>OY757915.1:118108031-118345531 GCA_963585895.1 Sepioteuthis lessoniana | reverse complement strand
ATATATATATATATATATATATATATATATATATATATATATATATATATATAAAGTAATTTGAATCTCCCTTTCTTATGTTTGTTTTATTAATTGTACTGCTCAAATAGTCAGTTTTGAGCACATTTTATCATGAGATTGTCATCGATTCTTTTTTTCACATCTATATCTCTCTCTGTCTTTATATATATATATATATATATATATATATATATATATATATGTATATATATATATATATGTGTGTGTGTGTGTGTGTGTGTGTGTGTGTGTGTGTGTGTGTGTGTGTGTGTGTGTGTGTGTGTGTGTACCCATAAACTCTTTCTCATACATGTTCAAGACGCCATACACACTCGCTATCATGCACACATAAGCTGTAAAGCTTTCCAAACCTGAAATTCCATTTATGCATCTTGAATAACATATGAAAGAGAAGATAAAATATATTTGTCTGGAAAATGGATCATATTTTCTTCGTGTCTTCATTGATAGTTCAGTTTGGTATTTGTTTCTGGAAACAAAACAATAATTTGGATGTTGTACAGCTTAGATAAACTTTGTAAACAATCATGATGACTTTGAGAAAAACAAACGATAAACTTTACTGAACTCTATTTGCTATTTCGTATTTCCAGTTTATTCTTTTCAAGTTATATTTTCTCTAGAGACATAGCCAATATAAATGTTATGAATCTTATTCTTTATCACTATGAAAAAAACAAAATTCTGTGGAGTGTGTTAAAAATAATTCTAAAGGAACTGAATCACAATATAAATCCAAAATAAACTTAAGAAAACTGAAAGATAGATTCACATGTGCTTAACATTCCAATTTTTTTTATCAGACAGCTATATTGATTTTCCTAATGCCAATACTGTCTGATCATTAGTCTGTATTTTCCTCAAGAAATCTACAATTAATAATGATTGACAACGTTCGGCCTTTTGATCGCCTTTAGGATGAAGATCACTACTCGTATACAGTAATGAAGTCAGGATGTATAAACAGAGTAAATTTATTTTAGATAAAACGCTAAAAGCTAAATGTAGGCAATAGAAGCTAATATGAATTGCTTGAAGTCTAGAAATATTATACCAGTCAGAATAAATTAGGAATGTATGAAAGGAAAACAGGAAAAAATTACCGGATAAAGTGTACACTTTCCTTGTCTCTGTTAATAGTGAATGTTTTCCATTGCTAAGCACAAAATAATTTTCTTTTTGGATGTCATATACAAACACATCAGTATATATATATATATATATATATATATATATATATATATATATATATATATATATATATATATACTGATGTGTTTGTATATGACATCCAAAAAGAAAATGTATGTATTTTGAAATAGGTAGGTCCACGAAGAGATTTGTATTTTTTTGAAATAGTCTATTTTGTTCTTACATACCTGTTATATATGTGTATGCAAGAAAAAAATAAACAAATTCAAAAAAATACAAATCTCTTCGTGGACCTACCGATTTTAGAATATATTTTTATTCTTTCCTTGGACCTTCAACAAACAAGTATATATATATATATATATATATGTCAGATTATTTGGGAGGGTACTTTGTTAATGAGTATCAACCGTCTACAAATTGCAAGCAAATATTTATAGAAGCAATCAGAAGCAACAGTAGATTGGCCAATCAGAAATAACTAAAGAACCTATGAACAAGGGAAAAGTATATATGTCTAGACTTAATGCGGTGTTCTTGTCTTGTTACTTACAAGGCGTACTTTTGTATCGCACAACTGAAAACAAGATGGCTGCCCGAATTTCAACAATATATATATATATATATATATATATATATATATAAACCTTTAAAAATTACTCATAGAATAGAGCTATTCCAACCATCAGCAAACTTGGTGTTGTAGAGAATTGAATCTGACGGTATCTATTATTGTGTGTGTGTGTGTGTGTGTGTGTGTGTGTGTGTGTGTGTGTGTGTGTGTGTGTGTGTGTGTGTTCATATTTTTGTCTCGTGATTTTCATTTGATATATTTCGTAAGTATGATTTAATGCACTGCATGTAATATCTTGAAAAAATAGAAAACAACGGAAGAATGCAGTTTCCATGAGGAATTTGATGGAGGTTCATATCAACTTACTAATTTGCCAAAATTTGCAAATAGCAAAGGGAGTTTTCATTTTTTAATCTATTTGAATGATTATCGATAAGGTTTCAGGAGGTTTTTTTTTTTTTTTACTATTGGACAATTTTGAAAGGAGGAATAACTTAAGGAAACAAAAAAATATAACTGACCAAAACTCTCACACAACGGCCTTGTCATTGTCAATTTTGATAAATATATATCTATGTCTGTTTGCGTGCGAGTGCGCGCGCACACACACTTAAACAAAGAGACTTTCTCTCTTTCACCCTCTCCATCTCTCTCACACACACAGTATATATATATATATATATATATATATAACTGCACATATGTGTTTGAGCATGTTTTTTGTGTTCAATAGTATATGTACATGCATTTCGTTATATTTGAATAGATATGTATTCAGTGTGAATATGGAAATAAATCATACGTATTTACAAAAGATACAGTTTATATTTTCATTTTCATTTTTTGAAAATAAGTTTAGATATATTTTCTTCTAAGACTGTCACGGGCTTTTCTTTGATAAATAGTTTTACAAATGTAATTTATTTTCTTTTTTTGCTACGTGCATTAGGACTTTTCTGAAATGTTAGGGTTTGTGGTAAGCTATGTCTTTGAAAATTACTAAGAAAAATTTAAGAATATGTTGAAAATTCGAAAACAATGGATATTTTCCCACTTGACTAATTAAGACTCCGTTTTGAAAGGTTAATAAGTTTAATGAATTTATTGAACAATGAATTATTATTGATTACGTAGCATCTTAGTGATCAGTGGATTGTAAGAGCAAATCGCTAGTTTCCTCTTCGTACAAAGAAGATTGTAAGGTTAATAACTTCAATAAATTGCCATTTTTATTGTGTCTCTCTCGTTAACTAGCAAAATAAATGCTTACAAAGTACCTTGTGAACTTGAATACCTCATTTTTAATTAATTATTTAAGTCAAAATTTTGAATACCTTGATTAAGATACGCTATTGTAAAAAAAGGCAAAAGAGATTATTTTCCAAAAATCAATGTCTTATTTTCTAGCTAAATTAAGTAGTTCTGTCCCTCCTGACTTTCTCTCAAATCTGATTTTGAACCTGTTCAACTTCGAAAGTAGTTAATTGCGTTGTGCTAGAAATAACCATAATTATGAGTTGGCTATAATTGATTCCTTTACTGCTGCTATTTTAAAGGGATATTTCAATGTTGGAAACAATGATCAGGGATATTACCCATGGCGTTGTGGCTAACTGTTGTGGGAGCCTTACCCATCTTACTATAATGGACTCTTCTCACCGTTATTAGTACGAGAGATTTCGATGCCAGAAGGCAGACCAATATCGGTGTTAACTGAACAGTAAGAGACTTCTTACCTTTTCTATGTAACTCTATCTTTCTTGTGTAATATAATCTGTTATCTAATATCCGTGTTTGTGTTTTCATTTGTGACCCTTTCCGGGGCCACAACACTAACCTACTGAAGTGCGACATTCCATAAAGGGATTTCTAACTTTCGTCACGCCATTACGTTTACTTTCGGACTAATACCCTTAAGAAAGGCATGAAACCCACTTATCCCCGAGCTATGGATTCATCATCATCATCATGTCGCGCCGTCTGCGCGGATATCCCTGACCGTCTCTCGCCATTTCTCCCTATCACTCATCGCCTCCGGCAGGTCTTCAGGATTACAACCCGTGTCCTCACATAGCTGCTGTATGTAAGTTCGTGCTGGTCGTCCCACACTTGCACATCCATGAGTGGGGGTCCACAGGAGTACATCGCTTATGAGCTCGTCCTTGCTTCTCCAGCAGTGTCCCGCGTGTCTGGTTCGTCGAACTTGTATAGTTTTTGTGATGGGGGGCAAGTGTCCGTATAGTTGGAGTCTCGTGGGGTGTTGTCGCCAGGACTTGTTTAATACTGCTCTCAACATTCTTGTGTAATTTCCGTCCAGCCTCCTCTCCAGCCGCTTCGTAAGCGTCCATGTGGTGCATCCATATAGCAGTATCGACACAACTGCTGCCTGGAAGAAACTGCGTTTCATTTTATCTGTTAGGTCCGACTTCCATATGATCGAGAGCCTATCGATAGCTGTCCATGCCTTCGTCAGTCGTGTGTCGATGTCCTTCTCGGTTGATGAGACGCTGCTTCCTAGGTAGGTGAATTTGTCGACTAGTTTCAGAGAGGCTCCGTCTAGTGTGGCAATGTTGCCTGTTTGGTTGTAACACATATATTCGGTTTTGTTTGCATTGACATGTAGGCCAATGCCAGCTGCAGCTCGTTCCAGACTATGTAGTAGTGTCTCTGCTTGATTAGGCGTATTCGCTAGTAACGCCAAGTCATCAGCGTAGTCGGCGTCCGTGATTGTTTTTGCGGGGTACCTTTTGCTTCTTCTCTTAGTCAGCTCAAAGCCATTTTCTCTGATTTTGTCGATCGAAGTCCTAAGCACATAGTCTAGACAGATGATAAAGAGGTACGGGGCTAGTGTGTCTCCTTGTAGTACTCCTGCAACAATGTCGAAGTATTCCGTGTCTCCATCTGGTGAACGTACTTTTACTTTGGTGTTTCTGTAGAGAATCATTATCGCTGCTACGGTTTCTTTTGGTAGGCCGTAAGCTAGTAGGATTTGCTCCATCTTCCCTCTGTGTATGGAATCGAAGGCCTTGGTAAAGTCGACAAATAGTAATGTCGCCTGTAAGTTTTTTGCCCGAACGCCTTCCAGGATTCTACGGATGGTCAGTATTTGTGAGGTTGTGGATCTATTTCTCCGGAAGCCATTTTGGTTTTTCCTAAGGATGTTTTCCATTTTGGGTTCTATGCGGTTTCGTAGTAGGGCATTGTAGATTTTGGCTGCTATGGATGTAAGTGTTATCCCTCGGTAGTTCTTGGCTAGTCCGAGGTCGCCTTTTTTAGGGAATGGAAGGATGCATCCCTTCGTCCATCGTTCTATCCTATTTTGACTATAGACTGCGTTGCATTGCCGGAGCAGTATATCGTCGAATTGTCTCGTCTTCCACACTTCTGGGGGGATCTCGTCTAGCCCCGCCGCTTTCCTATTTTTAATTCTTCTGAGAACCGTGTCGAGTTCTTCTTTGGTGAAAGGACCTAGTTTTACGTCTAATTGCTTACTAATAATTCTGGTGATCGGTTCATCCGTTATTTCCGGTGGGTTTCCTAGTAGATTTTTGAAATGCTGTTCCCACAGTTTTATTCTTTCTTGTTGGCTTGCAGCTTTCAATTTTGCTTTGGCTGTGCTCTTTCTTCCACTTACTTCGTTTATTGTTTGCCAGGCTATCCTGGATTGCCTATCTTCCACCGAGTCTCTAATCTTATCTATCTGATTTTGTACGTATTCTGCCTGTTCTTTTAGGTATATTCCTGTTAATTGATGTTGCGCCTTTTCTAGTTCTCGTGCATTTGTATTTGTTGGCTTCTGTTGATAGTTTTTGGAGGCAGTCTTCACAAGTGCACGTTTTTCTCTAGCCGCTAGCGTTTCCCAAGGGACTCTATATTTAGTTCTAGGTTTTGTTGGAATACACTTTTCTGCCGCCTCCAGGTGCGCTTCTACAAAATTTTCATATTCGTCATTTGGGGTGCCTATTTCTACCTTCTCTTGTAGTGCTTCGAATCTGTTTCTTAATTCTAATGCATATTTGTCTCTAATATCTCTGTTGTTGAGTAGGGCCCAGTCATAGTGCTTGGTCGTGGCTTTACGTGTGGCGTTTTTTCTTAGGCTTAGTCGTACTTTGGCCGTAACTATTCGATGATCGGAGGACACACCCTCGAAGGAGGAGTATGCCTCGCAATTCATCGCACTGTTTCTCCATTTCCTGTTTATAAGGACGTAGTCTATCTGTGCTTTACTCTTATTTGCGTATGTGTAGGTCCATAATTTCCCCTCCCTTTTTTGAAAGTTTGTATTGAGGCAGGTTAATCTATTTTCTATCATGAAATCTATTAAATGCTGTCCATTCCTGTTAGACGTGTAGTGTAGGCTGTATTTGTTGTGTCTGTTTTTCCCGATTTGTGCATTCATATCTCCACCAATGACTAGCAGGTTGTGTTTCGGAATGCTACGTACTAGGGAGGATAGATCTTCGTAGAAGGTGGCTATTTCGTTTTCTTCGCTAACATTGGTAGGGCTGTAGCAGGAGATAATTGTTGCTTTGGGGTTGCCATTAAACGTTGCGGCCATCATCCTAGGTTGTATTCTCTCAATGCTGTTCAGTGTTTTTAACGCTCTCGGTCCTAGAAGTATTCCCACCCCTCCTACCGATGCATTGACAGAGTTTTTCCATGCCGATACAGTCACCAGCATCCATCCATTTCCAGTTTCGTGATACTTGATATCTTCGGTGTGCGTGTATCGGTGCTCTTGTATGCAAATTATATCTATCTTATGTTCTACGGCTGATGCAGTTAGCTCTGCTAGTTGACCTATTCTATTTAGGGTTCTCACGTTAAATGTCGCTATCTGTATTGTTTGTTTGCATTTTAGTAGTTTATGTTTGTGTTTGAGCTCTGTAGCTGATTTTTCGAACACCGAGGCCAGGGCTCCAACCTCAGCAGGACGCGCCCCTTTTTTACCCGCGCGAAGAGCGATGCGGTTTATGGATCTGGTTTGAGTACTAGTCATGGTTATCTTTCGATGGCTGTTTTTGTTCTCATCTATAGAAGCCACTCTTATAGATGAGCAGCAGTAGTTCCCCGATCGAACTGGCAATCTTGAGCGTTAAGCCGCAAGACTCACACGTACAGCATGCTGCTTCCCATGTGTACGCGGTAGTAATAAAAAAAAAAAAAAAAAAAAAAAAAATTCTTTTTTTTATCTTAAGTTTTAACTTAGTTAAAGTCCAGGACTGCTGGATGTTAAAATTCAAAGAAATTTTGTGGTATATTTCATGGTTATCTAGTGGTGGACAGAGAGAGAGAGAGAGAGAGACACAGAGAGAGAGAGAGAAAGAAAGAGAGAGGAGGAGTCAACTCTTTTATGGCTTTCGTCTTTAGCACGTGTTAGACTACATTTGAGGTGTTTTGGATTTTTTTTTCCTTTTTCCTTTCTTTTCAGGGGGGGGGGCAATTTTGGGGGTTTTCGTTAGCAATTTTAGAAGTTCGCCTTCCAAAAGTAAAGTTTTCCTGAAAATTAAATCGCATAAGTCTTCATTCTTCATTTAAACAACACAATAATACAGCTGAGATTTAAGACATTACTATTTTAAATCAAATGTGCATTTTTAAATGAATAGTTTAGTAGAATAAATTTACTGACCTCTGTGAAAAAACTTCTGGAAACGGAATCACTTCCAAACGTATGCATACTATTTCAACAAATGAAGGATTAAATTATTACTAATTTTAGTATTTATATTAAAGGTTCCACTCCTATATCATGGTCAACTGGTGGTGGACAGAGAGAGAGAGAGAGAGAGAGACACAGAGAGAGAGAGAGAAAGAAAGAGAGAGGAGGAGTCAACTCTTTTATGGCTTTCGTCTTTAGCACGTGTTAGACTACATTTGAGGTGTTTTGGATTTTTTTTTTCTTTTTCCTTTCTTTTCAGGGGGGGGGGCAATTTTGGGGGTTTTCGTTAGCAATTTTAGAAGTTCGCCTTCCAAAAGTAAAGTTTTCCTGAAAATTAAATCGCATAAGTCTTCATTCTTCATTTAAACAACACAATAATACAGCTGAGATTTAAGACATTACTATTTTAAATCAAATGTGCATTTTTAAATGAATAGTTTAGTAGAATAAATTTACTGACCTCTGTGAAAAAACTTCTGGAAACGGAATCACTTCCAAACGTATGCATACTATTTCAACAAATGAAGGATTAAATTATTACTAATTTTAGTATTTATATTAAAGGTTCCACTCCTATATCATGGTCAACTGGTGGTGGACAGAGAGAGAGAGAGAGAGAGAGAGAGAGAGACACAGAGAGAGAGAGAGAAAGAAAGAGAGAGGAGGAGTCAACTCTTTTATGGCTTTCGTCTTTAGCACGTGTTAGACTACATTTGAGGTGTTTTGGATTTTTTTTTTCTTTTTCCTTTCTTTTCAGGGGGGGGGGCAATTTTGGGGGTTTTCGTTAGCAATTTTAGAAGTTCGCCTTCCAAAAGTAAAGTTTTCCTGAAAATTAAATCGCATAAGTCTTCATTCTTCATTTAAACAACACAATAATACAGCTGAGATTTAAGACATTACTATTTTAAATCAAATGTGCATTTTTAAATGAATAGTTTAGTAGAATAAATTTACTGACCTCTGTGAAAAAACTTCTGGAAACGGAATCACTTCCAATGTCCTTATTCACGGATGTTTGTGGAAATAAATAACCCATGTAGGTTGATATGCTATTAAGCAAACACACCAACCAAACTACAATTCACAAAGAATTGCACAATCCGCATGGGTACAATAATATATAAACATGTATATTGCAAAAAAAAAAAAAAATCCGCCTTTGAAATGAGAATAGTTCCTGAAAGAACTAAAGCGTTAGAAAGATATATACCTCCTGATGAACAGGACAACATTAAGTGCTAATGGGACATGGTATAAAATATTTATCCCAAGACGGGAGTTTATTTTTCGCACGTGTGATAACGGGGAAACCTGGCACCTGAACCCTCGTTAAATAAGTTCCAGCTAAGATTCCCTTTTTAGGCATAGGGAAAATGGCAGATTATGTGGGGGCTATTTTGGGGCTAGACTGATCGCCGCTGGCAAGGGGTTTCCAAATTTCACGTTACACACACACCCACCAGACCACTACCTCTTCTTACCCCTTGGATAATGGAAGATATGGGCCTCTAGGTTTAGATATAATAATACTATTTATCGTAGTCGACAATTTCAGTTTCCCGTGTAATATTTTAAAGGCGAATAAGACATTTAGTGAGAATAAATTGAGGCGAATGACGCTGAAAAAGAACAAGCAATAGACAACTTGATAGACAGACAACACAATGAATAAATTTCGACACGAGGAGATATATAAAATAAAACAAGGTTTTTAATACATACGGACACACATATTTAACGTGTCGGCAATATTATCAGCAGATAATATCAAATATATAAATGTCTTTCTTCCTTATTCTTTTCTTTCTTCCTTCTTTATATTGAGAGAGAGAGAGAGAGAGAGAGAGAGAGAGAGAGAGAGAGAGAGAGAGAGAGAGAGAGAGAATATGTAATTGCAGTACTTAGGAAGGATGGAGGGAGAAACAGTTTTAAGATTTACTTAGCTTTTTGACGGGTTCTTTCTGTGAGTATTTTCTCTTGTACGGGCTAGCGGGATTTTATATATAGCTTGGCTGTTATCTTCTTGTCCAAGATTATTTCCGCTTTTCCCCGGGAATTTCGGCGGCAGTTTCAATACATCTTACCACATCAACTACTGTCCTGAAAACCCCGGTTCTGCTTCTTCGCCCATAGTTTGGCATGAGATTCGCCCGTCTATTCACGGCGACCTCGATTCACCCGTCCGTTGACAGTGATCTCCGTCCACTAAACTGATTTCCTTATCCCTACTTCCGCTCTAGTGTATTAGCCAATCATTCAGCCTCTTTCTTCTTCCTTCACCCTGTCAAGCGATTCGTTCGGACTACTATCTCTTCCACCCGGGTGAGGTTACGGGGTACAGATAGCTTGACACACATTCTTTTCTTCCTTCAACAGGCCAGCCGAAGTTGACCTACATTCCTTATTCCTCCTTTTAACGGTCAGTCTTTGGCGGCCTGTTAATTCAAACACGGAGGGGTAGGGGAAATTTCTTATTTCTCTCCTCTCAGTGGTAGACCACGTGACACTAAAGACGTCAGCGGATCATATTGTGAAAACGATAGTTCAGAGACAATCCAAAAATACTGAAGAATTTATTGTGCCAGATTCAAAGTGGGATGAGAAAGGGCAGTCACCTCTATGTTATTAATAGATATGAAGTCATTCCAGCAGAGAGTGAAGCATTTAGATAAAGTAATGATTACAGAAGAGTAAATGAGAGAAAACATCGACAAACTCTTTATGTCAAGAAAAGAAGGAAGATGAAACAACATTTTAAGGATTCTAAAGATACAAAAATAGCAAGGAAATAAGTATTACATCAGCCAGTAACCGAAATGGTAACACAAGAACAGAAAAAACAACAAAATCTATCGAACACAAACAAAAGAAAAGAAAAGAAAATCCACAGCATGGATACTTCCAGCAACAACCTGCAGAGATTGCACCTGAATTGGCCTGGACTTGACTAAAAAAGGGACAATACAATACTGAAAGTGAATCCCTTTTAATAGTAGCACAGAATGTAGGTTATGTTAAGACAGAAATTAAACGATTATTCACATAATTAGAGAACGCAGAAAACTACCATAAAAGGAGTACAAGAGAAGACTCGACGTGATGGGGAAGATGAATCACTGGAAAATGTGGAAATTTGAACATTCTAACTAATGGTATATGCACAAAAAATAATCCATCCTAGAAAACGACACCCATAAAATTCTCTGGGATTTTACGATTAAAAAGCATCACCCGATTCTAGCCATAAGGTTAGATCTTGTGTTAATTCAAAAGTAAAAAATGTTATCGCGTGGAGTTTGCTGTTCAGCCAACCTGGAGGAAAATGAAAGAAAGCGAAAATATTAACAAAGAGAAAGATGACATCAAAAGTTGGAAATTGGAGGATGAATCGAGACCATCCAGACAACAGCCTGGTTGAGATCGGCCATAATACTGAAAAGATACCAGGAGACCTTAGAAGACTTGCTGTCACTTGAACTCCAGCAAAAGTTTTTCTCCCGTTGGTGAGAAAAACCTGCGAGACATCTTATAATGATTTTAATATCTTGTGATTTGTTTCGTTTCAGCAGACCATCGAATAAAAACAAGGAAAGTTAAATGATAAATACCAGGATTTTGTCAAAGAACATGGAATAATAGAGAACATAACAGTGACCGTGCCTAAGTCTTGGAAAAGTCTTCTTCTTTTTCATGTTCCTGTTCTTCTTCGTTTTAAGAGTATATATTTCTCCCTTGAACGACCCTTAATCATTGCTTTTTTCAAACAAAATGTAGAGGGAAATCAGACTCCTCTAACCATCAGAAGATTACATAACCTTCAGATTACATAACCTTCAAAAAATAAATATCTGCTCTCTTAAACGCTGTGCATATAAAAAGCAAAAAAAAAATCCTCTTGATAGACAATTATTCTTATAATTCCAGCGTCTGAATTAGCATTAGACTAGATACTGATTGTTATCTATGAAAAATGCCGGAGAAAAATAATATTTTATTATCTTGCAAACTTTTAAAAACTAATGTTCATTATTTAAAAAAGAAGCGAACAAATTTACAAAAATTCTTCTCTAATTGCTCGAAAATGTTTTAATCTTTTCGCCCTCATTTCTTTTTTCGATCGCTGTTTAAAATAGAATTTTCTGTGATTGTTTGGTGAGCGATATTTTCTTTAAATCTCGAAAGAAAATACCGCTGAAGATTAACAATCATCGAACTTCTCATTTGGTTTTATTCTTTTTACTATCAAAAAGATTAAAATAGAAACAACAAAAAGATTAAAATAGAAACAACAAAAAGATTAAAATAGAAACAACAAAAACTATCAACATAAAAAGAAATGCAAGATATAATCAACAAAATCTATAAACAGGTCCAAGTGGATATTATCTCAAATTTATCAACTTGAAGTGCAGAAAATTTATGAAATAATAATTTATAATTCATAGAAATAAAATAAAATAAAATAAGACACATGGAATGAGCGTCTCGAAAACGTAATTATTTATTTTATTGTAACACTTTGTGCTACACAACAGGTAGCGATATGGAATATATTGATTCCAATGAAGTATATACACATTTAGTTAGAGTATTGATATTTATGTAGAAGAAATGATAAAGATTAAAGGAGACAGATCACAGTGCAGCTAATAGATATTATATTAAAATAACCTGAGGAAAAAAAAAAAACATCTATTTTTTCATAGTTGTTGAACTCTTGAAAATAAATAAAAAAAAAATTGTCGGAATATTCCAATGTTACTTTTTTAATCGTTGATCTATTCGGGCACAAGGTTATATTAATATGGTAATCAATGAATATCAAAGTCAATTAAATCATATTGGTCTGCGAGAAAATGTTGATTAACTTTACATAGAAGCGAATCTACCTTGGTTTACATCTACTTAGTATAAATCAGCAAAATTGTGTTAAACCGTGAGGATCGAACTCACGACAAAAGATATGATATGCAAGATTTTATAAGGGAAGAAAAGCTAAGTTTAGCTAAGTCTAGCGCAAGGAAAAATAGTGCAATATTCATTCCCGAATTGTTATTTAGTATTTGTAACAGGATAGACTCTAAAAGTTCATACGGTGGCAGCATATCTGCTGTGGATAATTATTCTAACAAATAGGTTTCAAGCGCTGCAACACAAATGATAGAATGGTTGAGAGCAAGAAGGACCATGTTTAGAATTAAAACTCATTTGGTCACATTCCAAGACAGTATTTTTGTCAGTTAATGAAGAATTCAACCAACACTTGTTCATAGTCGTATAACATACGCATTGTATGATATTCACCGATGTTAATAAAATAATTTGTGTTAAAATCTTTTTTCATTTATAAATACCTAATATGAATATATCTTTCAAAATCTAATATCCCATATGTTTTCATTCATGACGAACCTCTGAATAGACAATATTGCTTGTGATACAAGTGATCGTATATTATGATAAAAAGTGACATCCCAAAAGTTCACGATCAAACACTAACCAAAATGTGTATTTTTCAATTTAATTTTCTCTCTGGCGGAGTTTTCTCTACTCTGAGTGAAAATGACTGTTATTTATGTGGAAAACGTTTTTACTTTCTCAAACAAAAAAGCGAATGAATGAACTTTACTGTGGAGGTGCCTTTTACAACATACTCAAACGATAGACTAGACCTTTTTGTGTCCTTCTTTATAAGAGCGGGTGTAATCGAATATTTAGATAAATTTTCACTTTTCTATAAAATCTGTTAAAAATATCTTCCTTTCAAGCTTTTAAAGTACGTCAGTTATCTTTGACTTTTTGTTGTTTACTAAAAAAGTATGATTTAAAACTGGGGAATTCACATTCCATAGACATAAAAACTAGGTTCATTTTGAAACAAAAGATCGAGTATTGTTGATCAAATACAATTTAAAACATTTTTAGGTATGTCCGAAAAAACTTTTGAAAATTTGGTTAAAAATGGTGGATGGATATCTTAAAAATATTAAAGTTAGATTATCCGCTAAATGGCACTGCTGAAAAGAGTAGCACTTGGATATCATCCGTTACTTCGAATATCATCCCTTATTTTGAACCAGTTAATATGTATTACAATTCATGAGAGCAAAATGCTGATACTGATGCGAAAAGGTAAAAAAAGATATTTCATTATTTCTGACCGACGGAAGAAATTTAACATGTAAACGTTTATTTGTTTACTGTCAAAACGACTGATATCAACTGGCCGTAGAGCGATAGACGACGCTATATAAATGTTCCAAATTTTTTAATATATTTTACAACATAATTTTAGATATATTTTTAAATTCAAATTTGAGTTACCTTCGACTGAGAAAAAAAAATTGTCCGGAAATGGTTAGAAAATTCTCATGTCATCATGCACTTTGCAGATCTATTCTTATTCAACAAGGCAAAAAGAAACATGGTGCCATAACATAGGAGGAAGTCCAGAGAACAGCACGACCGAATCCCAGTCATGCTACTTCTCCTCTATGAATAATGCATTCCATTATGCAAATATTTATCTTAGATTTTCACATATATTATCTATTTTTTCAATATTTATTTACCTTGAATGTTTCACTACCTATTATATTAGGTATTTATTCTTTTAATAAACTTCGTCTTTATCATCGTTGCATAAATTCGCTGATTCTATTGTCGTGATTCTTGTCATCTTCAACTTTATATTACAAAAGATCTTTAAAGGTTGTCCAATAAAAAAGCCTCCGTTAATCTTGAATCATATCTTTTCTCAAGTCCTGAATCGAAGTAGTAACTATCGGTCAATGAATTATTCGCTTGCATTCCTATTTGAACTAGTATTCATATCTTTATATTTAGGCTGAATCTTATGAATCTTTCAAATAAATATAACTTTTTATACGGTTCTGGCAGATTTATGTTTTCAGGATTAATCATAAAACACAAATACATATCCTGATTGCAATAGCAATGAAACGAAAAATAAACCTTGAATTAGTCATATATTTTAAAATACTTGATTATAATCTAAGCTCTATCTGACATATAAAAATCGAAGATTATGTTGTACAAATATGGTAGGTTTAATGAACTTAGTATTAAAAAATCGTTCAAAATATTAGGTTAAAATTAATGAAAAGCAAATGAATAATTTTAGAGGAATTAAGATGCAATTTAATGTCTCAATTTTGTTATGCTTTAGTTCTGTAAAAAAAAGACATGAATTTAAATATGGCAAAGTAATGGCTGCAAAATGCATAAAGAAACATTGTTTATTGACAGAACTTCTAATAAGATTTGTTTGTTTTCTTTATTTAATTGCATATAAATCTGTGTGGTTTATTGAATGCCAAAACCATCTTTTTAGGAGAAGAGTGGTAGTACTATTTAACCGAATGTTGGAGTTATAGGTGGGTTCATGCCTTTCCTAAGGATATTAATCCGAAAGTAAACGTAATAGTACAAATAGAGTTCGAACTCACAACGATGTCACGTGACTTCATAACTGTGACGGCAAATTAAAAATAAAAAGATCCCCGGATGAGCAACCATTTAGAAGTGTATGGGAACTGGTGCATATAAATATTGTAATCACTAAACAGGGAGTTTATTTTTTTGCACGAGTGAAGACAGGGTTGTCTGGCACTTGATCCCTCGTAGAATAAGTCCTTGTTCAGAGTCCTTTCTCGGGCATATAGGAACTAGCATATTATGTGGGGGTTAATTTAGGGCTAGACTGACCGCCGTTGGCAAAAGGTTTCCAAATTTCACACTACACTCCCCCGCCAAGGCCACTAGTTCTTCCTCCCCTAGAACAATGGAAGATATAGACCACTAGGTTTAGATGTAATAACATTAACTGTAGTAGTCGACACCTCCGGTTTCCCGTAAAATATCTTTAAAGGAAAGAATAGGGCAATTTACACGAGGATAACATGAGGCAAAAGAAGCTGAAAAAGAAACAGTAAACGACACAAATGAACAACTTCAACTCGTGGGAACATTAAAATATATCAATCTTTTGACTACACATGCAGATACACATATTCATCGTGTTGGTTATATTATCAGTGGATAATATATGACTATAAATGTCTTTCTTCCTTTTCTTCGTTTCTTTAGTCTTTCTTTAAATTGAGAGAGAGAGAGAGATAGAGAGAGATAGAGAGTATATAATTGGGTGTAGGGAGAAACAGTCTTAACGTTTGCTTATCTTTTCGAAGGGCTCCTTCGGAGAGTATTTTCTCCTTTACGGGTTGACGGAATTTATTTATGCATGTCGCTCTGGCTTGAAGGCATTAAGTTCCTCTTCATGTCCAAGATTCTTTCCGCTTTCTTTACCCGGAGTTTGGCGCGAGATTCACCCCACCATCTGTTCACGACGACCTCTGTTCCAAAACTCTACTTCACCCGGAGTTTGGCATGAGATCCGTTCACCACGACCGCTGTCCAAAAACTGATTTTCTTTTACCCTATTTCCGCCGACGGAAAGAAGGTGCCACTTCCATTTTAGGGGTCTAGCCAATTATTTAGCTTCTACCTTCTTCCTTCCCCTGTCAGGCGACCCGAGTGAGGTCACGGAGTGCGGATAGCATGACCCAAATTTTTTTCTTCCTTCAACGGCCGGCCGAAGTTGACCTATATTCTTTATTTGTCTTTTAACGGTCAATCTTTGGCTAATTCAAACACAGAGGAATAGTAGTAATTCCTTATTTCTCTTCTCTCAATGGGAGACCACGTGACAATAACAAATAGTTGTATAAGGGATTATTTGTAACTAGTTCTCGTAAGAGTAATGTGAGTTTTCGAAACTCGCACGAGTTTTACAATTTATTTACAATTTATAAGGTATAAGAAATAAATATTTTGAATTCTTTTCATTACTCATACACTTTTTAACTTTATATTAATTAATACGAATGCACTTTACAATATCAATTTAAATTTCTTATTTCATCCATGTGAAAAACGTTTTTATTTCCTAAGAATTGATTATTTTGAAAAAGAGAGTTCAGAACCGTTTAATCCTAAGTAGATATCAATCAAATTACTGAACCGGTGCTTTGAATGTGGCTCGACTGTTTGCTCAATTCGTAATCAGTGGTTATAATGACTACTTTCATAAGGAAATTCGTAATTCTAATTGAGGTTAATGTTAAAGTGCTTTTCTGCTGCCTGGAAATAAGCAAATTTGAACTACAATCGTGCTATTAGGTTAAATTTCAGGCAAGTGGCCTTGGGGGGAAATTATGAACCCATTTATTCCATCAATAGTAAGTTAAATAGTACCACTGCTGTTTCTTCCACAAGGATGAATTTGGCATTGGATAACCCATGAAGATTAACATTCAATTAAATAAAAAAAAACAACCAATTTTAAATGATAATTTTATTGTTCAAAATGTACTTGATACGGTTGAAATTCTCTTTGAAAAACAAATTTAGTTTTAAACAAAAAAATAGCAGTCCATCTGATTATTTGCAGCAAAGTAAAACGAGTTAAAAATAGACTCACAAACGTTTGTATTGAAGCAGCCGTCTCTCACTATAAAGTAACATGGTACACTAGTTTTGTGACAGACAAGAAAGTGTCATTCTCGCAGCAGGTCCACTAAATGACCACATATGAGAGTTGGGTACTTTTTTAATTACAGTCCGGCAGTTAACTACAAATAGAGAGACTAGAAACATTCAAAATTTCGGAGCAAATCAATTCAGAGTGAAATATTCATTTTTGTTATCCATTTTCTTTTGAAGGTCAGAGCAGATGATATTGCGTGATTCTAATTTGATGAAAATTTATGAAGATACAAGAAATCCCAAGAATAAATCAATTGTGAAAAAGTTAACTTCAAATACCAATATTATTAAAACGATTTTTTTCTTAGCTCTCAATCAGAAAAAAAAAACCTGCTGTTCAAAACTGTTCACCCCCTCTATGTATTGAACAAATCTGTCGTTGCTTTCCTTTTGTTACCTGGCAGGAATCATTGCTTCAAGGTAATTTCGTGAGTTTGTTCATCATGGGATATTTCAGACATTTGGTCAGGCACCAGACAAAGTTTATTAATTATCGCATAGTTACATTCAGAAGTAAAAGTTAACAAGTTCGTTCAGAGACCAATAATGCAATAAATTCAATCTAAACTCTATGACCCACTTTTAGTCGTTTGTCGTATTGAGCTAAAATGAGTAATTATACATAAATGTATGAATAAATGGAAGGATAATAAATCGAGGTGCAGTGGTCTGCGCGATACATTTGTAATATCGGAGTTATGAGATCAATTCTCAAAGGACACTAAATAATTTTTTACACTTCTCTTATTAAGAATATCAGCAATATTGTTATTTATTTTATTACATTGTGGTAGCAACTGTTATCGAGTTCGTACAGTTATTTTGTATCGACACTTTTAGTCGCTTTAAGTTTTAGATTTAAACTTTGATCCGCTTCATGTAGTTGAGCTGAGTTGATAACAGACACTATTACGTTTCCTGAGGCTAGAGGACATGAATTCGAGCTTACCCTAGAGATTATCCTTTGTTTCCTCTCTGCAATGTTTACTCACTGGACAGCTTCAGTTACCCTATGATAGAAGTAGCTAAATTATTCAGGTAAAATAAAAGATTACGTAAAAATTGATAATACCTCTCCATAATTTTGAAAAAAAATATTCGAAAATTAGAAAATATTTATTAATACCGTTACCTTTAATGTTTGTTTGGTGAACACCAAATTTTATATTTCATTATTTGTTTATAGAAATAAATGAACAATAAATAAATATTAATCAATTTTTCCCAGTTGCATGGGAGTTGTAGAATACACCGACTGTACATCTGCAGAGGGGTTAGCACTCCCACGAACAAGTGATCTAGATATGGCATTTAAAAACTGATGGGGAGGTTCCAGTAATGCTGGAGTTTTGGGGAATGCGGAATACCTTTTCATTGCCATTGCTCCCAGGTTCACTCGGACCAGAAATGGTAGTACCTGATAGGGTCCTATCCATAGGTCAAATAGAACAAAACTATGTACTTATGCAAAAATGAATTGCTTGAAATAGGATTGTTTTGATATGTAAACTGCGTTCTTATGCAAAACTGTAGAGCTTGAAATAAATCTGTTTTGAAATTCAAATTGCGAAATTATGCTAAACTGAATTCTTGAAAATGGAACTGTTTTTTATGCTAAACTGAATCGCTTAAAATAGAAATGTTTTTGACATTGAAACTTTACTTTTGCGAAACTGAAATATTTGAATTAGAACTGTTTTGATATTTAAATGTGTGTAAACAAATACCATACCTATACGAAACTGAATTGTTTGAAATAGAGCTTCCTATTAGTATAAAAAACGGATTTGGCATTATATAACCTACAAAGGTTAATATACTATAAACCCACATAACCAACCAACCAACCAAATAAACAAATACTAAAATTGTATTAATTGAATAGAAAGACATTGCTTTTCGATCGATTAGTATAATTCGAACATTAGAGTTGGCAATCGATTAATTGTAATCGTATTCATTTGAATAACCCGGAGATGCATGATGATTACTGGCTATTTGGAAAGTAAAATCGGCGAATAATGCACGATTGTTATGGAAAATTTTAAAACCTTGATGCGGAACCTGGGAGAAGAATTGAAAATGTCATTAGCAGATGGCGCTATAAATGCAGGACACAATAAACAACAAAGAGAATGAGTATGACAACGTCATGCAAGTTGGGGTTTAGTGGTTGTTGACTGACATTGTAGATTTATACATTTTCAAGAGTATAATGATAGATGTTAGTAGAATGCAATTGTCTACTCGATGTGATAGTATTGAATGTATCGATCTGTGTTTGAAGAAAAGCTATTTTCTTTCTCAAGAACAGTTGAGTACAAGGAACATGAAATTAAGAATATGGGATGAAATCACTTACAAAAGTTGAGAATGAAACATGTTGACAATCATTTATGTTAAGCGAATGTGCAGTTTTTAAGAGATATGACTTGAGATAAACATACATATTTGAAAAGTGTTCATACCTGTATATGTTGTTTTCAATGTTTAAACATGCTTGTATGTAATAAAAAAATCTTTGATTATTAGCTGTTGTGTAGTATTCAGTCATTATAGCCCCAACCGTTTATTTTTGGAGGCCATAGGTTGGAAGTATTTTCTCCATCTTCCCTCTGTCTATGGAGTTAAATCCCTCGGAAAAATCTACAAATAAGAGTGTCTCTTCAAGTTTTTTTTTTTTTGCACTCCTTCAAAGATTCGATCGATTATCAGAATCTGTGATATTGCGGATCGGTTTATCCGAAAAACATTTTGATTCTTCCAGAGAATTTTCGCAATTTTTGTTTCGATGCAGTTGAATTGCAGAGAATTATAAATCTTAGCCGCTGTGGAAGTAATGGTTATACCTTGGTGGTGTTTGGCAAATCCAAGGTCACCTTTCTTGAGAGAAGGGAGGATGCAACCTTTTCTCCATCTTTCTATCGTGTTCTGGTCATATACGGCATTGAAGGATCGGTGAAGTCAGTCATCGAATGTCCTTGTTTTCCATACACATAAGGGCATTTCATCAAGTCCAGCCGGTTTCCTGTTTTTAAATTTTGTAAATACTATGTCGAGTCTTTCTAGATTAAACTCCTCTAGTTTGATATCTCATTGATCATTAATTTTCCTGATCGGTTTATTTGCAACTTTAGGGGATTTTTCAAGCTGGTTCTTGAAATTTTCTTTCCATATGTGTATTCGTTATTCTAGAACACCTGCTTACACGAAAGTAACTTCGCCCACCAGATAGAGACGCAGAATTTTTGGCATTGTTGCTGGTGTTCTTTAAGAAGACACATTAGCCTCATATCTGTTCATAATCGGCCTAGACTACGTACTTTGAATGTCGATATATTTCATGAAAGTAAATGGTTTGACAGTAAAAAAGCAAGAAGTAGACGATACCCCACACAAACTTTTACGGATGCAAACAACGCAGATAACATAGCGCTTCTGGCAAATTCACTGACCCAAGCCAAATTCCTACTGAACAGTCTGAAGCAAGCGGTATTGGCCTCCATTATCAATGTAGACGAAACAGAGTACATTTGCTTTAATCAGAAAGGAGACATTTCCACCTTAAATGGTAGCTCTCTGAAATTAGTGGAAAAGTTAACATACTTCGGGAACAGCGTCTCATCTACAGAAAATGATATCAAGGAACGACTAGCAAAGGCATAGACTGTTATCGATAGGTTTTCGATCATATTGCAGTCAAACCTATGCGATAAAATAAAACGCATTTTTTCCGAGCAGTGGTTTGTGGCAATTCTACTATACGGATGCACATCATAGACGCTAACTAAGCGTAACGAGAAAAAGCTTGACAGGAATTGTACAAGAATGCTAAGAGTGATATTGGATAATCCTGGAAACAACATCGCACAAAGCAGCAGCTGTACGGCCACCTACCTCCCATCTCTAAAACTATCCAAATAAAATGGACAAGACATGCGAGACACTGCATGAAAAGTAAGAACGAACACATAAGCGTCATTCTCCTATGGGCCTCTTCACACGGACATATAATTGTTGTGTGACCAGGTAGAACCTATCTAGAACAGGTCTGTACCGACACAGAATGTAGACTAGAGGATCTGCCGGATGATAGAGACGAATGGTGAGAGAGCCCGTCAGAAAAATCTGTGCTTGCAGCACGACTTGACGATGATGATAATGACTATTCTATAGCGTCATGATCTAGGTGATATAATGTTCACAAGGAAAGAAAAGTCTTTTGTCAAAAATGCAGCGTGAGTATTGTGTCTTTTTAGTGTATGCTACTACATGTTGCTTTGATGACGCCATTTTACAGACAAAAGATGTAATCCCATCACAAGGGAGATAATACATGATAATATATATCATGACTGCGTAATACACAACAATACTGATTAAAAATGTAACTGGTATTTTTGCTGTTGCGTGATAATATATTTTCATGCGTTAATAAGAATATAAACGCACATGCAGAAAGATGAGATCATACACAAGGAAACTAAAGAAAGATAATTAAGATGTTCACTCAAATATTGGGTTTTCTTCGGCCTTTTATATGATGATGTTTATTAAGAGCTGATATATTTTGTAAATTTGTGTTTATCTTGCTTATGCTGTAATTTATTTACAACATTTCCGCTGTGCGCTCTCTGACCTTCTTCAAGAGAATCTGTTGAGGAAATGGTTATATCAACCCTCCATTATGAAAATCCACACAAATATGAAAGAAAGCTTTGTCATCCTTTAATAAATAAAAAATAAATAGATAATACTTACTAACGAGAAAATTATTACCTTTTTTCTTCCAAAGAGATGGTTGACAGCAACAAATTCATCGTAATTACACTTGACAAAAGCAACTGAAAATTAGTCAAAGAAAAGCAAACTCTAGATGAAACATTGTTGATCATTATCATTAATATTATTGTCTTTCATCTTTAATTTTAGTTGTCTTTTTATTGGACATCACCCCAGTTCACATTTCACGTTAGCTATGATAAACATATATTAGGGAAAATAGTAAGACTCGAACTGATTAACGTTTTGCATCGAAAAAACCTATACGTCCATACCAGCTTCTTTGCTTCTAAAATGCGAGAAATATTAAAACATCGGAAGCTTACATTTTGTGCTTATCTTATTATTTACATCACATTCAATCTAGCTATGACACACTTATTATTATTATTATTATTATTATTATTATTATTATTATTATTATTATTATTATTATTATTTTTTAGCAAAAGAAATTAAAACATGAAAAATGAAATAATTGTCAAAATTAATAATTATGAGGATAGAATAAATTGGTTTACACGAATTTACTTAATAATTGATAAATTCTGTTTTAAATGGATTTTTTCTTGAATAACGCAGATTTCTAAAGAACAGAAGATTTATTTTTTAAGAACAATGAAAAACATTACATCTCACAATTTGCTTTACATTATCAATTGTTTAAAATTTCCTTTATATCACGCAAGTCTGGAAGTAAATTGCTGCTACATGTTTTGCCAAAATCTCGAGAACAGAAACCCCGCACATACACACTTATAAATATACATGAATATTGCCATTCATTATATTATAAATGCTTTACGCCTAAACTATATATATATATATATATATATATATATATATATATAATGTTTATGTATGCATTTACCTTACCCTTCAGTCCTAAGAAGAATATAAGTCAATAACAATTTTTTCAGCGGTATACTCTACGGGTTTAAATTCAGAACTTCCTAAATTGCTTGACTTACCAAGGCTAACTAATGCATTCTTTCCTACTATTTACCTATAGCTGTTGGCGGATGGGATAGATTCATCACTTTCCTAAGAGCATTAGCACGAATTGAAACGTAAACATACTCCTTCTCAGGTCACTAATTCGATTTCCTGTATAATGATAACCGTAAGATTAGGTGCGCTTTACATTTCTGCAGATATCTCTAACGTATACAAGGTAGGTAAAATCGAATACAACAGAAAACGTTTGTAAAAAATTCGGCTATCTGGCAATTTCTCCATTGAAGGTCAATCAAAGTACCTGCACGCACGCGTTCCCCCCACACACGCAATATATATATATATATATATATATATATATATATATATATATATATATATATATATATAGGAGTGTGTGTGTGTGTGTGTGTGTGTGTGTGTGTGTGTGTGTGTGTGTGTGTGTGTGTGTGTGTATGCGCGCGCTTACCAATCCCCCTGAACAAGCAAGCTGAATGAGATACTGTCAATTTCTAAGCGGAGTTTAATAAGTTTGAATTTAGTTTTCCTTTTCATATCAATATTAAAGAGCTTTGTCTGTTCTAAAATTTCCACATAGTTGGAGTAAGAATAATTGGATTCATAGCTTTTATAAGAGTGTTAAGGCGATGTGAAATACAAACAGCCTCTTCCAGGATTGAAATTTGGGTCGCTAGGTATATTTCCTATGACGAAAATAATTACATCACTAGCGCCTCAATGGCCTTATATATATATTGGGAGAAATGGATAGGTATCGAGAGGAAGTGAGAGAGAGAGAGAGAGTTTCTCTCGGCTTTGCAAAATTTGCCTGAAGTACCACAATGTGCGTCCCCAGGTGTTGATCAAATTGAATATAATAGCAATTTTCTGCGTGAATAGCTCACCAATTAATATTTTCTCCACTGTAAAGGCCCCCGTCCTTATGAATTAATGAGTCTGTTTGTGTGTGTGTGTGTGTGTGTGTGTGTGTGTGTGTGTGTGTGAGAGAGAGAGAGTGGGGGAGAGAGACAATAGAAAGAGAGGGAGAGACTTTTTCCCTTATAGCTCCAAGGTGCAGATTCGTCCGGATCACCTTAAGCAATGGTTCAATTAGAGAGATTATTTCTCATGAGAGCAAAGAAATAGTTAAAATATTAAGAATGAAATAAGATGCGGAAAAGTTAACATTGGTAAATATTTATTCTGGTTCCAAAGATATAACATATATATTAACTTATTAATCTATTCTTTTTTTAACAATTTTAGCAAGATTGAAATGTTTCTAAAGACAATTTATCTCTTACATCTCACCCAATTCTCTCATTAGGAACTGCTTGTAGATTCCTGTGCATATGAATAAATACTGATTTGTATGTAACATTTTTCTCTATATAGGTATATATGTAAGTATAATTATGTACAGATATCGTAGATAAATAAGAAGATCATTTTATTGTATGTGCAGAGTATTTGAGATGTAATTTTACTATTTCACTTAAAAATATACTGTTTATTTATCTATATGAACATTAATCATAAGGATTGTAATATCATATAGAAAGAGAAGCTGACCTCTCAATAAGTTGCATTGCAATTGTTGGCAATTATATATTATGGGAAAAATTTGACTTCATTTTTTTTTTTTTGCATGCAATCGACAGAAGTTTGAGCGTATCAGTTGTAACCAGATACAGTAGCATAAGAGCACACACAATTAAACACATACACATAAGTGTATACATGAGAACTCCGAGATGCATTTATACATTGTGATCTTCTGTTCATCTTTGCAATATTTATTTACTTATAAGAGAACTCATCATTTCACAAGTGGATCTGATGTGTAATCAAGTTTCTTCATTTTAAATCAGAGCTTCTCCATGTGATTCACTTTACCCCTGGGATTAAATGAAATCGTTCCGGGGAAGAAAAAGATAAGGGTTTGACATGGGGTGCATTTACTGGCATTTATTAATCCCTTTATAACAGAATGACAAAAATCAGTGGATTTTGTTGACTAATTGCCAGATACCGTACATCGAGCAAAATTCCTAAATGGATGTAATGACTACAAGGAACTAAACATTGATATACGATCAGTTCAAATATATCAGTCATTTAACTGATCGAATAATCTGACTCTGGTTTATGATTAAATTAAGTATTTTCCATATCACAAATCGACAACTTGAGATGATCTAATCTCCTCACAGAGCATCTCATGATTTACTTTAAGAATTGTTCAAGAATTAAATCTGTGTTTATTATTTACGAATACTTTTCTCATTCAAATTGTATTATACACTGGAAAATTAGTTTCATTTGGTAAATTGATATTCAATTGATTTATTTGGAGCTGAATGAAAATTACATTTGGTTAAAAAAGGTACACTAAGCTAAAAGTTAGCGCAGCTCTGTTTTAAAGCGAAGATTTCTATTTTCAGTTTCCTCTATTTAGTGTTCTACAAGTCCATCTTATATTTTATATATATTAACTTAGATTTCGAGTAAGAGTCACTCAACGAAGCCACTATGGGAGATCCCAAAATAAACTAGATATACAATCAACTATTTGCTGAAACTAATTGCATGTAAGCAAAAATCGACGGTTAAATTCAATGATAATTATCCTATTGGCAAAAATAAGTTTATTTTAATATAGTTTCATTTTTACAGGTGATTTAATATACACATATCAATATAACTTATGACTATTTAAAAATCATTATTATTATATTCTATCAAATCATTACATATACTATTATTTTAGATGATATAATGGTAGAAACATGTACAGAAGTTTGTTAAATACTAACTGATTATTTTAAACCCGAGCTCTCGGAATTTCAAAACTGGCAGAAAATGAGGCAATATCTAATTGTAGCGCCGAAATTTGGTATAAGTGTTTTGTTAGTGGTAAATTGATGTTTATATAATAGGTCTCTTTTCTTTTTTATGATCCTAAATGTACGGTGTATGGATAAGAATGAGAGATATTCGAAAATGGCTGAGCTGTGCACAAAACTGTGGACCGTGGGGGTCTTCAGTGAAACTACGTTGGTTTTTCTCATCGTTCCAGTTTTTTAGATCAAAATATGCCTTGTTATATAATATTACTGACGCCTATGTGAATTCTCGTGATTATATCTCCTCTAACCTGCTAATTACAGGTTGCACGAGGATGCGCCTCATTCTAGCACACCATCCCCAAAATCTATGTGATCACGCTTCCTTCTAGCATGCCATCCACGCAATTTACGTGATATTTCCCTCGGAGACACTTGCATCTGTTTACTTTTGATACCAGGGACATTTCCTGTCATTTTTTCCAGTGTCCGATTTCTGCAGCTGCATCGACATGTCAAAGGGTCTTCAAGTCAAAATCCAATATATGTACTTTAATTTCACGGAGATATTTTCAAATGATATTTCTATGTCGATTAGCATGACACTCATTTATCAGATGTCTTTGCAAATTTATTAAATTACAACTCTTTATCAGTGTGAAAGAACATGTGGAAGAATATTCTGACTTTTGCATTATTATTTGGCTGATGTTCTTTACACGTTCCAGTGGTTTTCCAGTGGTTTTAATTTTATAATGCCGTGAAAGTATGATGCTTCCTTGTTATTCCTGTACTCAATCAGAACTATTTTGGAGTGACATGTATGATGCCTCATCATCATCATCATCTCGTGCTGCTAGCATAGATTTCCTTGACCCTCTCTCGCCACCCGTTTCTATCGTCCATCGCTCCAGGGAGGTATACCATGCTACATTATGTATTGGCACAGGGCTGTTGTAGATAGGTTCTACCCGGTCATCCGGCCTTTGTTCGTCCATATGAGGGGGTCCACCGGTGTATATCGGTTATGAGTTCGTCCTTACTTCTCCAGCAGTGTCCTGCATGTCTGGTTCGTCTTATATCGATGGTTTCCGTGATGGATCGTTGGTGGCCGTATAGTTGTTGTTTTGTGGGTTGTTGCCTCTAGGATTTGTTCAATCCAGCTCGCAGCAATCTCGTTTAATTACCGTCAAGCTTTTTCTCGAAACGCTAAGATAGCGTCCAAGTGGTTCATTCATATAACAGTATTGATACTACCACTACTTGAAAAAAAACGGTGCTTTATTTTATCGGTCTGATTTCTATATGACCGATAGACTATCGATAGCTGTCAATGCCTTTTATACTCACATGTTAATGTCATTTTCGGTTGATGAGACACTACTTCCTTGGTAGGTGAACTTGTCCATGAGTATCTGAGGACCAAAATTTAGCGTGGAAATGTTGTATCTTTGATTAAAACACATGTATTCTGTTTTTTTCTGCTTTAACATGGAGGCCTATGCCACTTGCTACCCGTCTCAGACTATGTAGCAGGGAATCGGCTTTGACGGGTATATTTTCAAGGCGCGTTATGTCATCGACGTAGTCCGCGTCCGTAATAGTTTGTGCTGGGTATCTTCTTCTTCTTCTTCTTCCTTCCTTTGCCAGCGTGAAACCGTTTTCTTTCATTAAATTGATATACGTTCGAAGCACGTAGTTTAGGCAGATAATAAACAGGTATGGGGCAAATGTATCTCCTTGTAGCATACATTACAATTTCGTTCTGTTCCATGCATGATGACGTGACATAGAAAGAATTTGATTTGGAGATTGTTGCAATCAACAGTATCTGTCTCTGCTTTTACTCTGGTACTACCCGTTTGTAGTTGAGTGTCTTTTTTGGTACTTGTCTTCTTGACAGGAGCAATTGTCCTTGTTGATGTTGATGTTTGACCTGTATTGCTTCTCTATTTGGTCTAGTAATGTTATTGCTGAATCTCTAGTTTGCTCGTTTTCCCTCTTGTAAGTTTATTCTCTGAAAAACATCAAATCGACATTTTCATTTTGCAACTCAAGACAGAAATAACAAAACACATTGAATATCTTATTTTCTTTAAAGAATCTGGTGCTTTTGTTGAATCTGCAAAATCTCTCAGGTTTGATTTCAGTTTGTTCCTCATCGTCTCTTGAAATAAGAGTCAATCTTCCTTTTAATTAAATTTTCCTCGCAATTGTTTCATTTGCATCTCTTTGAAGCTTTTCCAACTTTTGATAGAAAATAAAGTTGACTTTGCAATTTCCTTATCTCTTTGTCCTTTTCGTCCTTTAAATATTGTTTCATTTATCTTGTCTTTATGTAAGTTTCACTTGACCTGTTATGATTAGCAGAGGTATGTACTTTAGTTTTTTAATCTAAAGTCCATTCGTCTATCCTATCTCACTGTGGATCTTTCGAACGACTTTCTTGACAAAACTGATGGCTTTTTTAAAATGATATATTCTTAAATTTTGGGAATGATGGTTTTCGATAGAAATTGACTTTAGAGATTTCCCATTTAGACTGAATACTTCTCATTTTTTGGATTTTCGTTCTTGTATTATATTTTACAGTCTGTTCTTGCTCGTGAACTTCGTAATAATCAAAAATTGCAGTACAGTTTGTTTTTCATCTTTACTGTCGGTTCCAGCGTTTTCACGTATTTCCGGGTTGTTGTTGCTGTTTTTGTTGTTGGTCTTGCTCTTCATCTTATTATCATTATCATTATTATTTACTCCTATATAGTTTTTCACATCAGTGTTAACTGATGGTTTTACACTGGAGTCTGAGTGACAGCAAGTCTCCTTAGGTCTCCAGGACTCGTATCAGGATTCTAGCCGTTCTTAGCAATGTTGTCGTTTGGATGGTCTCTACCCGTCCGCCAATTTCCGAGTCCTCCAGGCCTTTTAATAATCCTTTAGTTATTGTTCCTAAAGCATCAATCACAATTGGAACAATCATTACTTTCATGTTCCACAGCTTTTTCAATTCTCTAGCTAGGTCGAGGTACTTATCCTTCTTTTCACTTTCCTTCAGATTTAATCTGTGGTCCGCCGGGACAACAAAGTCGACAATTTTGCAAATCCTCTTTATTATTATTATTATTATTATTATTATTATTATTATTATTATTATTATTATTATTATGTCTGGTCTTCTGGCCGGGATTAGGTGATCCGTTTGTACGTTAAAGTCCCATAGGAGTTTATGCGTGTCTTTTTCTAGGACAGGTGCTGGGTTGTGCATATACCATTTTTTGTATGGTTGAATTCAAATTTCTTGCACATTTCGTGTCTCGCCTTATACTCCTTTTGTGCTAATTTGCTGCATTCGCTTATTATGTGATTGATCGTTTCGTCTATGTCGCCACATAGCCTACATTTACTGTTTTGTTGCGTCTTATCTATTCTCGCTTTGAAATGATTGGCCCTTTGGCGTTAACCTGAGCTGCTATTAGGAGAGATTCCGTTTCTCTCTTAAGGTTTCTTTTTCTTAACCAGGTCAAGGTTTTATGGTGTGAGATGGTGATTAGTCGTTCAAAGCGGCCATTGTTTTTTCTCCCACTTTTGCATCCTACTTGTCATTCTATCGTCTATCATGTAGTTTGTATCGTTTCTGATGGCTATTATTATTATTAACATTATTATTATCACTCATTAGAGTTTTTCCCATGAGCGTAAGCTGATGGTCTTTCCCTGGAGATTGATTGACTGCAAGTCTCCTTAAGTGTCCAGGACTCTTCTCAGTATTCTGGCTGTTTTCAATTATGCTGTTGTTTGTATGGTCTCCACTCGGTCGACAACTTCCAAATCTTCCAGGCCCTTTAATAATCCTTTAGTTACCGTGCCAAAAGCACCAATTACAATTGGTATAATTGTCACCTTCATATTCCATAGTCTTTTCAATTTTCTAGCAAGGTCAAGGTATTTATCTCTCTTTTCACATTCTTTTAGTTTTATTCTATGGTCTGCCGGGACAGCAAAGTCGACAATTTTGCAGATTTTCTTCTTTTTTTTTTGTTGATTATTATAAGGTCTGGTCTTCTTCCCGAGTTTAGGAGGCCCATTTGTATATAAAGTCCCATAGGAGTTTGTGTGTGTCATTTTCTAGGACAGACGCAGGGTTGTGCATATATCATTTGTTGGCATGGTCAAATTTAAATTTCTTGCACATTTCCCAGTGGATCACCTTGCCCACCCAGTCGTGTCTAGCCTTGTACTCCTTCTCTGCCAATTTGTCGAATTCGTTTATTATGTGATTGATGGTTTCATCTCTGTCACCGCATAGCCTACATTTGCTATTTTGTTACGTCTTATCAATCCTCGCTTTGATATGACTGGTGCTTATGTGGCTGTTTTTTGCTGCTATTAGGAGAGATTCTGTTTCTCTCTTAAAGTTTCCTTTTCTTAGCCATGTCCAGGTTTTGTCGTGTGAGATGTTGTTTATTAGTCGTTTAAAACGCCCATAGAGTTGTTTTCCTTCCCATTTTTGTTATTATTATTATTATTATTATTATTATTATTATATACTCTTTTAGAGTTTTTCACGTCAGCATCAGCTGATGGGTTTTCACTGGAATTTGAGTGACAGCAAGTCTCAAGTTTCCAAGTCTCTTTTCAGTATTCTGGCCGTCTTCAATTTTACTGTCATTTGTATGGTCTCCACTCGTCCGCCAACTTCCAAATCCTCCAAGCCCTGAACAATACTTTAGTTATTGTGCCGAAAGCACCAATCACAAGAGGTACAATCGTCACTTTCATGTTTCATAGTTTTTTCAATTCTCTAGCAAGGTCGAGGTAATTATTATTATTATTCACTCCTGGAGGGTTTTTCACATCAGCGTTAGCTAATGTATTTCACTAGCGTTTGAGTTACAGCAAGTCTTCTCAAGTTTTCAGGACACTACTAAGTATTCTGGCTGTTCTCAATTATGTAGTAGTTTGTATTATCTCAACTCGTCCTCTTATTTTCAATCCTCCAGTCCCTTTAATAATTCTTTGATGACGGCACCAAAAGCACCAATCACAAGTAGTATAATTGTCACCTTCATGTCCCACAGTTTTTCCAATTCCTAGCAAGGCCCAGGTACTTATTCTTCTTTTTATTTTCTTTCAGTTTTATTCTGTGGTCAGCCATAAAGTTCACAATTTTGAAAGATCACTTTTTTGGGGTGATTATTATGATTATTAGGTTATCCGTTTGTACGTCAAAATCCCATAGGAGTTCATGTGTCTCATTCTCCGGGACAGATGCTGGGTTGTGCCTATACCATTTGTTCATATGGTCAAATTTCTTTCACAACTCCCAGTGGATCCCCTTGCCCACCCAGTCGTGTCTAGTCTTATACTCCTTCTGCGCTAATTTGCTGCATTCGCTTATTATGTGATTGATGGTTTCTTCTATTTCACCACGTGACCATCATCTGCTGTTTTGTTGCGTCTTATCTATTCTCGCTTTGATATGATTGGTTCTTACGGCGTTTTTTTTGAGGTGCTATTTGGAGAGACTGTGTTTCTCTCTTAAGGTTTCCTCTTCTTAGCCACGTTCAGGTTTTCTCGTGTGATTTGTTGTTAATTAGTCGCTTAAAACGCCCGTGGGGTTGTTTTCCCCCTCATTTTTGTTTTCTAATTATTGTTCTGTTGGTCTTCGAATTGTCAGGACTGTTTCTGATGTCCTCCGTCACGATTTTCCATGTGGTCTTCTAGTCGTTGTATTAATGCATCAACATAGTCTTCAATGCTGGTACCTCCTCTTCCTCCTTCTTTTCTTGATACATATAGGCTACAAAGGTAATCTCTGGGATGTAATGCCTTATGCCCGTTCATTAGTTTTCTTGTTTTTTTGTTCCATTTGCTTAAGTTCTTCTCTGATTAATTTCAAGAATGGTCCCGAATATCTTGCAGAGTGTACAGCCCAGGTATTTATACTTTGATAACGTTTCTGCTACGTATTTTTGTCTAGAGTAGCTTTCTCTTTTCCTGAGATACTACTTAATTTTTTTTCTTCCACCTCTACTTGTCTGATGGTGTCAGCTTCGAAGATACCCAAGTCTTTGTAGGTTTCATTCTCTCTGGGTGTTCTAATCTTAACTTGATTTGGTAGTTCCATTCCGTTCATCAGATTCTATTTTCCGCTTTTTGTTACTAGCATGACGCATTTTCAGTGTCAAATTTCATCCCTATGTCCTGCCTGTATATTCTCACTACGTGTATTAGAGTTTCCAGTTCTTTTTTTTTTTATATTAGGTGGGTGTCCTCGTGATGTAATGGTTAAAGCGATGGACTGCGGAACCGTAGTAAGCGAGTTCGTACTCCAGTCGCGTTATTACGTTCACTTTCGGGCAAATACCCATGGGAAAGGTATGAACCCCCTTATCCTTCCAGCTATGGGTTAAATAGTACTGCTACTGTTCTTCTAGGAGAAAAGCTTTGGCATTGAATAACCTACAAAGGTTGATATGCCAGGAAAGAAAGAAACGAAACCAGTTCTTTTTCATTTTTTGCAAACAGTTTGATGTGGTTCATGTACATTAGGTGACTAAGTTTCTATCCGGCTGTGCATTTTCCACTTTCCAGGTTTTCATGGTTTTCTCGATCAAGTTATGACTTCATCTGATATTTTTTTTACATTTTGTGGTAGTTTATTATCCAGCTTAGCGAGACCATATGAGATAACTTTTTGTAGTCATTCCAGGCCATAGCTTAATTTTTCGTCTGGTCTTGCTCTCGTTGAGAATGTGTTGATCTATGTATAGTAGCTCTCCTGTGCTTCTGGATCATATGCGGCATCCAATCTCTTCCTCAGCAAACAATCCGAGGCTTGCTAGCGAATAGTAAATCTTTACCCTTATTGTGCTGTTTTTTCCACACCATAGAATGGGTCTGTGACCGAAATAGCGCGACTGGAGCACGAGCTCGCTTACTACGAAGCCGCAGTCCATCGCTATGGGTCTGTAGTGGTTTGGGGCGGTTCCTTTGCTTGGGTCCTTTTGGATCAATGTGGTATTTATTTTTGATCATCCATTCGGGTACGTGTGCTCCTTATAGGCATCTGTTTATTTCTCGTGCTAGTCTGTCGTGAATGGAGGTGAATTTCTTGATATAGAATCAATATATTCCATCATGACCAGACGTTTTACAATTTGATATATTTTTAGTGTTGTTCTGAGTAAATCGATGTGTATTTCAGTTTTCGGACCTTCTTCGAGTCCTTCTAAATCTTTTGCTATGTTTCCTATCCATTAGGTGTTTTTATTATGTTCTCTGGGTTGTCATATTTTACATCAAAATTGTTCGCTTTCTCTTGCATCCGGTCATGGGTATGTTTTCGTGTCATTCACCCTCAATTTGTCGGTAGAATTTTCTTTCGTTGTTTTGGAATGATCCGTTTGGTCTGTATTGTTTTACCTTTTCTCGATATCTTTTTAATCTGAATTCTTTGGCGAGTACTTTTTGGTTTATTTCTTCAAGTTGTATTGTTATTTTTTCTTATGATGCTTTTTCTTTTTTTGTCCCAACATGTTTCAGCGTTTTACCTTTGTTTTATCGATTTAGGTATTTTTTCTATTCATAATTCTCTTTAAATTTTCTAAATTTCTTTTTTTTTGTTTAGTGTTTGCTCAGTGTTGTTTGGTTGTGTGTTTTTTTGTTTGTGTGGCGTTTCTATAATCATAAAATCGCGGTTTATTTCGGTTAGACTGTTTTTGTGGGTCAATAGTTGATGTGCCTGATATTGTATTACTATGTTGTTCATTATTTGTTTTCTGGTGTATTTCTGGTATTTCAAGGTCAGAAAACCAACCATTCTTTATTTTTTTTCTAACTTGGTCAGTGTGTCTTTGGCTTTTTGTTTAAAAACCTGCGCATTCTTGACAGATCTCAATCATTCTTTTTCTATATCCTCTCAGTGTAGGGTTGCTCATAAAATGGCAAGTTGGTTGTCTTTCCTAATCAATATTTTGTGTTTGCGTCTCTGGTGTATATGGTTCCTTAAATCGTCATTCGTGGACCTGAAAAAAGAACAGCTGGCTGGATGACAACTAACTCTCCCATGATGGCTACCAGGAGAGCAAATGCCGATCATGACACCCAGGCTTGTTGCCTTGGTAGTACGTTGTGTAATGTGTTGAATCAACTTTCCTTTTATCATGGGTGGTGTATTGTGGCTATGCCAGACCTATGAGTCGTTTAAAATATACGTCCCTGACACAGACGTGACCTGGTTTTCTTTAATTGGAGAACACTTTGGTGGTTAAGCTTACATACACACACAGAAAGAAAATTACCCGGTTAACCTCATCAGCAGTTGCCACACTTGTAGATGAGTAGTTTTAATTTACTGGCTGAATTTTTTGATACTGGTCGTTAACTTGTGGGGTCGTCCGCCCTGCATCTGATGAAGCGTGCCGTTGACCCATTGGTGGATTAAATTAACTTTCTTCACATCCACCATCCTTCTTCCCATGGCTTCCAAGGTTGGAAACATACATACTCGATAAAAAAGGAATTTTTTCCTATTATTATTATCATTATTATTATTATTATCATTATAGTAATACTTGTAGATTTAACATGTTTATTTATATTATTTATGTGGAAGTTTTCTTTCATTTCCAGACTAATACATTTTGACATTAAATAAGCAACGAATGTTTTTGAATCATTAAACAAAACGTGACACATTATTATTAAATTCTCAGATCTACTTTCGTTTTTTTAATTTCGAATATTTCACCAGATCTTCATCCTAGACCGAGAAAGAAGGAAAGTAATGATAATACGTATTTTATATATTTATGCTTTTTTTTCTTCACTGTTTTTCTTTACACATTCATAATATTTTTGTAAGGAGATGAGCAGCTCCAAAAAGTGATGTTTTATATATTCTAATGGCTGGGACCACTGGGTATCTTCTTCATGCGTTTATCAGTAACCATCATTATCATGCTTGGAGCTCTTACTATTATTGGCACGTTACTTATTTTAAGGAAATTTATTTTTTTCAATTTCTATTGTCCGATTTTTGTAATTACTTATTTTATCATACACTTGCAATATATCTTATTATTTGTTAGAATCGAAATATCAAGTCGAAAATACACTTTTCTTTTTTTACCATAATAATTTTGTCTATCCTATTGTATATTATTTTTCTCTGAGTTGGATAACAAAGTCCCAGAAAATTGTAGTTTCCTTGTCTTTTGGTCTTATTTTCGGCTGCTGCCAATACCATTTTTCACATTTAAATATCCCAATAATATTTGCATATTTTCTAATGAATTTAATGTCTTTTTTTATTTAATGTCTTTTTTTTTCAGATTAGATAAACGGACACAATAAGGTTAATTCATTGATTTTGTGTTGGTATTGACAACATTTTGGGATTCGATCCGAGTTTTCTTTTTCTTTTTATTATTATTTCACTCCATGTGAGTTTGTTTTTTTAATCAGCGTTAACAGGTTGGCTTTCAATGTCATCAATTCACCTCAGGTTTCCAGTACTCAGTATTCTAGCCAATGTTTACAATGCTCTCGTTTGTATTGTATAAATTCTTTCTCAAATTTCCTATTCCATCATTCTTTTTTCCCATGCTTTGGGAACCGTTCCAAATTCACCGACAATAATTGTTATCATTGTCAACTTCATATTTGACATCTTTTTTTTATTTCTTCGACAATGTTCATCTATCTTTTAATTTTCTTTCATTTTCACATCGTGGTCCGCTGGAACTATAGAATCCACAAGATAGCAAGTTCTTTTCCCTTGATAATAATAGTTCTGCTCTCTGGGCCAGGATTAAGTATTTATTTGAATCTCAAAGTCTTATTTTCTAGGACATATTATGGTTTATGCATATAACATTTAATATTACAGTTAAATGTTCATCTTTTGTGGCTCAACTTTTCCACTTAGTCGTGCATAGTCTAATAATCCTTTTGTGTTAGTTTGCTGTATTCGCTTATTGTTGCATTAACTATTTTATCTATGTCTGCACATAATTTAAACTTGCAATTGTTGTGTATTATCGATTTTTCATTCGACGTAATTGGTGCACTTAATGCATTAGTTTTGATTAATATTTAAAGAGATTCACTTCTTCTCTTGAGATTTCACTTTATTATGTCCTCAGTCATTTCGTGTGCAATGTCTCGATTTTGTTACTTGAAGTATCCATATAGTTGGTTTTCTTCCCGTTGCTGTTTTCTAGTTTTTGCGGGTTTTTTTTCTGTTTTACCTTATGCAGTCAATGCTGATATCAACTGCTATAATTAGTCTTTCTCTGATCTTTTAATGTCGTCCTAAAGACCTTGAATTATTAAATCCACGCAATCTTTAATAGTTGTAAGCCGTCTTCCTCCATGTTTTATTGACTTATATAATCTGCCTGACTTTTTTCGAGTGTAGAGCCTTCCGCTTGGTCATAAATTTCCTTTTTATTTCGTCCATTTGATAGCGTTTTTCCTTTATCCAATTTAGCAATAGTCTTACGTTCTTTCTGTTCCCATATCTTCCACCAGAAATGTTTTGTTTCCTTTTCATTCAATAGTTCATTAGTCTTTGTGCTTTCCCCAGCGAATTGTAGGTTGAATTTTCTTTCGTTATTTTGGAAGGGTCTATTTAGTCTGTATTACTTAGTTCTGTGCCTGAATCTAATGATCCTTCCTTTTTCGGAAGTATTTTTTCGTTTATTTCTTCCGGTTATATTGTCAGTTTTCCCTGTGGCAAATTTTTTAGATCTTTTCATTTCTTGTTTGTCCTTGTTCATGTTTCCCTTCTTTGTGTTTTCAAAGTTAATTTCGAAGTTCCTTTATTAGTCATTCTAGCCTCATTTCCAATCCAATTGTGTTTTTTTTTAAATCCAATTCCATGGAAGACTACGAATTTTGTCACTGACTATTTTCTTCTCCTTCGTCGATTTGATCGTATAGTTAAGGGATTTTAACCATGGCTATAACATTAACAATCTATTTAACTAAACTTCTTTTCCCACTTGTTTTCTTAAGGATGGGAAGGTCCTCTTTTTGTCGGTCCAGATTTTTAAAGAACATAAAGTGAACATTTTCTTCTTTCATTTTCTGCTAATATTGATACTGAGTTCCATTAAATTTTGGTTTTCCGTATTTTGTATTTCTGCTTGGAGCTCTTTTCGGTTTTATTTCTCCTGAATTTCCTAGCTACATATTTTCTTCATATCGAAGTGAGAAATCATTCTTTCTTAAAAATTCTTTTTGCTTGGCTACAAATCTTAAAATCATCTCAGCTTACTTATAAATCTTTGGCTTGATATTTAGAACGAAACAGTTTCTTCCAAAATTTCTGTCATCTCTTTCCTATTTCCTCTTTGTGATAGGTTGCTTCTTAAATAGCAGTGGATTAGATATTTGTTGTCTTTTATTTTTCTGGAGTATCTCAGATGTATTATTTTTTGGATATCGTTTTTGTTCTTGAAATTAGAACAGAATCATTCGCAGCAATCCGACTAGGTCTCCTCTATTGGTCAGAAAAGAAGATTCTGCCGATCATCACACTCAAATGAGCCATCTGAGTAATAGGTTTAATTGAATTCATAATTTATTGAGAAATATATTGAGATTATTCCGTACAGTATTATTGCCAATCTTAACAATACTGTGGTCTGGATGGTCTATATGCTTGCTTTGATTTCCATTTATTCAAGTCTTTTTAAACTTTTCATATACTTTTGATGTATACAAGGAAGAAGAAGGACGTCGAAGTACAAAAATATAATCTGCTTCTTTTCTTTTTTTATAATCCGAAATGTACGTATTGAGGGAGTAAGAGAGAGTCCCAGTTGGCAGCACTCTCTGAATAAGTTATTATTTCATCTTAATTAACAAATAAGTCTGGTAATTTGGCTGAGCTTTAACGATCTCAAATTCTCAAAGAATTTCATGTGCCTCATTTTCTGGGGCAGATTCAGATTTGTTCATTTACAGTAAAAAGTCAGTCTCTTGCGCGATTTCCCGTAGATTACTTTTCCTAAACAATCATGTTTGATCTTATATTAATTGTATTCAGGGAAGAACAACTACGCCGATGTATAATCTGGTTTTCTTTTTTCATTATCATTCGAAATGTATGTAGGAGTAGAGTAAGACAGAGAGTCGGATATTGGCTGAAATACACACACACACACACACACACACCGTTTGCTGCATTACCTTGTTTTGTAGTTAACTGTTTCATCTCAGCTATCACAGGACCTCCAATTGATAATCATTTATTATCAATGCATTATCAGTTTTGTAATGATATGATTAGTCTTCATGGCAACGTGGGATTCTGAGTTTGGCATATAGCATTATGTTGTATCGTTAAATTTTAATATCTTGCACAATTGTACAATAATTTGCGTCTATTTCACTTACAAAATTTTATGACGCCTTCAGATATTCTTCCCACTTTTCAGTTTTATCTCTGTGTTGAAATATCCTCAGGTAAGCAATACGCAACAGAAAATCGACTGCTTACTTGTCGATACGAAATATTGTAGTGAAGACCTAATAATTTCAAATGTCAAAAGGTTAGCATTTTAACCATAATTTATTTGGAATTTTAAAAAAATATTTTCATCATATTCCAGTGCATAATATTTCTCAGGTGTAGCTTAGGGAATTAATCTATTTCAAAGTTTTATTAATAGTTAAATCCCATTTAGCAGTTTAAACATTTCATCTCTGCTTCTGGCCACTCGTAGATGATGAAATCATAACAACTAAATAAATGCCTGTGTATTGTTACAAATGTCAGGATATCGTATTTCCCTTATGTTTTACATAATTTGATAAATGCTACATATGCGTCATTAGTAGAATTATTTATTTACCTATCTATGAAGAAATTAGAAAAAAAAATCCAACTTTGATGAATTTATTTCGATGGAAAGTTAACGTTAAATATTTCGGCTGAACGATGCCTTTCCATCAAAATAAATTGATCAACTTTGGATTATTTTGTTTCTTCTACTTTCTTCATATTGTCGGATTTATTTCCATGTATACTTCCCAATCTATTTATCTATCAGTGTATCACCGTCACTATATATATATATATATATATATACTTTAAGTGGCAAGGCTCTGAAATCAATAAACCAGTTCACATACCATAGAAGCAATAAAAGCAGTGTTAGCGTATGCCAACCGAAGGGGTGGACTGCAGTTGACAGGTTATTGATCATACGGAAATCTTATCTCTCTGATGAAATAAAATGGGAATTCTTACAAGTTGTAGCTGTAGCATTACTACTGTATGGATGCACCACTTGGACGCTTACGAAACGCTTTGAGAAAAATCTTGTTGGGACCTACTCAAGAATGCTAAGTGCAGTTTTCAACATATCCTTAAGCAACAGCCCACAAAACAGCAGCTGTGTGGCAACTTATCTCCCATTTTAACAACCATCCAAGTAAGACAAACAAGACGTTCAGGGTCACAGCTGGAGATGTTGTAACAAAATAATAAACGACGTTCTCTTATGGACTTATACACTTGAATGCGTCAGTGTCAGTCGATCATAACGACCACCAAGAACTAACATAAATCAGCACAGTGCCGACTCTTGATGCAGTCGAGAATACCTGTCAATAACGATGGATAATTGGTACAGTTGGTGATAGAAAGGGAATTCAGTACTATCAGCAGAACTTAATACCAATGATGCTGATAATATATTGGCATAGGAATTGGTAATGAGTGCTGCAGTAAAATTCTCCTTCCGAACAACTTTCTCTTGTTATGGTCCAATCAGTAGTTTTAAACAAATTCAAAACTTCAGGGATCATGTACATTAGACCTTTATCATATAAAAGAAATGTTCAAGTGTAGATGAAAAATAACAAAATAGCAAAAATTTTGCTCTCTTACGACTACATATACAGATACAAGGACAATTCTATATAGAGCAAAAAGAGGTAAGTTCTTAGCCTGCCCTGTCATATAAACGTTAGGTACATTTTGAATTTTTTCATTTATTATTCGTTGCTTATATATATATATATATATATATATATATATATGATTGGATTTCACATTGCACTTGGGTAAATAGTAGGGCAGATTAGGTTCTTCAGCCTCGGTGAGGCAACTAGTCTGAATTCAAACCTATTAAAATTCGCTTAAAAAATTGACCTTCTGTCATATCTTGCCGAGGGGCGGGGTCAGTAAATATATATATATATATATATATATATAAAGTCGAATGCCGACCACTGATTATAAGCGATATAAAACCTTTAAGAAGAAATTTCAAAAATATTAAAGATCAGTGACGTTACAGGTTCTTCAGTAAAACAATCAGTGCAATGATATGAATAGAATGTCAGCTGCTTATGTTTTGGTTTTCGTTAATTTATTACCACCAAAAGTAACTTCCCTTTAACTTTGAGAATTTGGCGTTAACAGTCACAGTCGGCTCTGACAAAAATGTTACAATTGCCAAGTATTTTTTATTCTGAATACCCACTATTTTCCTCGGTCTAAAGATTATTGACTAAGTAAGTATTTTTCGCATGTCTACCCTTGGAAATATATCTAGATTTCTTATGTAATCTTGTTCTGGGAAAGTAATAATGTTCAGTTTCTTTTCCAAACACAATCCACGATTCCTCGAAACTGCTCAGCATGTTTTGAATATTATCTATTCAACAAAGTTGGATATATTAATATGAAATTTGAAATCCCAAATATATTGAGACAGCGTTTTACTTTTAGCATAGCATCTCCCGTTAAAAGATGTTTTCTGTTTATGAACTTTATTTCCAGGGTCGTTTGATTGATCCTAAGTATACTATTTTGCCCACCGTTAGTTTTACCATTCGTTTGATAAGCATAATTTTCGTCAAACAATTACTACTAACACTACTTTCATATTTTTGTTTACAGTTAGATGTGATGGAGTTGTATTTTTGTTTATATTTACTATATTTCTTTTATCTTTTTCTATTATCGCTAGCATATTGTCAGCGCCGGTTTTGACAGGATTTTATTGTATTTCTATCAAATATTTTAAATAATATATGGCATTTATGAAAATTGGGAGGAATGTTTATGAATAAATTACTTATTCAGAAACATTCCTTCCAACTTACATTTACTGCATTATTATAAAAACGGGAAAAACCTGACGATATCTATTTTATATTATTGACATTATGACTAAAACTGTTGCTATAGTTATTGTTTTCATTCTCGTTTATAAATGATATCAAGTTAATGTTTTCATAGACTTTACTGAAAGTCTGTCGTAATTGATTTGAGTATTTGTTTCATCATGTTAAGTGGATTGTTAAAAGTTATGCAATTGCCTCGATGTATAGTTGTTTTCTATATGCCCATACCATTCTTTTTAGAAGGTTAACTATGAATTAATCTACCGCCTTAACATTAGTTTTGACTTCAAGATTGAATCAGAATTCTTTGAAGAATTTTCTGATTTTTTCTTAATAGTTTCGAACGCAATTTTCACTCCTAAGATATAGCAATCCGTTATTTCCGAAAAAGGTCGGTATCGTTTTTATTATTCTTTTTTCCAGAATCACATTCATTCCACGTAAATTCTCACGGATTCATAAATATTACACCATTAAAGCTGCCCATTGTTATGTAAAAGAAACCTAATCCACTTTTTCATTGAATTATTTTCTCTGAAGAAAAAATAAAGACTCTTGGCAGTATTTTATAAAGTTAATTTGTTAATCAGATATGAGAGCGTAATTTCCTGCCAAATTTAAGACTCTGTGTTGGATTTCGTGTTTGATCGAAGGATATAATTCTTTGATATCGAACTGAACAAATATTTCTTTTTTCTTTACCGGCAATGCCATTAAACAGATAATGGTCGCCTTAGTAATTCTTCATTTGTTTGCTTCTAATATTTCACGAAGAATGTTTCACGCGTTATTAATTATGTTCTTGCCAAATCTCAATTGACTTTTTGGAGGATTTATTAATCTGCAATATGGTTTTATTGATGGTTTTATTAGCGTATATTGATGGGTTTTGATGGTTTTAAGTGCAAAATGGCTTATATATATATATATATATATATATAAAGAGAGAGAGAGAGGGAGAGAGGCAGGGAGAGAGACGTCTGGATACTTACTTTACTTTTTTTATCAATACGTTGAGAGGAAAATAAATATACAAGATATTTGAACGCAATACAAAATGTCAACATGAAACCTCACACAAATATTCCTTTCACGCAATACACAGGCGTTTCACAGTATACTTATTCGTATATGAATTTCTCCATGTGCAGATTACTTTTAAACAGTTGCTTGTTCGTTTTTATGATTCAAACGGATTTATATATTTTAATTATATTTCAAGTTCATACATTCAGAATTGGTCAAAATCATATTCATATGTGTATGTATACAAGTTACACACACACACACACACACACACACACACACACACACACACATATATATATATATATATATATATATATATATATATATATATATTTATGAGTGGGTTTTGTAACAAATGGCTACGTTGGTATGTCATCACAAAAATTATGTACACGCATTGTATTGATTTTAACTTTATGCTATGTCTAGACATCTCAGATCTAGAACAAAATACAAATTTTAAAGTAATCGATAACGAAATAATCTAATGTGAAATACGAAAAAAGCTGCAAGACTCTAAAACATTCCATGCTGGGAAGAATATACAAATAAATAGAACAACTACTTTTATTTTCTGCTGAACTTCGTAACATTATGCATTAGGGTTTTATTGATAGAAATAACAAATTATCCGCTTGTATTTTCGGAATGAATATTGTAATTCTGTTTATAAACACCTTTTTCATTTCACTCTAATTTAAACTAATTTCAATCGCAGATTATGTAGTTTTGTTTGTTGTACTTACGTTTTTCAAATCTCGAACCGCTGTCTGCGTTATGAAATTAAGTTCTGTACGTATAACAAAAGCGTAATCAGCTAATTTCTTTAAAAACCAAGCAAATAAACTTCTTACGAAGACAATCCTCACAATAAATATCCAGAGTGATATCTTTATAAAACTATATGTGAGGAAATTCTGAAAAGTTCTCGTTTCAATATCGAATGAAATGATCTTGAACCAAATTCACATATTCAACACTCACTTGGCATATCGTTTTTATACATTCTTTTTTAATACCTTTAAAAAACTAGCCAGGCTGGGGCTACAGAATACGATGACTGCATCTCTACAAAGAGGTAAGACCTCACAGCCTTGACGAGTGTTCGGGATTATGTCACTAAACTATCAGATGAGGAGAGGTCAGCCATATATCCTTAGAGAATGACTGGTTAATCCTTCATTGTTTTTACTTCCAGGTCAGCTCTAACCAGGATTGGTAGTTCCTGTTAAGTTTCCATCGATGGGTCTAATATAAGTGTTTAATCTTTACTAGGCATAATCATAAATATTAGAAAGAACTAATCATGGTAAATGGAAATGCTTGAAACCATTTTACGGCGAGGAAACAAATGAGCTCTAACTCGTTAAAGAAATTGCCTCCGAACTATTTTCTTACTAATAATATGTATAAGCAAGATTGACAATAAATAACCACCAAGGGTTGACACACCTTTAAACCAAATAATATATCCTTAAAAAGTAGAAGAAGACATTTGAAATAAATATTATTTCCTTGTTGATTGGGTTGAAAAATTACCAGTCACCCCCGGAGTTGTTTCCCTCGGAGATTGGCTTATGTGTTTGATGTGGATCCAAAGCCGGTGCATAGCAGGAAAACACGGAACAGGGTTTATAGGTAAGAAAGATATATTAACAAAAGTTACAAAGGATAGTGTCCAATATTGGTAGTCGTACTTCTAGTACTTTTGTACTACTGCTACTACTTCTCCCACTACTACTCGTATTAGGATATTACTACACAAGTAATATAGTGCTGGATGAGTGCATGATGCAGGTAAGTTTCGTTCTCACAACAGTGTTGGACAATGACATTGCAGAGAACGACTTCAACCTACAATCCCAGCATTACGTTCACTTTCAGACTAATACCCTTGAGAACGATATTAATACCCTTACTTCCAATGCTGTGGATAAGATAGCACCGCTGTTCTTCATCTATAATGATGGCTTCGGCATTCAATCACCTATGGAAGTTAATATGCTGTTAATCAAAAAAATCCAAATGGATTCAAATCTGATGCTTACTAGAGTTGCTTATATATACTGTAAACACATACCACATGATACACTGTATCATAAGATTGTATTCTTTTCTCTATATACCAACTGGATACTTCCTTTAAATACCATGACTCTCGAAATGAATTTTCAAATATTGTGTTCATACAACATATATGCTTAAGGATATAACATACTGGGCTTTTCAATTAAATCGGGAATTAAAATTTGTATGACATTTTAGAAGCTACTGTAACCCAACCAGAACATTGATATTAAAACAAAATTAAGAAAATAAAATGAGCAAAAACAAATTAATAAATAAAATAGATAAATTTATGTGAAAGCAAAAACTATTCACAGATTATTGCAAGTATTTCATTCTTGAAACCTTGTCTACGTTAAAAGCAATCATAGACATTGAATTGAATAAATAATTGCAGCTATAACCCCGGCCATCGATTTTGAAATTTCTCCTTAAACATACATCAAGGGACACTTAAAAAACATTTTCACATATTTGATAGGGATATTTATTACATTCTACAGCATGAGATAGATTTATCAAATTTAATATATGCTTGTCATTCTTTCTCTATATCTATTTCATTCTGTTTACATCTATCTATTTTAGTGTTATGGAAAAAATTTCAGAGATCAAATGTTATTTGGTCTCGTTTTATATTTGGTTTTTGAAGGCATAAGTTAAGTGTATTGCGTCAAAACAAAAACCAATACCGATCATCTTGAAAGAATGAAGTAGAAATGATAATTTCGTAGCGTCCGAAAAATAAATTCGAATGGTTGTTGAATTTTTACTGTAAGAATCAATAAACATGATGAATACACTTCTGTCATCTAAAAGGGGGAAGATTTCAATTTAGACGTCTTTACGCATCACCTTTTTTTAGATTATTCCATACTGTGTAGACAACTTGGATAATCATTATATATATATATATATATATATATATATATATATATATATATATATATATATATATAGTAATAGATAGTTAAATATTGACGTAGATGCACGGTAATCGATATATAGTAGCGCGAGCAACATATATACAGTTTACATTTAGCTAGCTAGCTAGCTAAGCAAATTTGTACATCGATGTAAATGTGAAAATACATTAAATGAAGTATACAATTTGTTCACGTATAAATAGATATGAACGAATATGTATTTATAAAGGTAAGTATATAAGAGTGCGATGGGTAAATTGTCACCAAGCTACAATAAATCATTTCCAGCATGCACTTCATTTATTAGCTTCATGTTTTGTCTACAGTGCAGCAAATTATACTCTGTCGGTCTCTGTGAAGAAAACAGCGCACCATGTTGCAATTCATTCCTCTATTGGCAATTTTGTAGGAACTCCAATATGATTTCATAGAATTTTGGTGTCAAATCTGATGAAAATCTACATGATTTGAAAATGTGTGGATGAGTCCATAGGTGATTACAAAATTGCAGCAGCTTAAAGGAATCACTCTGATCAGTCAAATCTCCAGGATTTGTATTTGAGATCTCAGCCATGATTGGCAATGATCCCAGCAGGTCAATCAGATAAATAGCCAGGGTCAACGGAGTGTCTGCATTTCTTATAAGGCAGATAATTCATGTAGACATTCACTATTTATCATACAATATGAGAAAAGACAATTTTAAACTTGGCCATGAAGGACAAGAAGAAAGATCGCGTTACAAAGCTTTTTAACAAATTCAAGCATACTTTTCAACCTAACATGTTTTGTTTTTTTTCTCAGATGTGTAAAGTTTCTGCCAGGATCAGATTATGAACTCATAGTACAATTGTTGGCTTTCATTGTCTCCAGATGTACTGATATCGCTTTGACGTAAACGTCCAGTCCACGTCATGACTTTGTTTAGGTCACTCACGACAGTAAAATTATGCCTCCATTTATTCTTCCTCATGGCCTCAGACGCAAAACGAAGGTCCTTATCAAATGCCGGGAGAGATTAGCGCTTCTCTGTTCCAAGAGCGTGGCTGCTGGATGGCCCTACGTCTGAACACTATGCCATAACACACCAACACGAGAAACCAGTCTCGGCGGTAAGAAAATTCCTGCAACCATATCTCACCTAATATCTGACCGCCGAACTTCCAAGATTGTAATCTCCTAGATTATCATGCATGAATATAAAGATTATGTGTGGTTATGCTTGAGCGAGGTACTAACAAAAGATAAACAGAACATCCATTCAGTTATGTAATATTCGTATTAACTAAAAGAATAACATATGTCATCGACCTGAAATGTGAAAAAGTAAACAAGGTTTGTGAAAAGCACATGCAAAATCAATGTACAAGATTTTAAAAAAGGAATTATCAAATAAGTGATGCTAATTCGAATTACATGGCAAGATCAAATGATTATCCACAAAAAGTATACCTGTGTAAAACGGGAACTTCATGACTTTGAAATCCTTCAATTGATTATATATATATATATATATATATATATAAACACACACACACACACACACACACACACACACACATGCACACACATATATTAATGTTAGAAGGTAAGCGTGGAAAATAGCAGATAGATTTATGATTCAGGACATGTCAAATGCGACTTACAATGAAAAACGGTGAAACTACTGAATATTTTGTTTTATAATGTTGGAAAAATTGTGTTTTCACTTTTTCTGTGGTAATAAATATATGATAAGGGCAGTCAACAGTTCGTATATAATTAAGGACAAAAATTGTGGATAACTTTATGCACAACTTCATTTTTCCCTACGAGCAGCAGTTAGCAAACAAGCCAACTCCTAATATATGATGAGGTTTGTGAGAAGGTGAGTAATGTAGCAGTTACTTTTCCGAATCACCTTGGACTGAATCTTTGATAATGATCATAAAATATACATATATACAATGTATACCCCAAAATATTCGCTGTTATAAATATTTTAGGAAAATTTGTCTTAATGTATGTGATTCTTTATCATTTTTTTCCGTTAAATGAGATCCTTTGTTTGTTGTCAAAATAACTTCCTCATTTTTGAATATGTAAATAAAACCTTAAGGTCATTTTAAGTGGAGTACAGTTAATTAAGGTAAAGATCCCATTGTGCTGGATTTTTTAACTGTTGTAGGGGAGAAGATAATGATTCATGCCTTTCCTATGGTGAAGTGAAACACAGTCTTGCCCAGGATCGGAATTCAGGTTACCAATATAATTTTCTATGAGGATAACTGTTACCCTAAGAGCTCCACTTTATTCAGTTTTTCTATTTTTTTCAATTGATATTGCTATTTGGAAACACTGAATATAATAACTGAATATCTGAATATGCTAATGTGGCAGAATCGATGCGCGGCTTGCCCAGTCTCACTAGCTAACCATTGTATCACTCCGTGATGTGTCTGTTTTTTAATAGATGTCAGTCACCGGTTTTAGTCGAAACTATATAAGCCACGTGTCGGCTCCACACAGAAAAAAAGAAACAAGTGAATTCGTGAATACATTTGCAATATCGTCTTTATCTACTTTTCAAGCAATCTTGGCTGGCAGTGAGATGGGGCGTGTGATCCTTCCCTCTTCAGACTAACTAAGCAGATTCTATTATGATATGAACGGTAAACAAAAACGTGGGTGTTGGTGAGTTTTCTATCCTATTCTGCTTCCTTGAATATACTCGCTCTTGATAGACGGAAAATAAAACCGCTTCTCATGCTCGGAAGACCCAGTACAAAAAATACATCAAGAAATTGAGATCTTTGTCAACTGAACTCTGACAAATAATAGCGCTGAAGATTTCAGTATATTATTGACCTTAAAAAAACAACCATTTCATTCTTATCGAGAAATTCTTTTCTTACCTCATTTTCTTTTAAAATCTGATGACCTTGTTTATCTGTTTTTGTTATATTTTGTAATTCTTGGAACCATTTAACTGTGTGCTAACAAATGAACCCTGGCTTGTAAAAATGTTTTCTACCAAATATGCGATTACAAGTCATATATATTAGATATATATGCATAGACATGATTTGGCATCAAATAACCCACTGTGGTTGATAAGACATAAAAGCCAAACAACCCAACCCAACCCAACCATGTTATACCTCAATTGGCACATATACATATACATATACAGTCTAGTATACTCGTACCACAATGCATATACTTACATAAATACACTAAGTCAATACGGATATACACTCACACCGATATACTCGCCCCTTAATATATGTACTAAAGGACAGAAGTGGGGAACTTAAAATCTAATCCTACAACATTGCTTTTCTTTTCTTTTGGTCAGTATATTTCTATGTGATGACATTGATATATATGACTGAAAGCAGCTCATTAAATTTTATTTTGAATTTCTTATATTGCATTATCATAGAATCGAATAACTTAAGGAATCTTCTAAAGTCAATCATATTCAAATTAAGTAATTACAAAAGTTGAAGTAAGTTCGTCGTTCGTGAATAATATCTTTTTGCATGTGAAGCAGTCGTGAATTTATCTCATGTAATTATTTGAGGAAGAAAGGTTAATTACCACTGTTAGTCATCGAAACGATATGAAGTGTAATTAATATCATTGGGAATATACGTGGTTTCTTCTATATATTCGTGAATAGTTGAAACTGAAGCATTTGTCTTTCATATCAATTCTTGCGAGATTCCGTTTGGATCAGAATCAACTATTACTCTCAACAGATTATTAACCAATTTTGTGGTCTAATTGGGTAGAGATGAGAAAGGTTCGTCGACAATATTTATCAACCTACATTTGCTGAATCTAGCAATTATTAGGCTTACTAGCCTGGCAGTAAATTTTATGTAGGGTTTGTCTATTTTGTCTAGGATTAGGATTTACGTTGATGATTATTTTAAGATTTTCATGATGTTAATACTTCTTGTGATAAATTTAATATACCTTTATAGGTATTTACAAGATTTTCTGAAGTGGATCAATAAGTTAGGCTTAGTCTTGCCGACAGATTCTCCTTTCCCATCTTAACAGAAGAGCATAGACGTATACAAAACAAAAATGTCAAGTTATGTCTTATATAAATTAATTTCTTCTTCTTCTTCTTCTTCTTCTTGTAATCAAGGTTGAATGTCATCGTGTCAATTATGATATTTCAATAACTTAGCCGTTCTCAACAGGGCTGTGGTCTGTGGATCTTTATTTATCTATCAATTTCTACAGTTTCTTTTTCAAATTCTTCGGAGTGTTCCAACTCTTCTGACTAATAATTCAAATTACTATTCTCTTCATGTTGCATTTATTTTCATTTCTCCGGCTAAGTCCAAGTTTTATACAATTTTTCGTTTCCTTTATTTCTCCTCTAGGTTTGATGGAACACCGAAGTCTCCTAGATGCAAAGTCCGTTTTACTAACGAAAAATAGACCTGGTCTTTTAGCCTGTGATTGCCCCAGTCGGCTTGGGCTATAGAATACACCGACTGCTCCTTAGCAGAGGGGTAAGCCCTCTCCTTACAACGAGTGTCCTGCATATGACACTAAGCAATCTTATAGAGAGGCTCCAGTAATGCTGGAACTTTAGGAAATGTGGAGCAGCCCTTTATTGCCACCGCTCCCAGATCCGCTGTGGCCCAGAGTAGCAGTGCCTGATAGGGTCCTATCGATGGGTCAAATAGAACTAAACTGTGTACTTACGGTAAATTGAATTGCTGGAAATAGAACTCTCTTGATATTTAAACTGTGTACTAATCCTAAACTGAATTGCTTAAAATAGAACTGTTATCACATTTAAACTGTCTACTTAAGCTAAACTGAATTGTTTGAAAGAGAACTGTTCAAATATTTAAATTGCATACAGAATGCTAAACAGAATGGTTTAAAATTGAACAATTTTTGATATTGAAACTACTTACGCTAAACGGAATTGTTTGAAATAAACCGTTTTGACATTTAACTGTATGTAAACAAATAACTATACTTCTACTAAACTCATTTGTTTGAATGAGAACTGTTTGATAAAACTGAATAGTAAGAACATTAAGTTTATAAGTCCCAAAAATTCACTCAGAATTGTCCAGCAGGACACATGGCGTAACGACTATAGGATACAATCATCTGGAGGTTGCAGGTTCAATCCTAACTACAAGCGAGTAACAATACAGGAATACTTTACACTTTTACCTGGTTATGGCAAACGGAATCAGAACAGATGACCCCCGTGGATTCAATTAAGGACGTATTTCGAAGTTCCGTGATGGTTCCCGAGTTCGACAAAAACCTGAAGAAAACCGGAGGACATATCGCCCGAAACGTTGGGGAAATAACAATGAAGACAATTGTCCGAAAACCCATAATGATAAAAAAATGAATAGCTTGAAATACAAATGTTTTCTTTTGTGAATTAAACTGGGTATTTATGCTAAACTTAATTCTTTGAATTAGAACTTTTCGTTTGAATAAAAATGGATTTGGCGTCGAATAACCCCCAAAGGTTGATATGCCATAAAACCCAAACAAACAAACAAACTAGCCTGTGATTGATGATTTGTTTTGTTTTTTAAATCATAAATATTGTATTTCATTTTCCGGGATAAATTCTTCTTTCGACATTTACCTCTTTTTGTGTTTGCTGAAACTTTTTCACTTCACAGTGGATCATTTTCACCATCCAGCAGAACTTGCTTAAATATTCCTTCTTTGTCAGTTTCATCCATTATTATTATTATTATTATTATTATTATTATTATTATTATTATTTCACTCTTTTAAGAGTTTTTTCATAGCATCATTAGCCGATGGTTTCTTACTGGAGTTTGAGTGACAGCAAGTCTCCTCATGTCTTCAGGATTCTTCTCGGTATTCTGAACGATCTTAATAATGATCTAGTTTGGATGGTCAATACTCGTCCTTTTATTTCCAAATCCTCCAGTAGCTGAACCAATCTTTGGTAATTGTAACAAGAGCGACAATTACAATGTTTATCACCGTCATTTTCACGTTACACAGTTTTTTTTTCAGTTACCAGGCAAGGTCCAGGTACTTTTTTTTTTTTACTTTCTTTCGATTTTAATCTGTGGTCAGCTGGAATAGCAAAGTCCACAATTCAGAAAGTTCTCTTTCTATTTTTTTGTTGACTGACACTACGGCTGGTCGTCTGGCCTAGATTAGGTTACTCGTTTGTATATTATTATTATTATTATTATTGTTGTTGTTGTTGTTGTTGTTGTTGTTGTTGTTGTTATTGCTGCTGCTGCTGCTGCTGCTCCTTGAGAGTTTTTTACATGAGTGTTAGCTGATGGTCTTTCACTGGAATCTGAATAACAGCAAGTCTCTTCAAGTCTCCGGGACTCTTCTCAGTATTCTGGCCGATCTCAGTAGTCTTTTCGATCTCAGTAATTTGGGCGGTTTCCATTTGTCCTTTTATTTCCAAGTCCCTTTATTAACCTTTTGCGGACTGTACCAAGAGCATCAAATATAAATGGTATAAACGTCCCTCTCAAGTCCCACAATTTTATTATTTTTTTTTTTTATAGTAGTAGTATATTCAGCGATTTTCTACAATCTATTGTTGATCTTATACAACTTCTAATCTCTCTCCTTATTTATACTACTCTTATACAAATAATATTATTGTTAATTTACTCTGCGACATTTTAACACCAATAGTAAATGGAGGTATTCCCTTAATTCTGTGTGATAGCCAATTCCATCAGCCCCAGCACAGCTCTCAGTATTCGACTGTAGTTTTGAAATTCTAAATTCTTCATCAGATTTTTAATTCGCCCATTCGGTTTACCTGGATTTCAAGATAATTACAAGTAATTACTGTTACCTTCATGTTCTATTTTAATCCAATTCACCGTTTATATATTTATTTATTCATTGAATTTCCTTTTTTATTTCTAGGTAAGTAGACGTTCATTTCTTCAACAATTGCTGATGAACTGACCATACGGAGGAAAGTAATTGGGAAAAGTCACGTGAGATATTTGCATATTCATTCATTTACCTAAATACTTTTTTAGAAGTGAGACTGCACATCGCTGTTTGTGTGTGACCTTTCCACCAATATACAAGAACTTGTTCAGGTAAACACTTAAGATTATATTACTAACAATAAGCCATCAATAATAATTTGAAAATATTAAGGAGTAAAGACATTAGCGAATATCAAGTTAACCTCTGGTTAAGGATTAGGATTTTCTAAACTAATCCTAAAGTATTCCTATTTCATAGAGGATGCTTGGTTTTAGATATATTCTGAAATGAACATATATATAATCAATCTTGCTTTCTCTCCGTCTCTAAACAAATACATTTATTTCAACAATCAGTTTCAGTCAGAAATATGCCAAGAAAGAGCAACGTCTTTTGAAAGAATGAGACGTCCAAAATCTGTGAAACAAATTATAATCGGCGACTGGCTTTATACCACTTCCATTGAGATATGGGGATTTTTTTTTTCTGATGGTGGTGGTGTCGATTGAGCTCTTCATTCACAATACCACAACGATCAAGTAAATGCAGAGATTATTCAAACGGTCGATCGATAAATTTGAACTTCATGATTTTTCTTCATTATATAAGAGAACATAGTGGTTTCTATCAGTTTGGATTTGCTCACATGGAAATCAAACATAAGAAAAAAACATTGAACGTTCAATCTGTATTGTCTAAAGATTTTGACTTATAAACTTTCTTTAATCTTATTTTACTCTTAGTATAATAAATATTTAGATTTTAAACTTCTGCTGATTTTGGAACGTATAGATGTCTGATTTTGTCATAACATGCTCGTCGACAAATCATATTCCAAGAGGTTGATTACTACTAGCTCAGTATCGACTGACTAGACCTCACACCTTTGAAACTTCGAAATCATTATTATATTTTCTCTGAGTAATTGTGACATACAGGATTTATATGAGAAAGTACAATATAAATGGTTGTGACAAGATTTTGATAAGCTGATTCGTTAATTTTTTTCTTTTATCTACATTTATTCCAACGTTTGTTTAACTAAGATGTCGACTTCAGTTTTTTTTTTGTCATTACAGTTTTATTGTTTTGCTTTCTCATATTGTTGGCAAGTTAATCTTTAAACTTTGCTTTGACTTCTCTATATTAGGCCCGCATTAATTGATCTGAGGCTGTTACGACGGAGTCAACTTGACTCAAGATAATATCAGTGTTTTATACGCTGAAAAGTAAAAACCAAATTAGATTTACTCTCTCTCTCTCTCTCACACACACACACACACACACACACACACACACACACACACACACATATATATATATATATATATACATATGTGTGTGTGTGTGTGTGTGTGTGTGTGTGTGTGTGTGTGTGGAGTTTCAGCCCCACATTTTCATATGACGTATTTGACTATAAAGAAAATTCCTTCCAGGAAATTCACTATCCCAAATCTTTTATATAACATGCCAAGCTCACAAATTCAGAAACGTAAATGTTCTCTAAAAATTCTAAACCGTGATTTTTAAATGAATACTCCATTACATAGGTATATCATTTTATCTTACAATTCAACCTTACATAATCTGAAAAAAATAGTTAACCTTGGAATTCAAACTCTTCAAAGACAAGTAATTTACTTAATAATCCAAATAATCTTAGCTACATTGAATTCAGACCAGATATGAATGAAATTCCATGTCTGGAATTTTATAAAAATATATGGGTGAATCTTCCTGTAGTATTATTAAATAAATTTTCTTGCACAGTGGAGATTTAAAAAGCGTAGGCATAAATAAAACTTTGATCAAGGACAATTATAATTACAATTTAAAAAGTAATCACAATTTTGATTTAAAAAATGCCGCAAGGTATTCAGAGGCATTGGAGGACTACTATATATTGATCAACACATCCTCAACGAAATAAAATGAGACAGAAAAATCTAAATATGGCCTGGATTGACAACAAAATGTCTTACGATAAGGTTACACCAAAGCTGGATATTACACTGTATCAACATGTCTAAAATACACGACTAAGTCATACTGTTTATCAAGAAAACCTGGAAAGTGGATTTGACAGCAAGATGAGAAAACTTAGTAGCGGTAAAGATCTAGAGAGGCATGTTCCAGGAAGATGTGGTATCGCATTTTCGCTGACTGTTCAGCGGGCTGTCTGGTATCCGTGCCAGACGCTTAATGCTCCATGGCAGACTTGAGGCCGAAAGGCCCCGGCTTCGGCTGGGCCGCCTTCGGCTTTCGAGTCATAGACCTTGTTTCTAGTCCTGTCTGGTAGGAGGCAGAGACAAATATTGCATAATCGCCATTACTAATAGCCACTCAATCTCATTCTAAGGAATTACCCAGCCATATACAAACTCAGTAAATTGCAAGAAAAAATCAACTGCTAAATGTAAATGGACAACATCAAACTGTTTGCCGAAAACGAAAGAGAATTGGAAACCCCAATACATAGAGTGATGATATACAGTGAAGAGAGAAGAATGGTATTTGGCATAGAAGAATGTACCATGCAAGGAATGAAAAGCGGCAAACGACACATGATGGAAGGAATCGAACTACCAAATAAAAAAAGAATTAAGACGCTCGGAGAAAGGGAATCTATAAATACTTGAGGGTGTTGGAAGCTGACACCATCAAACTAGTAGAAATGAAAGGAACACTTTAAAAAGTGTATATCAGGAGAACCAGAAAACTGCTCGAGACAAAACTTGATAGCAGGAACTTTATCAAAGTGATAAGTTCCTGGGCTGCCCGCTGCGTAAGACCATTCTTGAAGTGTACCAGAGAAGAACTTAAGGAAATGGACAAGAAAGCAAGAAAACTAATGACCATGCATAAGGCATTACATCCCAGAGATGACGTTGACAGAACTATATGTATTAAGAAAAGAAGAAGGAAAAGGACATGCTATCATTGAAGACAGCATTGACTCATCGATACAACGATTCGAAGACTACAAAGAAAAGCGAAGAATAAGTCTGCCACCAGAAACAATACTGATGACACGAGGATCAACAGAACGGAAACAACCAGAAAAAAAAATGAGAGGAAAAACAAATTTATGGACCTTTTAAGCAACTAACTAGCGACATCATACGCGAGAAAAGTACGTGGCTAAAATAGGGAAAACTTAATAGAGAAACTGAATCTCTTCTAAGAGTAGCACAAAACAAACGCCATGAAAGCTAACCAAAGCAAGAATAGGTAATATGCTAGAAAACGGTAGGTGTAGCTTATATGGTGATAGAGACGAATCGAGCAATCTCATAATAAGCGAATACAACAAATTAACACAGAAAGAGTATAAGACTAGTCATGACTGGGTGGGCAAGGTGATCCACTAAGAATTGTGTAAGAAAATGAAGCTTTCCCATACGACCAAACGGCATATGCACAACCCTGACTCGATCCTGGAGAATAAGACGCACAAACTCTTCTGGAATTTTGTCATATCAACGGATCACCTAATCTCGGCCAGAGCAACATACCTTATAATAATCAACTACAAAAAAGAACCGATAAAATTGTAGACTTTTCTGTCCTGACTGACCAAAAGAGGAAAATTAAAAAAAAGTGAAAAGAAGGATAAGTACCTGGTCCTTGCAAGTGAATTAAAAAACAAAACAAAGTGTATAACATGAAAATTACGGTTATACCAATTGTAATTGGTGCTCTTGGTACAGTAACCAAAGTATTGGTAAAAGGACAAGACGACATAGAAATAAGAGGACAAGTCGAGACAATCCAAAGTATAGCATTGCTGAGATCGTTCAGAATACAGATTTGAAGAGACTTGTCACTTAGACTCCAGTGAAAGACCATCAGGTAAACACTGAGGTAAAAATCTCTCAAGGAAAAAAAATTTGTGACATTAAATAATAATAAAGAAAATTTGAAAAATTGTCGATTTTGCTGTCCCGGCTGACCACAGAATAAAACTGAAAGAATGTGAAAAGAAAGATATGTACTTTGCGAGGGAATTCAAAAAACTATGGAAGATGAAAGTGACGATAGTACCACTTGTGATTGGTGCTTTTGGCACAATAACTAAAGGACTATTAAAAGGCCTGGAGGACTTGGAAGTTGGCGGACGGTTAGAGACTATCCAAATGACAGCATTACTGAAAACGGACAGAATAGTGAGAAGAGTCCTGGAAACTAAAGGAGACTTGCTGTCACACAAACTCCAGAGAAAAACCATCAGATAATACTGATGTGAGAAACTCTAAAAGAGTAAATAATAATAATAATAATAATAATAATAATAATAATAATAAATGGGACTTTGATATACAAACGGATCACCTAATATCGGCCAGAAAACCAGACCTCATAATAATCAGCAAAAAAGAAAAGAAAATCTGCAAAATTGTCGACTTTGCAGTCCCGGCTGACCACAGAATAAAACTGAAAGAATATGGGAAGAGGGATAAGTATCTCGACCTTGCTAGAGAATTGAAAAAACTATGGAATATGAAGGTGACAATTATACTAATTGTTACTGGTGCTTTTGGCACGGTAACTAAAGGATTATTAAAGGGCCTGGAGCATTTGGAAATTGGCTGCTGAGTGGAGACCATCTAAACAACAGCATTATTGAAAACGGCCAGAATACAGAGAAGACTCCTGGACACTTGAGGAGACTTGCTGTCACTCAATCTCCAGGGAAAGACCACCAGCTTACGCTCATGTGAAAAACTCTAATGAGTATAATAATAATAATAATAATAATAATAATAATAATAATAAATAGATAAATAATATTAAACGACGGAAAATTGTTTAAACTCGTATCATTTTTAATCAGAATAATTTCAAATGGAAACAGACTTTTTATTTCCTCATGCGGTCTTATTGATGCTGAAAAGTTAAAAAATCTCTTACATGAAATAATTCGCCTTTATCGAAAATGAATATTTAGAAAGATGGATAAAGAAAGAGACGAATTGAATCGAAATAGAAAAAGATGGTTAACTCTAATGAAGACGATTTGAGATCATGGAATATTTATGTAAAGGTAGATATGAACTCAGTAATATAAATACTAACATGGATTAGCTAGATAGTTTGATTAATTGGTGTAATATGAATGTTTCAGGGTTTTATTTGGTAAGTTTTGGAACTCAAATCACATCAAACAAATTTGAAACAGAACGTTACCAAGTGAAATAGTATGTTTTGAAATATTCTCAACATTTTTGTTTCACTTACTAAATCACAAACTCCTGGTGAAGATCTAAGAACAGAAGCATCTCATGTGGACAAATATTCCTTCAAATAAAATCTTACTCAGAAAAAATTGTATTTTTCATTTCTGTACATTTGATATCTATCAATCTATATATATATATATATATATATATATATGAGAAAATTCTCTTTTGCTCAAATTCATTATCATGGGGTCAGTTAGTTTTAATTTTAATTTTAAATCCTTTAATTAATGCTTACTTGTTGGAGAATTGTAAATACAACCAAGGATGATACAAAGAGGCCACTTCTTGATTTCCTATTCCCACAATGTAAAACCGAGAAAAACTCTCGCAGTGTTGTAAGATACTGCTGGTGCCCTTTGTTTTAATGGATGTATTTTCATCGAGTAATATTATTTATTTTACCACATGTAAGGTTTTCGCACCAGAGTAACCTTTAAGTCATGCACTGAAGTTAAAGTGACAACAATTCTCTTTCACCTACAGATCTCATGTTAAATTCACTTACTAGAAAGTGCTTTCTTTTTTGTTATTTAACAATAGGTCGTGTCTTCTGGCAGAGATTCGGTGATCGGTTTGTATCTCAAAATCACAGTTAATCCTTTACCTTTTATTCTATAGAACGCATTCTGGTTTATGCATATTCCATTTAGTAGTATGGTCAAATTTTAATTTCTTCCACAATTCCCAGTGTATCATTCATCCCGCTTCGTGGTGTCTAGTCACGTACAACTTTTGGCGATAGTTTTCTATATTCGCTTATTATGTGATTAACCGTTGTATATTTTTCTCTTCTTAACCGTTCTTGTTACTGTGTCATGTATCATCTATTTTGCATTAAGCTAATTCATACTCATGACCTTTTTTTTGTTCTGCTATCAGAAGAGATTCAGTTTCCTTCTTCAGATTTCCCTTTCTTGGCCATGTCTAAGTTTTCTTGTGTGCAATCTCGGCAGTGTCTTGCTTAACGTAGCAGTTATTTTTCTTCCCTTTTTTTATTTTGTACATTTCGTTGCTTTTTTTGTTAGGTTGCCATTGCTGTTTGATGCTGGTGTAGTTAGTTTTTCTTAACCTTTTTCAATGTGTTGATGCATCCACAAAATATCCAATGCTGGTGAGTTCTACTTCACCTTCTTTTCTTGACGTATACAGTCTGTCTATGCCATCTCAAGGATGTAAAGCCCATTGCATCGTCATCAACCTTCTTGTCCTTTGATCCATTTGTCAGAGTTCCTCCCTTGTTCATTCCAAAAACAGTATTGAGTATCTTACAAGAGAAAATGTTCTGTTTTTTGTTCTTTTGAAGAATTCCGCAACGGAGATTGCTTTTATGATTTTTTTCTCGTTCTTCTGAGAAACTCTTTTATTCTATGCCCTGTATCTTTGATTGTGACCGCTTCCAATATTCCCAAATGATTGTAATTTTCCTTCTATCCAAATGCTCTTATCCTTTCCTGATTTTATGGTTCTATTTTTCCGTTGTTTCTTTTTTCTCTTTTTTCATTATCTGTTTGACATATTTTTCAAGGCAAAATTTCATTCCTATATTGTTGCAGTATATTCTTAATTTTTTTATAGGATCCCTAGTTATATTTTATCTTTTTCAAATAATTTGATATCATCCATGAGCATAAAGTGATTGTCTTTTCCAGCAATTTGGTAAATTTGTTGGGCACTGTGCAGTTCCGTCGTATCTCATTGCAGGACATCATTACTTTAACAAATAACAGAGGTCTGAGTGAGTATCCCTAAAAGATGTTTCTTTGGATTTTCACATTTGCTAGGGTTTGTCCTTCTACTGTTAATTCCACTGCTCTGTATAGTTGGTCATTTATTCCTCTTGATTTCCTCTTATATCACTTTTTTTTTCTAAAATTTTCCGCAGCATGCAAGTGAATAATATATTTATTCGTTTATCTGTATATTCAAAATATTCCGCATAATAAGTAGACACGTTATCGGTCCGTAGTTGTTTGAGATGATTCCTTTTCAGAAATATTTCTATCTTAAGATAATTTCAATTTTAAAAGTTTTTCATTCGGGTATTCTGGCTTCTTCAAGGAATTTACCCATTTGCTGCTGTAATCTGCCATAGATGAACGTATGTTTTATAAAAACAAATATTTATGTGTGCTATCAATGACTGATGGCTTCCAGTTTTGTAATTTCTTGAGTGTTGTTCTTATTGGGTCCAGTTGTATGTATTTTAGTCCATGTAATTTTTGAAAATGTTTCTTTATACATTCAGATTTGTTGTTATGTTCTTTCTGTTCCCATATCTAGTTCCAAACATATTTATTCTTTGTAATTTGTTGTTGATTTGTACTTGTGCATTCTTTAACAATTTATTGGCAGATGTTTTCACGTTATTTTGGAAGGTCCTTTTTGCTTGTATTTATTGATCCTTTTCTGGTATCTTTTTCTATCTTCTTGTTTTCCTAATTTCTTTTGATTCATTTCTTCCGGTTGTATAAGACTTGGTTTCTATTGCTTACCGGTCTTTTTAGTCCACTGTGTCCTTTACTATTTTTCATTCCTTAATACTTTCTCTTGTTTTTGCAGTTTCTTAATTTGTCATTCTAGTCACATTTCCATTCAGGTTTTGTCTTTCTATTTGGGTTCTTTAAAGATATACCAACTTTTGTTACCGATTATTTTTGTTCTTGCATTAATTACATTGTTCGGTTAGGTGATGTTGTACTTTAGGTATATTTCTTAAATAATTTATATATCTTTACAGTTTCTATTTTGATATTTTCCAGTCTTGATTCATTAAAGATTGTTACGTAGCTGTCTTTTCAGTTAGAATTTTTTTATTAACTAAATTATTTCTTTTTTCTTTCATTAACATCGATGTGGTGATGTGTTCCATAATATTTTGGTTTAAATAGTTTTGTTTTTCAGCTCGTTTAGAGATTTCTGGATCATATTCATCTCAACTAACCAAACAACGTATTTTTAATTTCCTGAGTTTAGAAAACAATCATTTCTTTAAAATCATTCAAGCTTAAACAGTGTCTTTGGCTTCGATTAAATTTACCGGATTGTGTTGTTTGAACTACATTTTTCTGTAAAGTGTTTATGCAGGATTTCTTTTTAAAAGAGCAGTGGATTACATTTTTGTGGTATTGTCTGTTCCATTTTTTTTCCTTTGGTTTTTTTAGATGAATTATAGCTTTTCTCTTTGTTTGTGTCCCTGAAATTAGAGCAGTCAAGATTCATTAATGCCACCAAATCCCTTCTCTTGACTATCAAGAGAACATCAGTATATCATGATGCTCAGATCTGTCAAAATGGGGTAATATAAAACCCAGGAGTTGATTTTTATCACCAGTTGTGTCACAAATGTGCCCCAGTATTCTTCCAAGAAAGAACTATCTTCTGTATATATATATATATATATATATATATATATATATATATATATATATATATATATACTGTTACACCTTTAAATTTTCTAAGTTTCAGCGTAGTATACGTCCATACATCCCATATTATACATTCTTTTTTTTTCTGTTATTTGTTAACTATTTTTTTTCATGTTATTCTATTTGTTTCTTTTCTTCCACTGTTGCGTTGTTTCTGTTACCAATATTTATGCCTCCGATTTTTCAACTGAACTTCTTACATCAACGATCAATAGATAGTTCCTACCAGGTTTTTATGACTTTCCAGGTATGATCACATGAGTTAGAACCATTCAATGTTTGGCATTAACTTGTAAGTAGGCAGTGAAACCAAGAATGTGGTGCAATCATGCAACTAATTCATTTCGAATATTTAAAACTTTGGTGGGGGCTATAATCTTCGACCATATTTTTTCACTTCCGATATGTATTCTGCTATGATTTTCTTTGAATTTTTTTTATATTCATTCATATTTATCGCCTGGAATTATTCTTTGGGAGTTTTTCCCGCCGCTGAACTTTGAATGACTGCAAGTTTTCTAAGGTCTCCCGAGCTTTTCTCAGTATTCTGTCCAACCTCAACAATGTCGTAGGTTAGATGGTCTCTATTCGTCTTCCGATTTCTCACTCTTCCAACCCCTTTTCAAGTAAAGAAATTACAATTTTTTTCACCGTCACCTTCGCATGGCATGGCTTTTCTAGTTCGCTGCCAAAGTATAAGCACACGTCTCTCTTTTTTTTGTTTTGTTTTTTTATTCTAACTCTGCGATCCGCCAGGGTTGCAAAGCCCAAAATTCGACAGCATCACTTTTTTTTTTGTTAACTATCACCAGATCTAGTTATCTGGCCGGGATCAGGTAATCTGTTTTGATCTCAAAATCTCATTCTTCTGGATGCATTCTCGTTTGTGCATAGAACATTAGTTGACTTGTGACAAAGAACAAGAACACTACTAACTTAAAACAAATCCGCGAAAAATAAAAAAGAGAAATATTCTACGGAGGAAAAAGACCTGCGGTAATATTAAAACAACCGGAAGAGATTTGGTATAATTGACACGAATATAAACGATTAAAGACTAAATGAATTAGAAAGAAATATAAAAATATGTTGTTGGCTGTAGAAAAGTGAATCTATAGGAAAATTAGATGAAAGTAAGAAAATGAAACAGTAAAGGACTCATAAATCATTGGATAGAAAAAGGTTTGAAATTGATGTTAATAGTTTCCTCATAATTGAATGAAATCCATCAAGCAATCTATAATAGAGTGTCATGTAACCAAATAATTTGCCCATCCTACTTCACTTCTTTTTCTTACACTGACTGAGTTTTCTCGCAATTTGTTATTGAAATTATTTTTTTTTTTTTTTACTCCTTTAGAGTTTTTCACATCAGTGTTACTTGATGGTTTCTCACTGGAGTTTGAGTTACAGCAAGTCTCCTCAAGTCTCCAGGACTCGTCTCAGGATTCTGGCCGTTCTTAGCAATGCTGTCGTTTGGATAGTCTCTACCTGTCCGCCAACTTCCAAGTCTTCGAGGCCTTTTAATAATCCTTTAGTTATTATGCCTAAGGCACCAATCACAATTGGCACAATCGTTACTTTCATGTTCCACAGCTTTTTCAATTCTCTAGCAAGGTCGAGGTACTTATCCTTCTTTTCACTTTCCTTCAGATTTATTCTGTGGTCCGCCGGGAGAGTAAAGTCGACAACTTTGCAGATTGTCTTTTTTTTGTTGATTATTATGAGGTCTGGTTTTCTGGCCGGGATTAGGTGATCCGTTTGTATATTAAAGTCCCATTATTATTATTATTATTATTATTATTATTATTATTATTATTATTATTATTATTATTATCGGATGATTTTCCTCGTCATGTTGGTCTCAGTTCTTCCTCTGAACATTTGTTCACTTAATCTGTTTCCCTTTTTTTTGTGGGGGGGAAGAATTCTTAGACCTTCAACTACGATGGGTATCAGCGTCACCTACGTGTTCAAAATATTTTTAGCCCTTTTTTTTTTTCTTTTTTACCCTGAACGTTACTTTCTTTTATTTTCATTATAGGTTTCGCAGAAATGACAGAATCTACAAGATAACGAATTCATTTCGAAATGTTCATTATCAAAAAAGACTTCATAGAATTTGGCATTTAAGTGTTATGTCGGAGGATGTATCATTCCTTTCTTGGTCAGATATTTATCTATATGAGAGTCACTCGCTATTTCCTCATTTCCTTTTCTAATGGTCTTTACACACACTCACACACAAACACGTAAACGAGCGTGCGTGCGTGCGTGCGCGCGTGCACACACGCACACACACACACACACACACACACACACACACACACACAACTGACACAGAATATTAACATTTTCTTTTGTGTATATACAACACATAAATTTAGGGCCAAAATTTCTGCAAAATATTTCAAGTAAAATATTTTTTTAAAATATGAGGTGAAATATCAAATCAGCTTTTTAAAATAATGTTAAGATGGTGATATATATTCATCATTCAAAGGAAAGCGACATCTAATGAAATAATTTTGTTAAACCAACAGATTTGATTATTTTAAGAAAGGTTCTGAATTGAGGCAAAATGCATCCGTTCAATTCTCTTATCTGGATTCTGGAGCTGATAATTCATTTGCCTTTTCTTGTAAATTAAAAGAATTATATAAATCCAATTCCATGCATTCGGATAATATTCACACTATTCATGCACATCTAAAAGGTTTCATGTATATTTTAGCATCAATAATTGCTTTTACTAAAATGTCCTGAATGATTAAAAAATAATTGCTATAATGAATTATAACCATTTAGTCAAGAACTGACAGAAACAATATAAAATAACATAAAGTTCTTGTAATATTTCAACGATTTCTAGAGTAAAGCCGTTATGAGATGTGAGTATATATGTTATTAAAAAAAGTAAAGGAAAGAAAGAATAAAAAGAACTACTGGAAGAATGGTGTGTCGGCTCATTTCGGAAAGATGCTTTATCTGGAGCCCAGCATGTCAGAAAATATCAGACATCGTCATTCATTTAAGAGGTTTCTATGATGGGCCAGGGTAACAATCCACATAGACAGAAAGGGGGTTTTGCTGATCTGAAAAAGAAAAATAAAGCTGAAATCTTCCGATTCAATTTCTGTTTGGCAAGAGTCAGGCATGATAGAAACTGTAGCAGAGACAGAGAGACAGAGATAAATACCCAAAGATTTAAGAAGAGTTGGATCCTATAAGAACGAAGAAAGACATGTTCATCTAACCTGAACATTGTCAGTCATCCGTCTCCATGTATTTCCGCGACATCAGTAATTGAACGAAAACAATCAACGGCAGAAGGCCGTATTCTTAAGATGAGTTGTGTCATGTTTCACTCATCAACTCGAAGATCAATACATCATCATTATCGACAAAGTAATCAATGACAACGCAAATGGCAAGTGATGTTATCTAAGCTTTAAGTAGTTATGTACATGTGTAGCTGCTAAAGAAAATGTAACAAACATTAAGCTAAATCCATGTGAACTGATATTCGTCGATAAAGATACTTTTTCCCCATCACTAAAATGAGTAAGAAAAAAGAAATTAATTCCATCTCTTCATGGCACTCCAAGCTGAGCTTATTTTAAGTATGACGCCTACGTATTATTATTTGTAGTGAGTAAGATATTTTATCATGGTCTATAAGTATGTCCTAAAGTTTTAGTGAGTGTTATGTAACGGCTGACGAATGTGTGGAATCACTAAGTGAAAAGAGTTTGGAATTTGATGTCTGAGAGTACGGAAAATCAAAGAACAAATGTTACCGAAAATCACCTGTAGAGATGTGAAGTTGTTTCTACTTCGCTCTGAATTTAGGTGTGCTTAGTGGAGGGCAGATCACAAGATAGACAAGGAGATATGTATTAAATGGTAAAGAGAAAGATGAAAGACATCTATGTTGAAAAATGATCACAGATTTGGACAGATAAGTTCTGTTAATTAATTTTCTTTTGTTGCCAACTACATGAACACCCAACAATCTCAAAGCCGGTTTGAATAGCCTGAATAAGCAGTATAAATTATCTAGTAGATGCCGCCTCCTCTCATCAATCAAAATATAGTGTATTTTGGAAATTAACAAGATTTAGACTTCCCTTAAAAAATGACCGTAAACAACGATTGCCAACCAAACCTTTAACACAGCACGACTGAATGTATAATTTTACTTCAAAGAAAGTAGATAAGCAGTTGAAATAGATAGTAGTATATCTTCATGTACAAATCTTAGAAAATATATTTTCAAATAGCAAATCAAACCATACAAATCGGAAACAGTAAAATCACACACACACACACACATATATATATATATATATATATATATATATATATATATATATAAAGTAAATATATATTAGATTTTATATATAATTAATAGCATAGGCGGCTGTTTGCAACCATAGGTTTCATGCCGTCTTATAAACGACAATCATCATGATGGGAAATATATATATTGGAGAAATCGAAAAAGACAGTCAAAATAACGTTAGGATTGTGTTCAACCCTTTATATGTGCCTACGTGTCTTTGTGGGTTTGTGTAGATTATATATATATATATATATATATATATATATATATTGCTACATTTTTGAATAAAGATTTATCAATATCAGTGAGAAAGCATAAGTAGATCCAAGTTATTATAGCTTAAGCACGGAGTCACCAGTGTTTGGCGACAACTAGATTTTCACCAATGCAGTCATCGCACAGAGATCGTACAGATACATCACTCTGATACAAGAATATGTTCTGATCCATATGTAAATAAACCAATCATTTCTTAAGGGAATAAACTATATAATTGTAGTCAAAGTTTACACTTATAAGACTTTTCTTTACTCGCAGAAGATTATTGTTTCTAAATGTTTTGTTATTTTTTTAACTGATGTAATTACGAGTTTTATTGTTATAAAAATTTTACGACTTTAACCGCTTTGAACATTATAAAGTACAGACAAATTTCGGATGTAAAAATGTGTTTAATGTTTGGTATATTAACCTTAACTGTCTTTAACATAAATCTCTTTTTGAATATTCGTACCTAAAACAAATTACTCTGCTTTAATATTAATGTAGATAAACATGGCAGGTTTTAATTAAGAGAAATTTTCGGGGCAAATCACAGACATCTTATAGAAAATTTCTGATGACATTTTTGCCATAATTTTTGTGTTCTGGTTCAAAATTCATATCGATTGTCTTATTTAATCAACCTATTTTTTTAATGTTATTAATTCTGTTAAAATGATATTAAAAAATATAGCATGATTAGAAATCAATATTATATAGTAGAATTTATATTAATATTATTATTGGCGTCTAAGTATTCCGTAAAAGATGTAAGCAAAGCGGTCAGAAAAATAATTAGTCCTCCGTTAATTAGAGTCCGTATTTTAAAGAAAAAAATAATATGACATTTAAATTATACAGTATTTTTATCCTAATTTTTCTATATTTTCCACGAATTTAAAGATGGTAATTAAACAAGTGATGATAATTCTATGTGCATGTCAAATTGAAGAAACCTGTCAAATCTATCTCCTTCTTCCACTTCTTTCTTTTAATACAGAGAGTTATTCTTGAAGTTATCTACTCAGTTGAGGCCAGGTTAGAGAGAAAATCATAACCTAAAAGCAATGCGGCAACTTATTGGAGTATTTTTTTTTATTCTTACGTAAAAATCATTTGGTAAATATGAAAAGAGATGCATCATTCTCTCAGAAAATTGTGCATTGAAAGAACTTGTCAGCATTTTTCAATCAATATTGCTATGGCATATTTTCTTGTCAGGTTTTTTTTTTATTATTAATTTCACTTGTGGTTTGAGGATAATATATATAGTGGGTAAATAAGCTTTTGTAAACTTTGCCAAGTTACTTTTTTGTAATAAACGCTTACTTCCTCTTTTGTCATTATTGACAAACCTATTGATTTTTCTCTACATTGTATTTTATTTGCTATGCAAGATTTCTTAATGAATGAACTCCAGGCTTTGTAGGGATGAAGGGCTTAGGGGAACGAAAAAGGAGTGCGATCGTCAAAGGTCCATACGTGTCCAGGAAATATTAGCAAATGTTTTCTTCTCTTCAGTATATATATATATATATGGGAACTATTTCAAACTGACAACTAGTCTTGATTTTTTTTTTTTTTTTTTTGGCTAGAGATTACCAAACGATCTCTCAGGGAATTGGGGATGAATTTCTTAAAATAAACCTCTTTTTGCTCTGAAAAAGAGAAGTGTTGGGAAATATCTAGAAATTGGCAGCCATAAAAAAGTGTAACTTTTTGCCTTCAGAAAAAAGAACAAGAAACGATTACGATTGCTTCTATCTGTAATTGAATCTAGAAGTATCCACAAACGTGAACAAATGCTGACCAGTTATTTATACACCGTAAGATGATAAAAAAAAAAAAAAATGACGGAATATTTGTCATAAAAAGACCAAACAAATAACGAGATGGAACAAAACGTAGAATAACGATCACAACTCATCTTACATTTTCAGACCAAGTTATTATGGCCAAATAATACATCTGCCATTTTTTAAGCATTGAAGTGGATACTAGCCTGAATAACGCGAAAATGCTGTCTTTTTTCTCATATGCAGTTTTATAGAAAAAATACAGTTACACTGAATATATATATATATATATATATATATATATATATATATATATATATATAGCGTGAATTTCTCGTGAACTTCCATCTTAAAACTCGACAATAAATTACTCTTGAAATACGATTAATCAGGTAGTCCTCCCATTACGTCAGATGAATTTGCACTCTCCATAAATTTTGAAGGAACGGAAACCTTTTGCTCATAATCTTAATAGTTTTAAGCTTTAGATCTATTATAATAGCATTGAGCATTATATATATATATATATATATATATATATATATATATGTGTATGTATATATATGCATATATATATGTGTGTGTGTGTATATATATATATATATATATATATATATATATACAAAATACCATGGGCCAAATATTGTTAGAGTTGGGAAAATAGGCAGACAGATAACAACTAGTAAATTATAAGAATATCTAACTGCGAAATAACCATAATATCTGTTATTGTATAGACAGAACCATGAATATGAATATTAATAAAATGACTGTGAACTATCTTGTGAAATAAAAACAGTTTGAATATTTTCCTTTTTTCTTTTTTCATAAAATCATACAAAATAATTTTACACTTCATTCACACGTACAATTTATTCTCTGTAGAACGAAAATGTGAGACAATACTTATTGAGTAGCAATAAAATTAGTTCCCAGACTCTGTTGAACAAGACTTGAGATGAAGAAATTAATCTGTCATACACTTTGTAACAATAGAACATTTTGCCGATTTAGCTAAAAATAACAAAATTTAAATAAGACGAAGCTAAGAACTAAAAGTAAAGTGAACAATATAATGAAAAGGAAAAAAATGTAAACAGTTTTGTTTTGCGACAAATTCAGTGTCCGATTAGCCCGAACGAGGACGGAATAATAAAATTTGCGCTTCTCCCAAAAATGCTAAACAGGGAAAAAGAGTTGTCTTTCAGTGTGAACATAAATACTTTTTGTTAGTTTGCATTGGTCTTCATTTGAATATACCTACTTTCAGGTCTCGTTTGGTTTCTTTAAAATATAAAATAAAGGGCGCATGGGAAAGAAATCAACAAACTAACAAACAAAACAGCTGATTAAAAATGGTGTTTCTCAAGGACATGATTTTACTACGGGTATAATTCTGAAAAGGAACGTAATTGTGTGAGTTGAGATCGAACTCGCTGATTACAATGTCACAGTCGAGTACGATAGCCACTACACAACGGGTTCCCTCCACGCACACGCACACACACACACACACACGCACACACACACATATACGTGTGTGTATTTGTACTTATACGTGTGTGAATATATATATATATATATATATATATATTTATATATATATATATATATCATCCTCATGTCATGCTGCTAGCAAGGATATCTATGACTTTCTCTGGCCACTTCTCCCTATCGTTCATCGCCTCTGGCAGGTCTAAAGGGCTACATCCCGTATCCTCACATAGCTGCTCTATGTATGTTCGAGCTGGTCATCCTGCTTTTGCTCGGCCATACGTGGGGGTCCATGGGAGTACATCACATGAATATATATATGCGAGCATATATATATATATATATATATATGTGTGTGTGTGTGTGTGTGTGTGTGTGTGTGTATGTGTGTACGAGTTTGGTTTTGGTTTAAACATTATAGTTTATTTAATCCTGTTTATACAAGAATGTTAAACAGGATTTGTAAAAAACACATTTTTGATAACGTTTTAAAATAAGTCTGAGCATAATATTATGATTTTTTTTTTTGGCTCTCAGTTAAATGGTTTCAAGAATTTCTTACACAAATAATTTTATTTACTATCAATTATTTGTTTGTCCCTATTTCGTTGACAGCAAAGTCGTTACAAGTATTTCTATTTAATTCTATTCCTTTATTTGCACACAGTCAAATAGTTCCAAGTTCTGTTATGTATAATTAACAATTCAATTAAACAGTCATTTGTTGACACAGTGAAAGGCTAAAACATTTCTATCTCCAACCTTTCAATTTCCCCCAAAGTCATTTGTTTGCAAACAGTTTATAAGTCAGACACATCTATTTGACCAAGATATAGAATCCAATTAGTGCTACCACTCCAGGTCAGAGTGGAGCTATGACTAAAGGCAACAAAGGGTACTCCACATTCCCCAAAGCTGGAATCTAAACATCAGCTTGTTTAATATCATATGAAGGATAGTCGTTGGAGTGAGGGTCTTGTTCCACAGCAGAGAAAAAGTCAGTGTATTCTACTACCCCAGCCCACTGAACCGTGTGTGTGTGTGTGTGTGCTTACACTCACTCCTGGATTTACCATTCTACCATGATATTATGCCAATTAAAATCTTTTCTCTCCTTAAAATGTTCACTTTTTTCTATTTTTAAGTGATCATTATCATTAATATACTGTAATAATGAGTAGTCTTCTACCTAGCGTTTACAATAATTCCAGTGTTAACAACGACCAAACAATTAAGCAGAAAAAAAGTCCCACTTGTAAACGCATGTGTACTTAATACTCTTGTGGCCATATGTTATATGCTCACATAATAAATATGCTTATATACACATATACATGTTCATGCAGCATCACAACGACACAATAAATAATTAAACAGACGCACAATGATAAAGTCGCAAGAACAAACGACGCACGCAAGGAAGTCGCGGGAAGACTTCTTTATAAAATATTTATTTATAAGTTTCGAAATGGTTGTTCAAAGTTTGCGTGTGAGAGGGAGCTGGAGACCGAACATAATTGAAATATTTGGACCCCATCGGCCGTCATCGTTGTGTCTTTCTCGTTCTCTATGGCTGCTCAACCGAGCACTGAGAGTCCACTCTCCGGGGTGCTGGCTTTTCCTACTACATTGCGTCTATGTCCGTCTCCAACTATACTGCTTGTCCTCAACTTTACTCGCCTGTCTGTGCTCTCGCCTGTCTCAATTCGTCGGCCTTATATTACCTTCAAACTCCCACGCGCTGATATGGACACGCATCCACGACTACTTCTGATATCTGGGGGCCGAGATGTGCCACTTCCGCTTTCTTTGGAATGGCCTGTGTGATCGTCATCGAGCGGAAATAACTGTCATCCAGTTCAGAGGTCACTCTCTTCCGGTGCGTCAGTCTATGAGAGTAAAATGGGATTTTTTTTACCTCGTCCCATTTCATCAGCCAATTTCCGCCCACGCGATTTCCTCTCATAACTGCCATTAGAATGTGTCACTTCCTTCCGGTGCATCACCTTGAATGGCATTTTTGGCCGGGTCAACAGGTCAAAACATAACACATAAACCTAGACTGAATAACACTAGTAATTCCCGACTTAAGAATCACGATTCTTTGTGGTCAGTTATGTCATGAGAAAGACTGGTTTAATATAAATATGTGTGCCTCTGTGTGTTTATATATATATATATATATACGTGTGTGCGTGTGTGTTTGCTGGCATACAAATCGGTTAAAACTTTTTAAAATCAAGAAAGTTGATAAATGATGGCCAACAGAGTAAGATAAAATTTCCAAAAAAATTAGTATCTCACTTTTAATTAAGGTTTCATGACTAAAAGTTGAATTCATTGAAGATACAACCATACGCAACACACACACACACACACACACACAAACACACACACACACACACACACACACATATATATATATATATATATATATATCTTTAAAATATTTTTTTTCCATCCTGTTATGGGTTTTGATATAAATCAAAAACACCAAAAATAACTGGACCTCTTCAGATCTAATGGCCAGAATAATTCAGAATAGACACAGGAAAGAAGGGAGGGATCGGGTATAAGAGGGGTGAAGAGATTGCTCCTCCTTCCGGGGTTTTTTATTGCCGGTTGGAATTATAGTAAATTATTTTTTTATTTTTTTCATTTTTTGAAATCTAAATACATTTCAACTTAAATTTCCAGATTTAATACTAATCTAATACAATGTAAGTTACATTGAGCTCTTAACCAGGAAAATTTAAAAGTTCACTGCTGAATGTTTTTTTTTTTTTGTCCCGATGGAATTACTCCCAACTCCGATTTAACTGGACCGAATAATACATATATATATATATATATATATATATATATATATATATATATATATATGCATAAAAAGTTTCAGCTTGTGGGTCTGAAAATTATATATACATATACAAGCAGAGACTGGGCGGGGAGAAAGAGAGAGAGAGAGAGAGAGAGAGAGAGAGAGAGAGAGAGAGAGAGAGAGAGAAGAGACAGGGTGGTGATCTTTATAGATTGGTCGAAGTCGTAGAAATAAAGAGTTAAATGATTGAATATATTTACATTCATGGAAACAAAGACTACTTGACTAATTTTCGCAGCAAACATTCAACTGTATGAATTCACAAAAGGGAACGCAGGGAACTGTTTATTTATTCATTGTAACAAGGTAACTGAGTCTTAGGTCATTCAAAAATAGATATATTTATGTGTAATAATGATAACCGGTGACCGAGTTCAAGAACTGCAGACGTAATCACTTCTTAACGAAAGAAAATTGCCGCAATACTCGTTTTACTGGTATAATTTCAGTCAATAGAAATAACTCGGCATCTAGAGCCCTGTTTATACGGATAACGCACAACCGGTATGTAGGAGATTTAAACAAAAACGGAATAAGAATATTCTAAAATCAGTATAGAAGTAAAGTTGTGAACAATAACGGTGATAAAACAAGAAGATTGCAGACGAGGACTCCTGATCGTTATCAGTTATTCAGAATAATTGTTTAACGGCTATTCTGATTTTCATAAACCGATATGTACCGAAAATTCAACTTGTTTTCATGTTTCACATATTTTATGGACTCCTTTGTTTCCCCAACAATTGTATCGAATAGTGAATAGTCAGAAGATTAGCTCAACAGAATGGTCAGAAACTTGAATGAACTGCATTTAATGGACCCTTATTTAAGAAATGGTTCAACTACATAAATCGCTGTTTTCTTTCAACTGAGACTCATCTGCATAACGCAACGCTTTGTTAGGACATTGGTTTAAATGTCTTGTTATTGAAACCCTAATTCAATTCGATTGGTTGTATAGATTTCAAACTTAAATGCATCAAATTATTGTATCATGACGTGATTTTTTACAACTGTAGCTTAACTGCATCTAATATCTATATAGTCTGATTAGAATAATCAGATTCCAGTCTTCTACGATTTTTCTATTGAAAGAGAGTTATGTAGACATTTCATTGATTTCTACTTTGGACAAGTTTAACAGAATTCACTGACATTCTCGAAGCAGCCCACGGACAAAAAATTCCATGAAACTGATGAAGTTGGTAAAATAAATTTTCTGTATTTTATTCCCATTTTTAATATTTTAACGACCTGTTTCTATAGATTATACAGCATTTTAAGAAAGTACTGAATATTCCCCAGGGAATGATCGTAAAGAATGGCAAATTTATGCATTGACTTTCATCATTTGTAAAAAGAATGAAATAAACTTAATTTCAGCTTGATTTTTTTTATGAATATGAGAGGCAATGCCAAAATTATTCTCAGGGAGATTATTTTAAAATATGTATTTATTGAATGGAATAATTTCTGTAAACTTAGCATTAAAAATTCTGTAATGTAATTAAGTATATTGCTCATTACTCGACAGCATTTTAATTGTGGTTGTTTTTTTTTCAATATCCTTAAATACTTATTTAAAAAGTCGAACATTGTAATGTTTGTGTGCTGTGTGTATGGAGCTTAAAATAAAATGATGGGCAAGCCACACAGAGATATCACATATCCTTGTTACTAGTGGTCTTTGGATTTGTCTCAAACCCTAGGCTACACATATTGCAAGTGCAGTCTGAAACGGAAAAGGAACCTAACGTATGATAATATAATTTAATGCCCGCTGAGCACATATATTTGAGGTCACACTCTATCTCTCAGCGATCAATGCCAGAAATACATAATTCATAAGTTTTACTTAACAATAGTCCAAAAGTGCAAGCCTCGTTTTGGTTATTCACCAATGCCTAGGAGAAGCCGTAAATTGATTCTGTTATGTAAAAAGGTAAAAATAGAATAAAAAAGAAAAGAAAATATGTTGAGTTTTCTATGATCTACAGTAAGAAGGAAATTTCTATCCCTCGCACAAATCTATATAAATGTGTACATTCTTATAAGTATTCTATTTTTCTGTTTATTATTTTAGTTAATATTATAAATAAGTATATATAAAATAGGATCATATATATTAGGCAAGGTACGATTAATCATTTCAGGTATCCACTATGCGTCTTTGAGCTCATTACCCGTACGTAAGTCAAAGTTATATTATGTTTCTTTGACGTTATATCACACAAACACGCTAACACACACAAACACGCTCTCTCTCTCTCTCTCTCTCTCTCTCTCTCTCTCACACACACACACACACACACACACACGCATACAAGCACACGCAAAGAAAAACGCTGATATAGGCCAGGTTACTTGGCCATACCACATTAACTGTTCCATTTTGAGGTTTCTAATTCCATTTGCGAATTTTGTTATAAATATAAGTTTGCCCAGTGTAAACTACCATCAAGCAACTTTTGTATACCTATCTGTAATTTCATTACCAGTTATTACAAACTCATCACTCTACTCAGGACATCTCACAACATTTCCATCATCATAAGATAAACATCGTTTGCATATGGATTGTGACCATAACAATAAAGATCAGGATATTATTCAAAGTATAACAATCGATATTATTATTATCTACGTGTCGGAGTTTTGGAAGGAATGAACTCATAAGTGTGAGGAACATCCTGAAACATTGACTTCTATGCAATAGTAATGATCTAAAAGAGTGAATGATGGCAGCTACTTTTAACGGCAACCCCAGAGCAACAATCATCTCATGCTACAGCCCCACCAATGTTAGTGAAGAAACTGAACTAGTCACCTTCTACGATGAGTTATCCTCATTAGTGCGTAGAATCCCGAAACACAACATGTTAATCATTGGCGGAAACATGAATGCCCAAATCGGGAAAAACGGAAACAACAAATACAGCCTCTACAACACGTCAAATAGGAATGGGCAACATCTAACAGATTTCATGATAGAAAATAGATTAGCATGCCTCAATACAAACTACCAAAAAAGGAAGGGCAAACTATGGACATACACGTACGCAAACAATACTAAAGCTCAGATATACTACGTCCTTATAAACAAAAAATGGAAAATTAGTGCAATGAATTGCGAGGCATACTCCTCTTTTGAGGGTGTGTCCACCGATCACCGAATAGTCACGGCGAAAATACGGTTAAGCCTACGTAAAAGCGCCAAACGAACAGCGACCACCAAACACTATGACTGGGCCCTATTGAACAACAAAGATATAAGAGATAAATACGTATTAGAATGAAGAAACAAATTCGAAAAACTACAAGAAAGGACGGAAAAAAGTACACCAAACGACGAATATGAAAATTTCGTCAATGCACACCTCGAGGCAGCAGCAAAATACATTCCAACAAAACTTAAAACTAAATATAGAGTCCCTTGGGAAACTTTAGCGGTGAGAGAAAAACGTGCACTAGTGAAAACAGCCTCCAAAAACTATCGAAAAAACCCAACAAACACAAATGCCTTAAAACTAAAAACGGCACAATATCAATTAGCAGGCATATATATAAAGGAACAGACAGAATACATTCAAAATCAGATAGATAAGATTAGAGACTCGGTGGAAGATAGACAATCTAGAATAGCCTGGCAAACAATAAACGAAGTGAGCAGAAGAAAGAACGCAGCCAAAGCAAAACTGAAAGCAGCAAACCAACAAGAAAGAATAAAACTGTGGAAACAGCACTTCGAAAACCTACTAGGAAACCCACCAAAAATAACACAGGAACCAATCACCAGAATAATTAGCAAACAATTAGACATTAAACTAGGACCGTTCACACAAGAAGAACTCGACTCGGTTCTCAGAAAAATTAAAAATAGGAAAGCTGCAGGGCTGGACGAAATTCCCCCGGAAGTATGGAAGACCAGACAATTCGACGACATACTGCTCCGACACTGCAACGCAGTATACAATCAAAATCCGATAGATAGATGGGTGAAGGGATGCATACTCCCCTTCCCTAAAAAGTGGGACCTCGGATTAGCCAAAAACTACCGAGGCATAACACTTACATCCATAGCAGCCAAAATCTACAATGCCCTACTACGAAAGCGCATAGAACCCAAAATCGACAACATACTTAGAAAAAACCAAAATGGCTTCCGAAGAAATAGATCCACGACCTCACAAATATTAACCATCCGTAGAATCCTTGAAGGTTTACGGGCAAAAAACCTACAAGCGACATTAATATTTGTCGACTTTACCAAGTCTTTCGATTCCATTCACAGAGGAAAGATGGAACAAATCCTACTAGCGTACGGCATACCTAAAGAAACCGTAGCGGCAATAACGATTCTCTATAGAAACACTAAAGTAGAAGTACGATCACCGGATGGAGACACAGAATACTTTGACATTGTAGCACGAGTACTACATGGGGACACGCTGGCTCCGTACCTCTTTATCATTTGTCTAGACTGCGTCCTTAGAACATCGATTGACAAAATCAAAGAGAATGGCTTCGAACTGACGAAGAAAAGAAGCAAAATGTACCCCGCAACAACAATTATCGACGCCGACTACGCCGATGACATAGCGATACTGGCAAATACACCTGACCAAGCCGAAACACTACTGCATAGTTTGGAACGAGCAGCAGCAAGCATAGGCCTCCATGTTAATGCACATAAAACGGAATATATGTGCTATAACCAAACGGGGGACATCTCCACTCTAGAAGTAACCCCTCTTAAACTAGTAGACAAATTCACTTACCTAGGAAGCAGCGTCGAATCAACCGAAAAGGACATCGAAACCAGGTTAACGAAAGCATGGACAGCTATCAATGGGCTATCGATTATATGGAAATCAGACCTAACCGATAAAATGAAACGCAGTTTCTTCCAGGCAGCGGTCACATCGATACTGCTATATGGCTGCACTACATGGACGCTAACAAAACGGCTGGAGAAGAAGCTAGATGGCAATTACACAAGAATGCTGCGTGCAATCCTGAACAAGTCCTGGCAGCAACACCCCACAAGACACCAACTGTACGGCCACCTGCCCCCTATCACGAAAACTATTCAAGTTAGAAGAACCAGACATGCAGGACACTGCTGGAGAAGTAGGGACGAACTCATAAGAGATGTACTCTTATGGATCCCCACACATGGCCGAGCAAAAGCATGACGACCAGCACGAACATACATTCAGCAGCTATGTGAGGATACAGGATGTTGTCCTGAAGACCTACCTAGGGCGATGAACGATAGGGAGGAGTGGCGAGAGAGGGTCAGGGATATCCGTGCTACCAGCGCGATATGATGATGATGATGACAAGAGTGAATTCTTACTATCGCTTCATAGCAGAATGCTCAAAACAATATGATGATTGTTTAAAGTCCAGACGTCCATTCTGATGTTCACAGCAGTGATAACATTCAGTTATAAAACCAAAAAGCAGAACGGTTCTTGTCGAAAAATTCTCAACGGCGTGCATCGAACCAAGACGTTTTTATTTGGCTATATTAACTGTTTGTCTATACATTTGAGCCATTTGAGTTCCTAAGGAAAGGTTTTTGGCTGGAATTCTGGGCTTCAGGCCAGCAGTTTACACCTTTCTTTCAGTTATTACCTGACCTACTCATGGTCAGTAGCTAAGCTACGAGAAAAAAAGGTCAATAAAATAAAACAACTTGTTAAATGGCAGAGATATCAATGGAATATTTTTTCTGGGCGTTCGCAAAGGAATCCTACCACTGGTTTTCAAAATTGTAACTTTCGCTTTTCCAGTCTATTTGTAGAGTTTCGATTACCCATATTTTATGCAAATGTTTTGCTCACCCGAAACGTTGGTATTCATTTAAAAGAAGAAATTCAAATATGTTTGCAGGTGCCTACTAACCTGGGATTGTAGTACCTTTTAGATTCACACAGTGAGTCTAACAGACTTCTGTAATTATTATTCACCAATATGCAAAATAAAGCTTTTTAAGAAAGAACATAAAAATGTAACTATGGACACATCATGAACGTCCTTCCCTACAATGTGGGTAGAAAATGTTGGTATGCCATTAAAATCAATCAATTAAAGAAATAATGAATAAAATATAATAGAGTCGATTAAGAGCAACGTTCAGCTCAAACTATACTGTCAATGAAATCATGAACTTGATCAAGATTCCAACAATACACAAGATATCTATCTATCTCTCTCTATATATCTATCTATATATATATATATATAGTACAATCCACAATGATATAAGGATGACTATCCATAAAATTGAATGTGTTATTAAAATCATATTACAGTTAGAATGCATAATATTTAAAGATATACGATCACACGATATACATTCCTCTCAAAGGTCTTAGAAAATAACGACCAGCGAGCTCGTATAAACGAACGCCAAATTATTACCAATTTTTAAATCATTTTTATTTCACCACTTCGTTCTTTGCTCTGAAAAGAAGGTAAATATAATCTTTTTTGATACATATAGATTGTCCACGTTGTCTCTGGGATGTACATCTTATGCATGGTGATTAGTTTTTTTATTCTTTGGTCCATTTACTTAAGTTCTTCTCTGGTCCGCATCAAAAAGGGTCCAGATTATCTAACGAGTTCTAAACCTGGGTATTTATTCCTTTGATAAGGTTTCTGCAAGATAACTTTGTTGCTAGTAGCTTTCTAGTTCTTCAGAGATATTTTTTCTTTTCTTTTTTCTTTCATATTCACTTGTTTGTTGGTGTTGGCCTCCAAGATTCCTAAGTATTTGTAGGTTTTCTTTTCTCCGAACATTCTAACCTTGTCGTGATTTAGTAGTTCCATTCTGTCTGTCAAATGTCGTTTGCCACTTTTCATTACGAGCATGGCACAATTTTCTATCCCAAATTCCATTCCTATGTCCTGACTGTATATTCTAACTGAGTTTATTAGAGTTTCCAGTTCTTTTTCATTTTTTGCAAATAGTTTGATGTAATTCATGTACATTAGGTTTGTATCCGTCTGTGCATTTTCTGAGCATGTGATTAAGTGGCATCATAGAAATTATTAATAGTAATGGTGATAGAGCATCTCCTTGAAAAATACCCCGTTGGATCTTTGATTCAGTTAAGCCTCTTCCTCCTTCTGTCAATTCCACTCTCCAAGATTCCATTGTTTTCTCGATAAATTTTATGACTTCATCTGATATTTTGTACATTTTGAGGCAGTTTATTATCCAGCTTTGCATATCATATGCCTTTTTGTAGTCAATCCAAGCCATACCTAGATTTTTCGGTCAGGTCTTGCTATCGTTCAGGATGTGTTGATAAATGTAAAATAACTTTCCTGCGCCTCTAAATTCTTTGCGGCATCATTTCCGTTTCTCAGATTACAATCCGTTGCTTCTTAGCGAGTAGTAAATCTTTTCCCTTATTTGTAGCTGTTAACATTTTCCTCATCATCGATAGGCAGGTTATGGATCTGTAGTTTTTTGGTGTGGTTCCCTGCTTGGGTCCTTTTGGATCATTGTGGTCTTTCCTTTGGTCATCCATCCGGGTACGTGTGCTCATTAAAGGCATCTGTTCATTTCTAGTGATAGTCTGTCGTGAATGATAGTGAATTTCTTGAACCATAAACCATGTATTCCATAATGGCCTGGCGTTTTACAGCTTGATATTTTTTTAGCATCGTTTTGAGTAAATCGATGTGTATTTTTACTTCCGGGCCTTCTTCGAGCCTTACTAATTCTCTTGTCGTATTGTTTATCCATTTGGCATTTTTGTTAAGTTTTTTGTTTGCCATATTTTCATCCAAAATCGTTTTGATACTTTTGCATCCCGTTGCTGGTATGTTTTCGTGTCATCTCCGCCAAGTTGTTGGTAGAATTTTCTTTCGTTTTTGGAATGACCTGTTGTGTCTGTAATGTTTTACCCTTTGTCGATATTTTTTAATCTTCCTTTTTCGCCAGTAGTTTCTGGTTTCTTCTCTCAAGTTGTATGGTTATTTTTTCTTGAGTTGTCTTTTCATTTTTGTTCCTACTTATTCCAGCGTATCTCCTTTGTTTTATCATTTTGGCCTGTTTTCGTAGGATCTTTATCTGCGTTTCCAGTCGAATTTCTCATCCAGGTTTTGACTTTCTTCGTGCTTTTGGAGGAGATCCCAATTTTCTCCCAAAATAATTTCGCCCCTGAATATATTAGTTCATTTAATTGGGTTTCATTATTCATTGGTATATAAAGTTTTACTTGATTTATTTTATTGATTTCCTTCTTAACAGTTCTCCATACTATGTTTCTTAATTATGGTAAGGTAGTCTTTTCACAGTTCATGTTTCTCATTAAATTTTCTAGACTTAACTTTTGTTCTTGTGTTAGTGTTTGTTCTGGGTTGCTTGGTTGTGTGTTGTTTGATTGTGTGGATTTTCCATTTTCTGAAGTTGGCGGTTCCTTTCGGTTCGGCTGTTTTCGTTTGTTAATACTTGACGTGCCTGGTACTGTTTTACTATTTTGTTCAATATTTATTTTCTGATGTATTTTTTGTATTTCAAGGTCAGAAACCCAACCTTTCTTTATTATTGTCCTGATTTGATCAGCAAGTCTTTGACTTGTTGTCTGAAAATTAGCACATACTTGCCAGCTCTCTATCATTCTTTTCAAATATCCTGTTTGTGTAGGGTTGCTCCTAAAATATTTGTGTAGTTGGTTGTCTTCCTTAGTCCATGATTTATGTTTTCGTCTCTGGTTGATGTGGTTCCTTAAATCGCCATTCGTGTAACTGAAAAAAGACTAGCCAACATTCGCAGTATGATGATTGGGTCTCACATGTTAGTTATTAAGAGAGCACTTGCCGATCTGTGTTTCACATTGTCATATTTTGTTTCAGCAATTTTATAATGGATGGTATATTGTGGCAATACCATACCCAGGGGTTGGTTATTATCTGCGCGCCTGACACAGTATGACCGAGATCAGTTACAGTGACTGTTCTTGAACAGCAGGTCACAAAAAAAAAAAACACCCTAAGATCTAATTGACTTAAAGTCCATGAATCTGCTATTTTTATTGCTTATTTCTTGACTGTGTAACTGAACTAGTTTAGGGTGTTCCTGTATTAGCTTTATGGTTTTTTTATATATACTGACCTATTATGAAACTTTATTTCCGTTAATGCTGTTCATATTTTAATAAATACTAAGTTCCTGATGTTTTCCCTATTATATAAGGAGGGTAACTGTTCTTAATGCTTTCAGACTACATCAGGTATGTATTTCTGAGATTGACAGTAGTCATAGATGAGCCTATAGAATTTAGCACGGTAAATTTAAACAAATCTATTTCGTGATTTCGAAATAGTTTACCTGAAATTTTTCTTTCGTTCGGTTGCTCTGGTTCAAGTCCTGCTTCATAGTTTTTGCTTTTATTTATACATATTTATATATTCTAAGATATAGACGCCACGTGTCATTCTAGAATGTTCAATTCTAAAGCCATTTTTTTCTTTTATTTCCAGTGGGATTTTTATTTGTTTTTTTAAAATATTAATATTTACTCCTCTAGAGTTCTTCACATCTGTATAAGTTGATGGTTTTCCCCTGGAGATAGCAAGTCTCCTCAAGTCTCCAGGACTCCTCTTAGTATTCTAGCCGTTCTCAGTAATGCTGTCATTGGTATAGTCTCTACCCGTCCGCCAACTTCCAAGTCCTCCAGGCCTTTTAATAATCCTTTATTTATTGTGCCTGAAACAACAATCATAATTGGTACAATCATCACATTCATGTTCCATAGCTTTTTTGATTCTCTAGCAAAGTCGTGGTACTTATCGTTCTTTTCATATTCTTTTAGTTTAATTCTGTGGTCAGTTGGGACAGCAAAGTCGACAATTTTGCAGATTTTCCTTTTTTTTTGTTGATTATTATAAGGTCTGGTCTTCTAGCCAAATTCGGTGATCCGTTTATATATCAAAGTCCCATAGGAGTTTATTTGTGTCATTTTCTATGACAGGTGCTGGGTTGTACATATACCATTTTTGTTGTTCACAAATTTAAATTTCTTGCATATTTCCCAGTGGATCACCTTGCCTACCGAGTCGTGTCTCATCTCATATTCCTTCTGTGCTAATTTGCTGCATAGATTTTTTTTCCATTTTTGTTTTCTAGTTATTGTCATTCTATCATCTATCGTGTTGTCTGTATCGTTTCTGATGGCTGTATTCAGTCCTCGTTCGTGTTTTTCTATGTCGCCTTCGAGCAGTTTTATCGATGCGTCAACGCTGTCTTCGATGCTAGCCAGTCTTCTTCCCCCTCTTTTCTAGATACATTATAGTCTATCAAGGTCGTCTCTGGGGTGTAATGCCTTTTGCATGGTCATTAGCTTTCTTGTTCTTTGATCCATATGTTTAAGTTTATCTGTCGTCCACTTGAGAAAGGGTCCCGATTATCTAACGAGGGAAATAGCCCAGGTATTTATTCCTTTGATGAGGTTTTTGCTGGAGAGTTTTGTCTCGAGTAGTTTTCTAGTTCTCCTGAGATATTCTTTTAAATTTTTTTCTTTCATTTCCACTTGTTTGATGGTGTCAGCCTCTAAGATGCCCATGTATTTGTAGGTTTTGTTTTCTGCGAGCGTTCTAATCTTGTCTTGATATGGTCGTTCTATTCCGTCATTCATATGTTGTTTTCCACTTTTCATTACTTGAATAGCACATTTTTAAATGCCAAATTCCATCCCTATGTCCTGACTATATGTATTCTAACGGCGTGTATGAGAGTTTCCAGTTCTTTTTCATTTTTTTCAAATAGTTTAATGCCATCCATGTTCATTTGATTATTGATATTTTCTTGCGATCTGCTAATATTGTATCCCGCTGTGCATTTTCTGAGTATGTGGTTAAGTGACATCATGGCTATTATGAATAGTGATAGTGCATCTCCTTGAAAATACTACTTTGGATATTTATTTCATCTAAGCTTCTTCCTCCTACTGCCAGCTCCACTTTCGATAAAGTTTATGTTTTCATGCGATATTTTGTACATTTTGAGGCAGTTTTTCACTGGAGTCTGAGTGACAGCACGTCTCCACAAGTCTCCAGGACTCTTCCCAGTATTCTGCCTGTTCTCAATAATGCTGTTGTTTGGATGGTCTCCACCCGTCCGCCAACTTCCAACTTCTCCAGTCCCTTTAGTAATCCTCTAGTTACTGTCCCAAACGCACCAATTACAATTGGTATAATTGTCACCTGCATGTTCCACAATTTTTTCAATTTCCTAGCAAGGGCGAGGTACTTATAATCATTATTATTATTATTATTACTATTTATTTATTTATTTATCTGTTATTTTTCATTTTATGAACAGATGATCACATTGACAAAAAACGGACAATCACCAAGCGTCACTGACGTTGTTCTTTCTCTATCCTAAATTAGATATGTTTTTATATCATTGATAGTGAGCTCTCTTTATTTTTGTATATAACAAAACACATTACCAAAATGCGTTTGTGTGTGTGTGTGTGTGTGTGTGTGTGTGTGTGGTTATGTGTTTTTGTGTATTGCAACTTATCTGATGGCCCTGTCCTGTTGGGTTATCTTAGAATAAGCTGACTGTATCCCCAAAAGAGGAGTAAGACCTCCCGAAAAAAGTCTTATGTTGAATCTCTAGTTCTGGTGATTTAGAGAGTGTGCAGTCCCTATATTACTACCAATTTTTCTCTCAACCGAAGTGACAGGAACTATTATGATCTCATCTATTGTAAAATAGATCTCTTCAAAGTTAATTCCTCCACGATACAACCATGTGCCAAAAAAAAAAAGAAAAAGATAAAAACTCGTAAGAAACAACTGCACATAAAATTAACGCGTACAATGATCTCTATTCCTCAAACCTCTTAGCATGAAATGAACGTAAATGTATTGTCAGTGAGTTAAAATCAATATACAACTCAATCTGATCATCGGACGTGAAAAGCATGTGTGTAACTTTAAGTTTTGAGTAGTATGCGACGTCCTTGACCTCTTTAAACGTATGCTTTATATATTATGACGAGGACAATATTTTGAAAGCAAAATGCGTTACCGTTATAACTTCGAATTGGCTGGTGTATGGATATCTTGATTCTACGAAAAACCCAACGACCGAATGAAGAAACGAACAAAAACATCGGTTCATTAGAAACAAAATTCAGTGAACCATATTCGCTTTTTATTAGTCGCACCTAAAATTGAGCAGTGAAAGTATTTTGCAGGGCCTGATTTCCGCTGGAACTTCGAGAGACGAATAATGAATGTATTCAAGTGAGTAATTTTATTAGTGCCCACACTTGGAATTGAAAGAGGAAGTCGTTGGAAAAGGAAGTGTCTGTAGCACGCTTGGTCGTTCCAGTGAAATACACAAGCCTTGTGAAAGAATGAACGCGCATGCGTAAGCGCTGTTTCTCATTACAATAGTGAAAACTGATGTTGATGAATAAAAGACAAAGGCTCCTGTACATACAGAAAGACATAATTATAAGGGTTTGTTCATTGATATATAAAAGCTTTAAAGCATGTAAAGAGGTAGAAAAAATAACAAGAACTGACATGCTTAAATCAGTCGGTCAAAAATCAACACTAATGAATCAACTATGAGAGTCGTTCGCACTGTTTCATTTCTTGTGTCGACAGAATAGCCGTATTCCTTCCATCGTGTCTCCACAATGATAATTTAGTGTGCTTAACAAGTTCCGGCTCAAGGCCAGTGTGGTAGAGCAATTTGTTTGGAGGGAAATCAAACCATTGAAAAGAACAGCACGAGATGAAATTGTTTTTTCATAATAATTTTCCACATGAGTATATATCATCGGATGAGATTATGTTTGAAGGGTACAAAGGTGGCTATTAAGATCAAAATGTGACCCATATACACTCGGATAGTAAAAGGCTTAGATTGTTATTTGTTTGTTTGTTATGCTTCTTTTTGCATCACCCGCTTTTACTATCTTCTCACTTTAAACTTGTAAAATAGATTTGTTCAGAACATAAACAATATTAATCCAATATCTATGTATAGATCAAATTCTGGCCAGCAGTTCATCCGATAATACCCCAAAATGTCCGCTGAAAGTCTTTTTCTTAACATTATTTCTGGAATCGAATTCAGTCTTAAAATATTTCACTCTATCGCTGTTTTTGAACTGATTCGGCAATTTCTTCCAAAAATACATTCCTCTATTAGCAAATAAATCTAATTGTTCTGTAGTAGTTTTTAAATCAGCATTGACAATAAATTTCCAGTTAAGGGAAATATTCATAAACTATCCACTATGACTGGAAATTTCGTTAATTATTTTGTAACTCTCAGTTAGATCAACTCTTATTTCTATTAAAAAAATGTCAATTCTAATTACTTTAATATTTCTCTGTAAATGAAATATTTTACTCTTTTTATTAGTTTTGTCACTCTTCTTTGTATATTGTCTAATCTACATTACACACCAATGTCCATTTCTACATACTAGATCACAGGCCAGAGTAGAATATTCTGTGTAGGTATTATTAGTATTTTTTTAAATATTTTTATTATGTGCTCATCAATGTATAGTAGATCTCCTGTTCCTCTCGTTCCCTTGCTGCCACCTTTCTGTTCTTCGGGGAACAGTCCTCTGCTTTAGCTGGTGGATTTTCATTAAAATATAAATGATAGCAAGTCTCCTGGACTTTGTCATCTCGCTAATACTGTATTCTGGTTGGTCTCGATTTGAGAGCCGATTTCCGCTTCCCGTTATCCTTTTTTCAAATCCTTTAGAACCGTCCAAAGCGATACCAGTTATGACTGGTATCGCTTTCTCAATTTGGTTCCACATTCTTCTTAGTTTTCTAGCAAGGCCCAATTATTTGTTCATATTTTCGCTTTCTTTGATTTTATTCTATTGTTTGCTGGAACAGTAAATTCCACAAAACGGCAAATTCTCTTTTTTTTTTTCAATTTACATGACTTCTGGCCTTCTGGTCGAGATTAGCTTATCCATTTCTATCACAAAATCACAGAAACGTTTATGCATCTCATTAAACAGGACAGATTATAGTTTGTGTATACAAAATTTGGTCGTGTGGTCAAATATTAATCACTTGCACGAATCCCAATGGATCACCTTTTCCAACCAGTCGTGCCTGTTCTTATATTGTTTTTATCTCTTTCTGTATATCGTACACTAGCAATTCTGTCATGTATTATCAATTTTCGCTTTAATATAATCGGTCATTAAGGCATTGTTTCTTGTTCCGATTGAAATAAATTTAGTTTGGTTCTTAAGTTTCACTAAAGGAGCGATATTTATCGCTCGAAACATCAATACAGTTGTTTATTCAAATTATTGTCGCATTGTTTTTTGTTTTGTTTTTGTTTTTCCGTCTATTCTTATATTCCCATTGTTGTTACTGGCTTTTATATGATGTTGTTGTTTTGTCTTTTTATTTAATGTTAGAGCCTTTGTATTTATTTTTGGACAGAATCCTCAAAGCTTTCGAATCGACTTCCACCTTCATTTCTTGACACAGGCTATTGAATCTAAGTCCCCGTGCATAATCATAAGACTATTTGTCCTTTGGTCTTTTTATCTGCGTTCCTACCTTGTCCATGTCAAAAATATTCCTGTGTATATTACAAGGGATGGCACATTAAGATTTTCATACTTTTGATGAGATTCCTGCTGTTGAATATAAAAACGATGCAAACATTTAACAAAAATGAATATCCGTAAATACAAATGAAAATTGTATTAGATTATTTATAATCATCGTCATCATCATGAAGAAAAATAGCGGCAAAGAAAATAATTTTCTATTAATGGGTATTTATATAAAATAAGGAATACGTTTCTTGATAAATTCCAATGAATGCATACTGTGGTTATCCTGGCCTAATCGTCATGGCAACTTTCCAAAAGAACGAATATTAGTCTTGACAAAATTTCATTTCCGATTGGTATTGTTTATTGATGACGTTCTGATAGATGCCAAAAGGCCCAAGTGAAATTAAGACGAAAGAATTACTCGTAGAATAAGGTTAAAGAGTTAATATTTTCTTTCTCTTTTAATCACAATACGTCATCCAAAATATTTAATAAAAATCGAAGACATGATGAAAAAACGGCAAAATAGTATAAGCGAATATGTATATTCAGACACCTTATTTATTACAGATATTCGTAATATTTTCTGAACCTGTTGAACTTCCATATTAGTTTTGCCTGGTGACTTTGATAAAGATCAAATGGAAGATTATTTTTATACGGTTTCAATTATTTCTTGGATTTTCGTATACTTTTTATTCTATTCATAAGACCTATCCACACGGTCTCAAGTATGCAGTCAACGATAGGTGCAACATATTTTTTTTATTTTAGTTTCTAGTTACAATCTTTTCACTACTTTTATTTTCACTTCATTATTTAAGTTCATTCTAGGAATAGGGACGGTACGACGATTTCGATTCTTTTTTAAACAAACTCTTCTTCTACAAAGGCTGTAAAAAATATTTCAAACGTACCAGTAACAAAGAGAATAAATTCATTATTATTTTATTCCTTGTTAGTTGTTATCACCAATTCTAACAGATAGATTTTCATTGGAGTCAGAGAGACAGCAAGTCTTTTCTGCTCCCTAACTCTTCTAAGTATACTCGGTGATTTTAGGAGTTCTATTTTATGGGTGGTCTCAATTCTTCCTCTGATCTCTAGTTTACCCAGTCTCTTTTACAGCTGCTTTGGGAATGCTCCGATAAATATCATCATTACCTTAATTTTCAGCTTTCTGGAACCATATCGCTCTTATAGATTTATTCCTTGAAAGTTCTTCACGCCAATTTTTACAAGTGAATATTTTATTGAAATCTGAGTGACTGTAAGTTTTTTTTTATGTTTCTAGGATTCGTCTTAGTATTTTTAGCTAATCTTAACAGTAATACTGATTATCTTTTATGCTTTTGTTTAGAATAAAAATTAGACAGCTGATGATTTTATATAATGTAATACTATTTTCATTCAATTTTTTTCCTTGCTAACACCATTTCAAATTATAAGTATTTCAATAGTCTTCTGAAAAAAAAACTGTGTTTTGCTGTATTAGATTCAACTATAATCCTATTTTTCAGCTAATTTATGATGAAAAATTATTTGATGATAACTAGTATGAATTTAAAGATGAACCCTAGAAAACTAGATTTCCAAAACATTCATATCCACTATATGTGTGAAAGTTTTGGAAATCTGGATAATGTAAATCTAAAAATTTTAAACATTTTTATAGGTTTGGAAAAGTTTTCCAATATTTCTTCCTCAAAATTAAGAATTATTTATAACGTGGCAAATTCTTCAGTAATGCATGAGTAACCTCCTCATGTTGAAATGAGGAGACAATCGAGAAAATATTTAACAAAACAAAAATGAAATGAATTACAGTATTAGAATTAAATAAAAACACATAAATTGCATTTTTCTATCTGAGATGTGTAGGTGCTAAATTATATATATATATACACACACACACACACACACACACATATATATATATATATATATATATATATATATATATATATATATATATATACATACATATATATATATATGTGTGTGTGTGTGTGTGTGTGAGTGTGTGTGTGTGTGTGTGTGTGTGTGTGTGTGTGTGTGTGTGTGCAAGTGTTGTAAACAGACTGTATCTATATATCTTAAGGGTAGAGAAACGTTAGCGAAAAATTATTTATATTTTTGTATTTCATTTTGATGACCAATATATCAGTCTGCGTATATGTGTGAACGCGTGTGTGCATTGGGTAGGAAAATAGCCAATTATTTTTTCCCAATATTGGATATTTTTTTAGTCATATTAGCGACATTACCTTCTAGTGTGACAACTAATTTGAGCAGTGTAAAAACATTTATAAAACCCTATCGGAAAAAATTATATATATATATATATATATATGAAGAAAGATTTTGGGGGAAATGTCTTTACTATCAATTTTTCATAGTTTTCTTTTTTGAGGATATGGAATTTTTCCAAAATATCTTGGGTATCCCGTTACCTATGAAACTTCATGAAATGGAATTTTAAATTTTTTATAAGATATTTTTTACCATGAATTTCTTCTCGAACATTTTTTTAAACTTTTGAGTAAATTCTTTTCATAAGGGGGAAAGTTGGACCAAAAGTATTTTTCCAAGTATATGAAATAAAAAACAAGAATATACATTACTATTATTGTTTTCCATCCTAAACTACATAATAAATAATATAAACTTTTACAAAGAATATATATAAAAGCTACAGAAAATTATTAAATGAAATGATATTTCTACAAAGAATTTTAAAAAAAGGAAAAAAACAAGAAAAAAAACTAAATCAGTTACTAACATTAAATAACCGGTTTCTCAACGGAAAAGGAATATAAAAATAAAATGAAAAAAACAAAACAAAATTAAACTTTTTTAAAAAAACTTTCCACTAAAGTTTGTGTATTTTTTCTTTAAATGGAAAAAATGGCTACCGATATATAAAACCAAATACAGGACACACTGGAAAAATGTTTTACAAAAATACTGATCACGTCAATGATGATGATAGCGGTAGCAGCTTTTGCAGGACGACTAGCACGAACATACATACAGCAACTATGTGAGGATACGGGATGCAGGCCTGAAGACCTACCGGAGGTGATGAACGATAGGGAAAAGTGGCGAGAGAGGGTCAGGGATATCCGTGCTAGCAGCACAACTTGATGATGATGATGATGATGATGATGATGATGATGATGATGATGATGATGATGATGATTTTTTCATGGTCAAAGCTATCTTCATAAACAATCATGTTAAAATATTTTCCAGATATTTTGGTTTAGTCTGTTTCGGTTCTTTGTTAAATGATATAAAACTCTTCTTGGATTATTTAACGCCAACGCCATCCTTTCAAAATATACTAGTGGAACTATTTAATCCATAGTTGGTTGTGGGGAAAGCAATGGAATGAATAGTTTCTGTGTTTTCTTTAAGAATGAGTTGGTCTTTAACGGAAATTCGTTTCCGCTGCCCTTTCATTAGTGCTTATAGACATTAACTGAATCTATTACAGAAGGTTAACCCTCCGAAAAATACTAAACTTTATCTGATTGGGAAACTCCAGTTCTGGATATACAAGCAGTAGGGAGAAGCCCTCCATTGACATTATTCCTCGGTCTACTCTGATCTGGAATTCGAATTCTTGTTTGGGTCTCATCGATGAGACAAATAAATGCATATGCGAAGTATCATCCACATCATCATCAGTTATGCTGATAGCGTCTAGCTACCAGACTCCTTCTTGCCACTGTTCACTAGCAACACGGCTCAACTTTGAAAGAAATCCTTTTTTATTTATCAGTAAGATCAGATTTCCATATGATCAGCAAACTGTCAATTGTTTGGAACGAGTTGACATAACTTTCAGTATACAAGATCTTGCTGCCGAGGGATGAGAACTGATCAACTAATTTCAGAGGTTTGCCACTTAAACTGGAGATGACAAATTCTTGCTTAAAACATATTTCTTACTTTCGTTCAGGTAGATGTCAACGTATTCTGCATTCATGTAGAGGTCAACGTATCTTCCGGGTCAGAGTGGACCTGGAAGTAAATAAAATCTACGGCTACTCCAAACTCACCAAAATTCCAAGATTGGAGCCTCACCATCAGATGGATATATCTAGGTCATTCGTTAGTGAGGGTCTTACCCGTCTGCAGAGAAACATTCGATGTATTCTACAGCCGATCGAGCTGTTAAAGGTATATTTTGAAGAATGCTGAATTTTCAAATAGTTTTTTTTTATACTTTTGATAAAGAATCAACTGCGCTGCTAAAAATCCTAAACTGAATAAGATATTATCTGCAAAGAAGCCACGTAAACACTGCAGTACATTCAAAGATGAATATAATCAAATAATGAACATCAGAAATATGTAGAAATGCCACATTTTACAATGTCATACTCATCAATAATGAACAATAATAATACAAACATGCAGGTTAATATGGGCGCACACGTGTGTGTGCGTGTGTTTGTAAATATAAAAATAACATAGAACATAGAAAAATTGTCGAATCTTGGATTATTTCAAATTAGAATATTACCAAAGGCTTTTTTCAACTGATCTTCTGTATCATCAATCCATTCTGACCTGATATCAAGACACAACTTTTTCACATGATACTACAAGATCAGTCATCTCTAGAACCATCAAACCGAGAACTGTAAAACGTTTCCTTATTTCTTAAGCGTTGGGAATGTAGAAATAATTAATCAATGTGAAGGCTCAACCTTACGCCATCTCAAAATACAAACGCTAAAAAATAGACATAAACACACACACACACACACACACACACACACACACACACACACACACACACACACACGTATATATATATATATATATATATATATATATAGAAAGGTAGTCTGAAAGTTCTTGGGCAGAAAGATTCATTTGATGATGTCATATATGCCGTTGAAGACAGCTAATGGGTTACATGCACTGCAACACCGATAGAAAAGTGTTGAATGAATTAAAGAAATAAGCTTTTGGCTCAAATAATTTTTGTCTGAGTTATATGATATCATTTAATTCTTTCTCTGCTACTAAAAAATCTTGAATCTTTTTTATTCGAATCTGAACATTTTTAACGCATCTAATCAACTTACGCTCTCAAGTATCATAATTATCTCACTCTTTGAGTGTTTTCACACTTGTTTTAAACTGTGATTCTTTTTACAGGCGCCTCAGTAACCGCAAGAGTCCAGTACTTTTTTAAGTATTCAAGCTGATTTAACAATGCAGTTATCTGAAAGGCTTTGTTTCTTCAGATTTCCGATTCCTGCAATTGACGTCTTTCAAGACGGTTCCAAGAACATTAACTACAGTTGGTTTCACCTTGATCTTCATTTGCTACAGCTATTTCAGCTCCCTGGTAAAATCCAAACACTTATATATCTTTTCACTTTTATATTATATGTCTATGATGTGCTGAAACAGCAAAATTCACTGGATGACAAATTCTTTTTTCTCTTTTGTAAAGTCTGGCTGGGAACTGGTGATCCTCTTGTATATCAAAATCCCAGAAAATTAGGTCGGTTTCAGATTTTGATTTTTGCTCATAACATTTGGTAGTCGAGACATATTTTAATCTCAAACATATTTTCCAGTGGATAACCTTTCCAACCCAAACGTATCTACTTTTAAATTCATTTCCTAGCAGTTTCCTGCATTCGTTTATTATAGGAGTGTGTGGGTTTTTCCCATTGATAGATAGTGGTTTTTCACTGGAGTAAAATGACGACAAGTCTCCTTAGGTTTCGGTGAAAGACCACCAGTATTCTATCCAGTCAAAACAATAATGCGGTCTCTGTAATCTTGCTTCTTTTTTTTTCAAATTTTTTAAGATTGTTCCTAGTGAGCCGACTATAATTGGTATCAACATCACTTTTATGTTCTACTGTGTTTTCAGCTCTCTAGAAAGTGTTGTTATTTCTTTTTCGATTGCTTTCATTTTCACTCTGCAGTCTGTCGAAAAAGCAAAATCTACTAAATTTTTAGTTCTTTTATCCTTCATAATGTTTGGTCTGGTCTTCTTGTTGGGATTAGATAATCAGTTTCTATCTCAAAATCACAGAGTATCTTACACATATCATTTTCAAGGACGAATTTTGCTTTGTATGAACATTATTTTAATCTCTTGCACAATTGTCAGTGGATCATCTTTCCACCCAGTCATACCTACTCTTATATTACTTTTAATAGTTTACTTCATTCACTTATTATGTGATTGGTTGGATTTGATTTGGTTTTAGGGCATTTCAACCATTTTAGGTTGATTAATGTCAAATCCTTCTGTATACATATATATTAATTATATATGATTTGTAAACACATTTTTGAACGATCCTAATCTCATTATTTTTTACTCACAGTTTAAATGATTTTATGTATTTCTATCAAATACGAATGATTCTATTTACAATTAGATTGTACATAGTTAAATAGATCCAGTTATTGATATCTGACACTTATCATTCAGTTCAACTGAAATGATTTGTTTGCTGACAGTAAAGTGTAATTACTTCTATTTAACACTAATTATTCTATTCAACAATTTTCATGTATTTGCACACAATCAACTGGTTACAACTATGACTACTTAATATCAAGGATTCAATTTTGGTACACAGTTAAAGGGTTTTAAGTATTGCTTTTTAGCACTAATCATTCTATTCAAAATTACTCGTTTGTACTCAATAAATGATTATGTGTTAGTACTCAGTTAAATGATTCGAAGTATTGCTATGTATAATTAACAATTCAATTAGACGGTCATTTGTTTACCTACCGTTAATGGTCGAACAGTTCTATTTCCAAAAATTCTATTCAAAATAACTCATTTGTTTCACACAGTTTAAATCTCAAACATTTCTATTTGGCCTATTGATAGGAGTCTCTCAGTTGCGACCACTTTAGGTTTGAGTAGACCTGGGAGTAATAACAATGAGGGGGCACTCCACATTCCCCAAATCTACAGCATTACAAGAACCTTACCATCAGATTGTTTAGTATCATTTCAAGGACACTCGTTGGGAATGTCTTACTCCCCTTCAAATGTGCAGTCGTTCTATTCTGCTATTCCAGCCGACTAGGCTTCTTTGGGGGAGTAACAGTTTCATCTCTCTTTTCTCATAACCTACACTTGCTAATCTGTTACATATTATCAATTTTCGCCTTGATATGATTAGTTACTATGAATTTACTTTGCACTGCTATAAAAATAGATGCAGTATCTTGCTAGAATTTTCCCTTTCTCAGTAATGTGGAAATCATTTTGTTCGCAATTTCCCCATTTAGTCACTTGGGGTAGCTATACATTTGTTTTTCATTCCATTCATGTTTTATAGGTTTTGTTTTTCTGCTGAAATTTCTCTAACTGGCTGCTGTAATTATTCTTTAATTTATCTGTTTAGTATATTCCACTGAGTTTTTCAGTTGTTGCCTCTACACAATCCTCAGTTTTTTCCTCCTTTTTTTCTGTAACACATAACAACTCTCTATGTCATCTCTCTTGTGTTAGGCTTTGTGTATAGTCATCAATTTGATTTTCTCTGGATCCATTTCTCAGTGTACCTCCTTGGTTAATATTAAGAATGGTCCAGAATATCTTGCACGGTTAACTGCCTTGGTGTTATTTTTTACACAAGATTTCTACCACAGAGGTTGGATTCCAGGGGTTTTCTTATTCGTCTGAATTACTTATTTTTTTATTTCTGTTTACTTAATTGTGTCCGATCCTTATATTCCCAAGAACTTGTAATGTTCTTTACTTTTTTCCAAGTATTCTGTGGCTTTCCTTATTAGTATCTTTTTTTTACCCCTTTTTTATTAGCAGAGTGAAACTTTTTCAATGCTTACTTCAATTCCTTGAATTCCTTGCTATATATTCTTATCATTTGTATCGGGGGATTAAGTTATTTTTCATTTTTTGCAAACACCTTGATATCGTCAACTTAGACACTTTGTAAACTTGTAGCTCCAGGAGAATTTCCTAAGTATATAATTAGGTGGTATAACACATAGAAATGGTGACAGTGATTCTCCCTACAAGGTAGCTCTTTGAATTTTCTTCTCAATAAAGTTGGTCTTTCAACTAATAATTCCACTATCCAGTTTTAAATGGCTTTCCTCATAAAGTTTATGATTTTGTCGAATGATTTGTACATTTTCAGATATTTCGTTATCCAACTTTACGGGACCATACTATAGTCTTTTTTATTTGCCCGTCAATTATGTAGTTACATTTTCCCGCCTTGCTTTTAGCTTTGACGATGTGCTAATCTATAAATAGCAGATTATCTGTTTCTATTGTTTCTCTCCGCTATCGCTTTTATTTTTCCGGTAATTATCCGCCGCATGCAAGGGATTAATATATTTTCTCTTATCATTGCAATAAGGATCTTCTACATCATAGGTAAACACATTAAAGGGATATAGTTGAAAGGGATCTTTTCTTTCTGTTGGTATTTGTGGATAAACAAAGATTTTCCATTTGCAATACATTCATGTACACTGGATTTTTCTTGGTATTTGCTCAGTTGTAATAGAAAGAGACAATCTGACGTGGATGAACATGACTTTTTAAAACCAGAATCAATTCTTGGCATCATGGCCTGGTGTCCGTGCAATTCTTTGTTCATTTTTTATCCACTGGACCTTTCTTTTATATTATTTCTGTTCGTATAATTTGCTCCAGAAATGTTTGATTTCTTCTGCCTCCAGTTGTTCGTTTGTATACATGATTTCTATACCGACTTGTCGGTAAAATTTTCTTTAGCTATTTTCATAGGTCTTGATTTAGCTTGCCTTGTTTGTTTGTGTTCTGATCTTTTTCGTTTCTGCCTTCTTTTATCAATATTTTTGGCTTATTTCTTTGAGTTGTATAGTCAGTTTCATGCACTTTTGTCTTTAGTCAGAACTTTCATTAAGTTGATTTTGTATTTTTCTTCCTTAGAACTTTTACTTGCTCTCGCAGTTTCTATATCTGTTTTTTTCTTACCTCATTTTCCATCCAAATTCTGTATTTTCGTTTTTGTTCTTTAGGAGGATACCAATTTTATCTCTGATTCGTTTTGCTTATGCATAAATTAGAACGTTTAGTTCGTTGATAGTGTCTCTTGGTATATTTGTTGATAATTCATTTCCCTTTTCGGTTTCTACTTTGACTTTTTCCGGTCTTGATTTTTTTTAATGATTATGTCACCTTTCTTTTGTTCATTATCTCTATATTCATCATCATCATTATCATATCGTGCTGGTAGCACGGATATCCCTGACCCTCTCTCGCCACTCCTCCCTATCGTTCATCGCCCTAGGTAGGTCTTCAGGACAACATCCTGTATCCTCACATAGCTGCTGAATGTACGTTCGAGCTGGTTGCCCTGCTTTTGCGCGGCCATGTGTGGGGATCCATAAGAGTACATCTCTTATGAGTTCATCTCTGCTTCTCCAGCAGTGTCCTGCATGTCTGGTTCGTCTAACTTGAATAGTTTTCGTGATAGGGGGCAGGTGGCCGTACAGTTGGTGTCTTGTGGGGTGTTGCTGCCAGGACTTGTTCAGGATTGCACGCAGCATTCTTGTGTAATTGCCATCCAGTTTCTTCTCCAACCGTTTTGTTAGTGTCCATGTAGTGCATCCATATAGCAGTATCGATGTGACCGCTGCCTGGAAGAAACTGCGTTTCATTTTATCGGTTAGGTCTGATTTCCATATAATCGATAACCTATTGATAGCTGTCCATGCTTTCGTTAGCCTCGTTTCGATGTCCTTTTCGGTTGATTCGACGCTGCTTCCTAGGTACGTGAATTTGTCTACTAGTTTAAGTGGGGTTCCTTCTAGAGTGGAGATGTCCCCCGTTTGGTTATAGCACATATATTCCGTTTTGTGTGCATTAACATAGAGGCCTATGCTTGCTGCTGCTCGTTCCAAACTATGCAGAAGAGTTTCGGCTTGGTCAGGTGTATTTGCCAGTATCGCTATGTCATCGGCGTAGTCGGCGTCGGTAATTGTTGTTGCGGGGTATCTTCTGCTTCTTTTCTTCGTCAGTTCGAAGCCATTCTCTTTGATTTTGTCAATCGATGTTCTAAGTACGTAGTCTAGACAGATGATAAAGAGGTACGGGGCCAGCGTGTCCCCTTGTAGTACTCCTGCTACAATGTCAAAGTATTCTGTGTCTCCATCCGGTGATCGTACTTTTACTTTGGTGTTTCTATAGAGAATCGTTATTGCCGCTACGGTTTCTTTATTTCCCTCATCTTCTGTTAACATTGGTGTTGTGGTATGGGTCTTCGTTAACATCTTCTTTTCAATATTGTGTGTTTATCTCTTTTTGAGAATTTCTTGCTGGTTATTCACCATTAGACATGTCCCCCTACTTCCTTATCTCGAAGTCAGAAAACCAAATTTTCTTAAAATCATCCTTCCTTGGTCTGCTTATATTTTGATTGTTGTGTTAAAATTAGTGGTACCTTCACAAATTTGTTTCTTTTTCTTTAAACTCTTTATGTTTGGTTGCCTTGAATTTCATTTTTCTTGTCTTCTCCATCCCATTTTTATGCTGCCTCTGTTATGTATTTTAGCATTTGGCATTATCATGCACCTTGTAATAAATTGGCAAAAATTCGTTGGATACAAAGTGAGTCCTCAATGCTACGAATTAATGGAGCATATACCAATTATGACACACAAATCTGCTTTTTGAGTCTCGCATTTCTTTCGATTCATCTTTTCTTTCAAATTCATAATTACTTTTATTCTCCTCATGAATTTTACTCTTGCTATAACTGTTGACTTTTAATTGAAGGTTTTGGAACAGTGTGTGACCTCAGGTCTCTCGGACTCTTCTAAACACCCAAGATGATTTTATTAGTACCATGATACGGATTATTGCAATTCTTTCTCTTACCCGCAGTTTATCGAGTCCTTTTCCAGATTCATTGGGAAAGTTCCAAGGGCACCAACTACAATTAGTATCATTATTACATTCAAGATTAGCAGCTTTTTTTTTTCTGTGGCCAGGTTCAAGTATTAGTGCTGTTTTTCGTCCTATTTTTATCTCTATCTGGGAAATGTTGCCAAACTATTATTATTATTATTATTATTATTTGACTCCTTGCAGGTATTTCCCACTTACGTTTCCTGCAGGTATTTCACTATAGTGCGAATGACAAGTTTCTTCATGTCCCGAAAACTCATCGGAGTATTCTTGCCGGTCTAAACAATACACTATTTTTGATGGTCTCGATTTTTCATCTAATTTCCAATTCATCCAGTCTTTTTTTCTAGCACACTAACCAAAATTGGCATCGTAGTCATCCTCATTTTATCCAGTCTTATTTCTCTGGCACGGTCCAAATATTTGTCCATCTTCCGCAATCTTTTATTTTTATCTGTACTTCCGTAATGGTAAAATCCACTAGATTATAAGTCTGGTTGCCAGTGATGCATTTGACCCAGATAATTTTAACGTCTTATTCTCTAGTACAGGTTGGATTTTTTTTTTTTTTTGCATTTATACCATTGAGCAATATGGTGAAAATTTTAAGCTCTTGCATCATTCCCAGTGGATCACGTTTCACATCAAGTCGTGCTTAGACATCTACTCTTTTTGTAACAGTTGTTTGCTTTCGTTTATTATGATATTAATTGTCTCATCTGTATCTTAATATAATCGACACTTGCTTTTCTGTTGCAAATGAAAAAAATTTAATGAGTCGTCCTTGTCGTATTGTCCTGTACAATATCACCATTTTGTCTCTTGAAGTATGTACACAATTTTTTTCTTTCTATTGCAGTTTTCCAGTTTTTGCTGGGTTTTTTTTTGTTTGTTTGTATTGCATGTTGAATGTACTTTTTCTTTATTCTTTTTCATGTATTCCTTCTATTGGTGCATTTATGAAAAACTCAACGCTAGCAAGTCTTCTTCCTTCGTCTTTACATAAATATTCTATTAATGTCATCTCTTGGATATAAGGCCAAGTGCATATTCATCGATTTCTTAATATTTTGGTCAGTTTATCTGAGTACCTTTGTTCTTTCTCTTCGGAATTCTTCAGAGTATCTTACAAGGGGGTCTGCGCAGGTGTTTATTCCGACTTTCATCTCGACATTTTCCCGCTCGCTTTTGATCTCCTTGAGGATTTGCTAATATATATATATATCATCGCTATCATCATCATCATCATCATCATCAACTCGCGATGCTATCATGGAGTTCCCTGACTCTCTCTTGTCATTAGTCCCTATCATCTTTCGTTTCCTTCAGGTCTTCTAGAATACATCCTGTGTCCGTACAGAGATGTTGTAGATATGTTCTTGTTGGTCGACCAACATGTTCATGTGAAAGAGTCCATATGAGAACGTCACTAATCTGTTTGTCTTCTAAAGCTGTGTCACGCATTACTTGTTCGTCTTATTTTGATGGTTTTAGAAATAGGAGGAAGGTGGCCGTACAGCTGTTGTTTCGTGGGTTGTTGCTACAAGGAATTTTTCAATATAGCTCGAAGCATTCTTGTGCTGCTCACGTCTAGCATTATCCCTAAACGCTTATTCAGCGTCGATGTGGTACATCCGTAAAGAAAAATTGACACATCCGCTGTAAGGAAAAATTGCATTTTATTTATATTAGACTTCCGTAAGTTCGAAAACCTATCGATAGCAGTCAATGCCTTCACTTGGCGCTTATTGGTGTAACTTTCTGTTAATGAGATGCTGCTACCGATGTTCGTGAACTTGTCCACTAATTTCAGAGAACCACCATTTAGAGTGGAGATGTCTCCTTCCTGGAAACATGTACTCCATTCTGTCTGCATTCACGTGGAGGCCAATGACTTCTGCTGCTAGCTCCAGATTATGCAGTTCGGATTCTGCTTGGGATGGTGTATTTGCAAGAAGCGTTATGCCATCTGCATAATCTCAGTCCACAATAGTTACTTTGTGGTATTTTTTTTTAATTAGATCTATCGACGTTCGAATTACTTAGTCAAGGTATATTAAGAACAGATATTCCTGAATACCAGCAAAAATGTCAAAGAAATCAGGTGTCTACATCCGATGAGTGAACCTTGACTTTTATGTTACAATTGAGTAACATTATGGCTATGGAAGTTTCTTTCCGGATATCATACGCTCTATCAACCAAAAAATTTTCTCAGTTTTTGGTTCGATGTGTTTGAGAAGGAGAACATTATAAATCTTGGCCGCAGAAGCAGTAAGGTTTATAACCTTTCTAAGGGAATAGGAGGATGCAGCCTTTTGTGCATTTCTCTATTGTGTTCTGGTTATATGCAGCGTTGCTGTATCGGAACAGTAGGTCATCGAATTTCTTGTTTTCCATACTTTTGGTGGTATTTTATCAAGACCGGCAGCTTTCCTGTTCTTTTGTTGTTGTTTTTTTCTTTTCGAGTTAATACTGCTAGTTTGATGTCTTCTTGGTAATTTAAAATTTTCACGAGAGATTTGAAATGTTCTTTCCACTAGTGTAATCGTTCTTGTTGGCTGGCAGCTTTTAGTTTAGCTCTAGAGTTAATCTTTATTTTACACACTTCATTTATTGTCAGCAACACCATTCGAGATTTATTATCTTCTACCGAGTTTCTATTTTTGTTGATCTGACCTAGATTATTCTCTTTGTTTTTTTTTTTTTGCGCTATGCATTAATTAGTCCTGTTTGTGTCTTCTTAAGTTTCTTCGAGTTGGAATTTGATGGGTTTCTTTTATTACATAGGGATATTGTATTCACATTATATCATTTTCTTTAAACCATTCGTGTTTGCCATGGCACTCTTTGTTTGGATCTTAGTTTAGTTGATATGAGTTGTGCTGTTTGCTTCTATGTGGGCATTGACTCATTTCTCATGTTCCTCATTCGGAGTGTTTCGGAAATCTCTTGATGAGTATCGAATTTGGTTCTTCATGCCTTCGTGTATTTATTGTAAATATCTTAATCGTTAAGCAAGGACCACTCATCGTGTTTGATTTTGGCCTTTTGTGTCGTATTTGTGCCTAGGGTCAGACGTACCATTGCCGTGACAAATGTGTAATTGGAAGAGACTCTTTCAACAGAGAAAAATGCCACATAGTTCAGAGTACTATTAATCCCTTTCCTTTTTATGAGTATGTAATATATTTGAGCTTTAACATTATTTGTATAGGTGTAGGGCTAAAGTTTTTACTCCCTTTTCTACAATTTAGTACTAAGTCATGTTAGTCTGTTTTAAAGTAAGAATTCTGTTAGATATTCCACACTTCTGTTCGACGAATTATGAGGGCAGAATTTGTTGTTTTCATCTTTACCTATTTGAGCATTCATATATCCACTGTTGACTTAAACTTTTTGTTTAAGAATGCTGCAGACAAGAAAGGATAGCAAGTTTTAGAAGGTGAGGAAGTGTCGTATATTAAACCGCTGGACAAACAACGAAAAGCACGTATATATATAAAAATATAATTTTATATTTTTATTCTTCGACGGCGACGTTTGTGTAGGAGGTAGGAATTCAGTCAGAGAAAGTTTTTCGTCTGTGGCAGGGGACCCTTTTTGAGTATTAGAGTGACGGCCGAAGAATACACCCGGGGGAGCTGACAGGGTTTTTTGAGTGACCAGCGGACCTTCCTCTTCGTTCGAGTGGCTAGCTGGTCTCTGTCTTCAGTCCAAAATTACAGACCTTATATTGTCTTTCAAGTCCCATGAACACGCCTCTTCGCCCACGTATTTTTCTGTTTATGGCATGTTATCGGAACTTATATACTCCCATTTTGTTTTTTCCTGTTATTTGTTAATATTATATGCGAACGGAAATATCTGTCATTCATGCTGCTTCCCATGGCTTTTGAGGTTTTATAAGTGAAATAAAAATATAAATTCGTTAAGTCTTAGCTTAGATAAAATCCCATAATTCATTTTTATTATTTCACAACTCCTCTTTCTCCATAGTCGACCTTGTGTGATGCATTCTCGCTTACAAATGGATAGTTTGTTTTTTTTAACTTTATTCGAAATTTAGTCACGTGCCTTCAAAGATTCTTGCTGCCTCTAGTTCACAAGCTCATGTCAAACTCCTTTTATTGTTTTTTACTAAATAACTAATCCTAAATTCATAGAACGCTTAAAATAAAGAAACAACAACAACAGCAATAGCAATAATAATAACAACAACTGTAGCAATAAATGAATTATGCACAAAACAGTACATATGATTACTCCTAAAAGTTTTAACAATATTGGATCAAAGTTTACTTACCGTTCTGGCGTCCATAGTTGTTTTCCCTCACACGGAAGTCCTGCATTCTTTTTTTTTTTTTTTTTTTTTTCATTCTACTTCCCACTCCTCTAACTCAATAGTTCACCACCTGGTTTCCATTCCCGTTTACAAATGGTGATTTTCTTAACTTCATTCAAAAGTTGCTAACGTGAATTTAAAGAAAATTCAAGCTCTCTCTATTTCACTAATTCTGTTCAAAGATGTTGAAATTATGGAGAGAGGTGAATCTGACAATATTATAGAAATATATGGAAAGTTAGATAAATCAAACACTTAAAAGCAGTTTAGAGGCACAATATTTCTTTCTTTTATTTAATTCTAAGTTTAAGAATTTTGCTAAAAATTAAAAATGAAATAACGAAATATCGCGCCTCTAAACTGGTTTTAAGTGTTTGATTTATCTAACTTTCCTCATATTTCTATCGTATATATAGTGGTGGAAATAATTATTAAATTGTTAATAATTTTCTTATAACTGGACAAATTTCTCTGAAAATTTGTGTGTGGTACCTATATCCGATGGGTATTAGTATACACGTTAGGTTTTATAACAACTCTCCATTAAAAATTTTTATTAAGAATGTTATTAAGAAAAATATGTTTTCGCGGGTGGAAATAAATGTAAGACAGTTCTGAAAATTTGTATTTAACAGAAAAAATTTAAAAAATTCAATGTTTATATTCATTCCCTTTCAATTGTAATACTTCAACGCACCTTTTTTGAATTGAATCAAAAAGTTTTCTGAGAGTTTCATGTGGAACTTCATTCCAATACTGTTTAATTCAAAATTTTAAAGTTTCCCTATCTTCAAATTGACGTTTATTTTTGTATACTTTGCATAACAAAATTCCAGACAAATTTACTATTGGAGACTTAGCAGGCCATTTCAAAACTTCAAAATTAATTGTTTTAAACCAGTGTTTCGTGAGCTTTGTGTATGGCTGCGATGTTCTGTTAAAAAATGGCATTATTTGGTGTCTAGACGATTCATAAATAGGAAGAATTTTTTCAACACATTGATTTATCGAGCATAGTTTTTTTCCTTTTCATCACAACTAAATCAGCCTTTCCAGACGCAGGAAAATCTCCCAAAACCAGATCAGATCATCCTCGAAATATTCTTTTTGAAAGCAGCTGCTTCTCCTTTCTTAAATCATGCCAATAACACTTGGAACCGTCTGACCCATCCAAATTAATTTTTTTTCTCATTAGAAAACGCCACGGTTTCTCATTTCTCCTTTGTTACTTTTTTCTTTACCCGATCTACGTGCATGTTCTTGTGTACAGCAGTTAAAGCAGAGGTTATCTTCCTGTTTTGCTATACGAGATTAGGCAATTCATGGAGAAGTTGAAAAAATATTCATGGAGTGATAGGTAAATTCTGAGATGTTTGCAGATTTCTTTGTTATATAACTGCAGAAGGATTTTTCGTTTTATATATCTTATCTTTCTGTTTAGTTAGGCTTAGAACCTTTCGGCTTAGTGCATGAGTTAGTTAGGTGCACACATTGAGTGCAGGTGTTAACGCGCGCACGGGGAGGATGTGACAATCACGGATGTCATAATAAAACCCCCAAATAGGAATTGGGACTGGGTATGTGAATGACGTCATGCCAGGAAGCGAATGGGCTGGGATTCTTAGTGATTTTGAATAAAAGCAGTGAGTTGAGATTTGGACTTAGACGAAGCCAGTTGATTTTTCGGACCTGGGCGAGGCAAGTGAGTTTGTGGACTGTGGGGTGCACGCGCATGTTGGTTGAGTCAGTGAGTTGAAAGCTGACGATGGACGAACAGTCAACATAGAAAAATTGTCTCTCTCTCCTCGTGTCAAAAATCTAAACTTAAAGAAGGTAATAAATGTTTCGTACCTGTACCAAGAGAGTCGTCAGTGTTTCGTGTTTTTTTCGGATTCCTATACGTATGAAAATTCTATGAACATCATAAACGTTTTATGCATCTGAATATTTTGACCGTATGTTACATCTTGAGTTGATTGTCCTCTAGAAGCTTCTCGAAAAAGTCGACGTCTGATTGCATTTGTAATTTTAGGTGGACGATCAAGACGTTTTAAGGTGCCATACGATTCAGGGTCATTTAGATAATTTCTCACAACTATTTGGGACCTCGACTGTTCTCTTGCAATGAAACTTATATTTTTTCCTTCTAGTTTATTGGCAGAAATCTGCCCTTTTTTCATTGTCATTATGTGGGGAGTTCCGAGGCATTTTGAAGTAATTTTTTTTCAATTATGACATGTTTAAATAGGATTCATGTAGCTTAAATTCATGATAAGAATATTTTTTGTAATCTGCGCATGCTCTTATTTTTCCTTTGCCATTCTGACGTAAACCAGATATGCAAATTTTCAAAACTGTCTTATAATTATTTCCATCTATAAAAACGAAGTTTTGTAAATAATCCATTTTTTTGTGGAAAGTTGTGATAACATCGAATATGTATACTAATACCCATATGAACTAGGTGCCACACAAATTTTCAGAGGAATTAGTGCAATAAGAAAATTATTAACAATTTAATTTGGTGTCTTATACTTATTTCCACCACTACATATATATATATATATATATATATATATATATATATATATATATAGTAGGTAATCTTTCTCACTTGTAACTGTGTACCATCCTTTCTTTTCCTCCACAGAAAGTTGACACAATACAAGAAAATTATATTTTTCTTATCTGTTGATTTAGAATTTCTATATCTTAGTCATTTTATGAACATCTACTTGCTCTGTGTGTGTGTGTGTGTGTGTGTAAGGATTTAGAGTTAGGATCAGAGTGTTTTTTCTTTGTACATCTAGCCTCATTTCTCATCCAACCTTGCAATCTATTCGGGAATACGTTTTTCTTCCAGGCATTTACTCACTAGCTGAGCCAATCTCTCGTGGTTTGACGTGGGATTTTGAAGCAGAATCCATGTATGCAGTTTTAACCTGCGTTTGTAAATTTAATACTTTCCCCATTTTTACTTTTAATGAACAAATATGGATGTTCGCCTCTGGTCCTTTTTCAATTCCTTATATTTTTTCTTTGTTCATTTCATTCATTCATTCGGTTTTTCTAATACGTTTTTTTTCTCTTTAAATATCTTAATCTAAAATGCTTTTATCTTCCTTTAATCCGCTTGATTTTGTATCGTTGTGTATTATCCACTTTTGGTTTTGGTAGAATTTTCTTTCGTTATTTTGTAAAGTTCTCTTTTATTTCTACTACTTGACTCAATCACGTTCTGTTTTGGCTCCTCTTCTTTCTCTTATATGACTTATCTATTCTAGTTTTATTGTCAAACCTATCGGCTATTTTTTATTGTCATTTATTTGATTTATTTTTCTCTTTTCATTCCATTGTATCTTTGCGTAGTTTTCCTTCCTCAGTATTTTCGCTTGTTCTCGTGGGTTTTTTCTTTGTACATCTAGCCTCATTTCTCATCCAGGATTTCTATTTCTTTCCGGGTTTCTGTGGGGGATACTAATTTTATCATAGACTAGTTTTGATCTTACATTTCGGTCGGTATATTTGTTAATAAATTGGTTCCTACATTTTTTTCCAGTCTTTCTTCCTTAGGGATGTTAATTATACTTTCTTTTTAGTTCATCTCTCTTTTTATTAACTCTACACGTTACATTCACATTGTATTTCCATTGATGTAGTGTTTCTGTGTTTGTTTATTTGTTTGTTTGTTTGTTTGCGTTTTATAGCATATCAACCTTAGTAGGTTATTTAATGCCAAATCTATTTTTTATGCAAATAAACAGTTCTACATCAGACAATTCAGCTCATCATAAGTATACAATTTAATCGTCAAAAACACTCACATTTCAACTCATTCAGCTAAGTCAAACATTGGTATTCCAAACAATTCAGATTAGAATAAGTATCTTTCTTTCTTTACACACAGTTGAATGTCACACTTGTTCTATTTCAAATTATTCAGTTCAATATAAGAAACAGTTCAATTTCAAACAACTCAGTTTAGCATAAGTACACAGTTTAAATGAAGTACGCAGTTTAAATATCAAATAGCTCTATTTCAAGCAATTCAGTTTAGCATAAATACATATTTAGCTCTATTTGATCCATAGATAGGACCCCATCAGGTCTATTACTCCGGGCCAGAGTGTCCGATCTCAAGAATGCTGAAGTTTGGATAGTTTTAACTTGTCCTCTTATTTCCAAGCCCTCCAGTCCCTGTATAAATTATTTGGTGACTATACCAAGAGCACCAATTGTAATTTGTATACCCGTCACTTTCATTTTCCACATATTTTTCACTTCCTTAAACAGGTACTCTGTGGTCAGCCGGGACAGCAAAGACCACAATTCGGCAAATTCTCTGTTTTTTGTTGATAATTACAAATCTGGTTGTCTGCCCGATATTAGGTGATCTATTTGTATCTCAGTATCTCAGAGGGGTTAGTGCGTCTCATTTGTTCGTAGGGTCAAACTTCGTTTTCTTGCACAATTCCCTATGGATCACCTTGCCCACCCAGTCATGCCTAGTCTTATACTCTTTCTGCGCTAATTTGTCGTATTAACTTATTAGTATTCACTTATTAGTATCCCCCACAGAAACTTATTATGTGACGGACCGATATCCTCTATCACCACATAACCTACATCTACTGTTTTGTTGCATCTTTTCAATTCTTGCTTTGATATGATTAGTCCTTATCGCGTTGTTTTGTGCTACTATTAGAAGAGATTAAGTTTCTCGCAAAAGGTTTCCCTTCCTTCGCTACATCTACGTTTTCGCTTATAGGATACCGTTTGTTAATCTTTTAAAACGTCCAGAAAGTTGTTTTCTTTCCCATTTTTTGTTTTTTGATCATTTCTATTCTGTTGATCCTCATGTGGTTAGTATAGTTTCTGGTGGCTGAAATCAGTCTTCCTCCGTGCTTTTCTGTGTAGTCTTCCATTAGTTGTGTAGAAGCGTCAACGCTGTCTTTATTGCTGACACAAATGTTCTGTTGACGCAATCTCTAGGGTGTAAAACCTTATGCATGGTCATTAGTTTTTCTTGTTCTCTCGTCCATTTGTTTATGTTCTTCTCTGTTCCACTTCAAGAATGGTAGGGAGTATATTTTATAATGTTCCTGCTATTTTGTTTGGTTTTGAGTAGCTTTTTAGATCTCCTGAGATATTCGTTTTTTAATTTTCTCTTTCATCTCCACCTGTTTGATGGTGTCAGCTGTCAATATTCCCAACTATTTGTACTTTTTTTTCTTTGAAAGTTCTAATTTTTTCTTGATGTGGTTGTTCTATTCATTCGTTCATGTGTCGTTTCCCACTTTTCATTATTATTATTATTATTATTATTATTATTATTATTATGTTTGTTGTTGATGAAACATTGAATTAATCAAGAGTCATAAGACGATGTCTGTTTGCACTTCGATTATGTGTACTTCAAGTCGGCAACGATTGATTCAAGAATACTAGATCGAATATTGAATTAGAGATAAGAAAAAGATCGACTTATTACGCTTTACCTTCCTATTTCATCCCTTTCCCAAATCGATTTGTCATATTGGCAAATACATGTATCCATGACTATAACGATACATATGTGTGTTTTATTAAAGCTATAACAATGAATGTATAAAACTGAACGCAGCATAAAGGATAGATTATTAGTAAAGGGTCATGATATTGGTGTACACAATGAAGATTGCACTAACTCAAACACGTAATGATTTGTAATTGAATAATATACAATGGTAAGTGTATAGGAAGTATGTACTAAGTTAAGAATAATCACTAAAAAAAAAACGTCAGCAAAGTTTTTGCAGTAAGAATTTCAACAATCAACTTAACTGAACCACCTGCAATACTATTTAGACACAGCTATCGATTTACTGAAGGTGTCCATTTTTTCTTGTCGACTTTTATTCAAATAAATTTCTCTTGATATCATTAAAAACGAATGAGAGAGAAGAGTCTTTACAATATTCTTCTGGGAAATGAATAATGGACAACTTTCATCGTGTCTAGATTGAACCCATACTTTAATAATACTTTCTTATTTTCCTCTTTTTTTTACTTATCGGATAATGAACATTTTTGACACGCTTTTTTCTTTACAATACGACAAGTATTTAATATTTTGTCATTCAAGACTTTTTATCCGGCTATTAAGGTGATGATGTTTTAATATTTAATAGAAGTACTAGCGAATTCCTCAGTGTTGGAAGACTTGTTAAAAAAATAGGAGAAAAGAAAGTGACGATGTAATTTTCAAATGATGTAAGATTTCTAAATTGTAATTCCCAAAGTAGTAATAACCCATTTATATGTTATTTCAGCCTGCGTCAAATTCGCTTTTACACGTTTTCAAAAAATTTTTCGACCAAATTTCATCTCAGCGAACGTCATTTCGTTCGATAATATGTCCATTAACAATGTCCCCTATGTCATTGTATATGAGGTTTCAATAAATAATTAATTCTTTAGAATGAATATTTAGAATAAATTAAAAGCAGGCAAATTATCAATAAACGATAACACAAGCAAAATCTACAGAAAAAAAACACATTAATTAATGTATATACAGCATAAGAAAATATTTATTTTAAAAAACTGTAAACTAATAAACGCAATTAATAATTTCATTTATTTTTTTTTTTACAAACAAACATAGTCATTAAATTCTATTATGTTTTAACTAAAGTTATATTCCTCCACGTGTTGCTTTCGCTAATTCCAAGCTATTTAACTTCATATTTAAGGGATTTTTCCGGGTAAATCACAAAGGAAACAAGATTATTTTATCAAAGTAAATTCCTTATTTTAAAAAGGTTCTTGGAATATGTTTGTATTGTTCTTTAAAGATTATCGTGGTCTATTCACTTTTGAATTGCAGTTTCTGTTCTCTTTTAAGGCATTAAATTCGGTTTACATCAAAAACCAGCTTGCGCCACTGCTTTTGGATCCAATAAATGTCGCAAGACAGGGTATGATTATGGTGATCCGAAACTGGGGAAAAGGAACCGTTTATTAATAGATTTAAGGATAGGCAAACTAATCGACACGATTTGTGTTCGACGTTTAAGAGGGTAATTGATCTATTATCTTCTGGGTCAAAGAAATTATTAGTTTCATTAGATGTCAACGACTCTATCTTCCGCTTCCGGATTGCTCATTATCTTCAAGCTAATAAAATAAGTTTTTCATGAATAGTTGATTTTCCTTCCCAATTAAATCCTTGCCACATTCTGCTACGTATCAAAGAGTTATAGGAAACTTTTCTTTTTCTAGAATTACGGCAATTAAGTTGGGAAATGGTATATTTTCTTTTTATCAGATTGACATTGAAAAGATTTTTCTCTAACATAAGCCTGATCAGAGTTTAAGATGTTTATCATTATTATACTAAGTAAATGCTTTTTCATTAGAGTGAAAAATCGGTCGTTTCGTGGTTTATAGTGAGTGTTTATGTTTTCCAACGCTTTGTTGCCTTACTTTTATTGACAATGTGGAGAAAAGTCACACATTAATGAATACCACTTGGGATAAAAACTCAGTTTATAAACTAGTTGCCCAGATTTTCTTCCATTGCCAGTTATTTTTGCTTAATTTAAGAAAATACACAAAGATAACGATCAACCTGATTATTCTCCTGGTTATTTTTTAAATTTTCCTTATGCACTTGGCTTAACTTGATAAGAATAAGCACTCTTGATATCAACCATTGTTCTAGAAATTCTTATGATATCCATTTTATTCTCAAATAATCTGAATTAAAACTTCTAATGTTTGGTAATTTGATTCTGGCATCACATTTACTGTTTCTCTTTAGATTTTTGATTTGACACAGGTTCATACATTTAATAAGTCAGTGTAATTTTATAATTTTCAAGCTTACTTAATTTTCGTCTTAACCTCCGATTTGTTGGTGCAGAAGATCAATAGTTTGAAGTTTAGTTAAGTTATACTCTAGCTTAACAACTCGCTTAACTTAATTACTAGCGTTTACTACTTTTGGCTTAAAGAACTGGTAAATGTTTCTATGATGCCACAGATAAATAAAATCACACTTAAGAAAAATATTTCTAACAAAGGTGAACATTTTTCAACTCTGTGTTTTAGGAGAGTATATTTTGTATGTACATGTGTGTGTGTGTGTGTGTGTGTGTGTGTGTGTGTGTGTGTGTGTGTGTGTGTGTGTGTTTAATAAAAGTATTTGTAAAATTATTCAAACACTTTTATCAATGCTCTCTCTTCCTTTTCTACAATGAATTTTATCGTTAATAACACAAAAAATCATTTTGAAATTAATCTCTAATAAAATGGTGGAATTGAGTAAGTGATGCTGTCTCAGTTAGAGAACATCTTAACTTATTCAATAGATCCTAAAATGGTTTAGTCATTTACTTTAGCTACAGCCATGTAAAACGTAAAAACCTTCATCCTTGATTGTTCAATTTGTTCCCTATCCAAGAAATATAAAACGAAGCGTAACGGCTGATTATAAAACACATCATGCGTGATATATCTGAAATTTATTTTTAGGATTTCACTTGATTTTCACTTGATTTCACTTTTGTTAATGACCAACAAAAATACCAACGTTATATGTTGATGTATTTCCATGTGGAATTCAAAGAAATTTATCAGAATCAAAAGTGAAAGAAACAATATTATATAGTAGAAACCTTGGGTTTAAAAGTAAATAACTTATTAGATTTAACCATCAAAGAAGGAAAAAAAAGGAGATTTAAAAAAATTAAGAAATCAATCAAGAAATAAAAGAAAATAAACAAAGAAATGAATAAATAAGGAAATGAAACCAGAAGAAAACAAAGACGAAGAGAACAAAAATAAAAGACAAAAGATAAAAAGAAGTTCAACAGAAAGAACGAAACAAATAAAGACTATAAACGAAAACTAAAAAGGTGAAAAATATTGAAGAATTGAAAGTAATAATTCCGAATGAAAAAACATCTGTCTGTAGAAGAAAGAAAAAAAATTGATGTCAATGGAAACAGATACAATTTTTATAGAAACATCATCAAATTGTAAAATCGTTAAAACGATCTTTGCATAAGAAAGAAATATGATATACGATAATCAACAACTCAATGACTGCAAGAAGAACGTGTTCTGCGCATAATATTGTCATCGAAGCTAATTTGATTGAAAATGGATATTATTTTTTCTTGTAACACTGAAGATTAGCACTCTGAGGGATTAGGGAACCTTTGGGGACGCAAAATAGCACTTGTAGAATAAATCCAGGATATGTAATATGAAATGTCAGTTACGAAGAACGGCACTAAGAGATTCGCACTGGATATCTATTGGTCTAGGAGAGACTTCTCGATCAAATATCATACAGGAAGTTCAATTTGAAAAAGAAAAATGGATAACAAAAATGTCCGGTCGTTCAGTATATTCAGCTTTCAATTTTCTCTTAGTATTAAGACAAACAAAAGCGTTTAGAATATAACATCCTATATTCTTTAACCCATAAGGAAAGCACAAATACGTAAGAATCACACACACATGAAGCGGATGAAAATCATAAAAAGAAAAAAAAAACACTTTAGTATAAACCATTAAAACAATTATACAATTGAATTCTGGAACCTGATTTGACAGAATAGTTACGTGCCAAAGTTTTCAACTACGTCCACACATTTGAACTCCAAATGAACTTATCTGGAACTTGTTCTACTCAAAAAGAAAATCTTTCATTTCAAACCGGTGACGTGATCAGGACACCTATTTATTTCACACTTTTGACGGCAACACTCTTTCAGACAGCTGCATACAGCCACGTACAGAAACAGACAATCAGACAAAGCAAACACGGCAAATAAACAAAACATGCTGACACTCGCGAACACTCTATAGTAATAAAGATTCACTGACCGCTATATCGACATTCTAAAATCGACCAAAATTCCACTTCGTAGTAATGTCAACTGTGATCTACACATCTAAAAAAAAGCAACATTTGTTGTCGCAATGAAATTAAGTTTACTATCTTTCTGTCAACTCATTGTCTTATGGAATCAAGTCGGTCACTCTTTACATATATCTAAGAACAAAAGTGTAGGTATAATTGTTAATAAGTACATATATGTTTAATTAATTCAACGCGGTTTTCTTAATTTTTCTTCAGGTTGTTTTATAAATCTGTGTTGTATTTGGGAACAAGATACTCAGTAACAAATGTTACCTTTTAATCTAAGTAGACTGACCCACAATCGTATTATTAACAGGAAGGGGTAGATTTTGTGTTGATACACAAATATTAATTGTTTTTATAAATGGATCAAAATATACCAAAATTAATCTTAAGTACACTAATCAAGAAAACTGACATATATGTACACACGTTTTGGACATACACCTATACGTAATTACATGCACTCGTACACACACACATGCATACATACATACATACATACACACTACTATATAGTAACTGATGTATTCTGTGTTCCTATGTTATGAATAATTGCTTAAAGCGGAGGAACCCCTGAGTTTAACGACCGGGATGACATAGTTCCGTTAGGAAAATAATGCGACTCATATATTAATGAGGCGTCGATAGACGAGGTAAAAATGCAGCCATGGAAAGATTACCATGACTCATGATTTATATAAAAAATGTAAGTAAAGTTGGTGACCATAGTTGAGGGCGACCAGAAGGCTCCTTTTTCAATAGATACCACACTGAGGTATAGGGGAAGGCGTTACTCCTTTCCCTAGATTTTTCCACTTTACCTTTGATACGTACCTTATGTAGCTGAGTGTTAAGCAAGGAGGTATCATATACTATTTTTAACGTCTTTGGTTTGATGTGACCTGGGATTAAAACCAGGTCTCACGCTCCATTGGCGAACACTTTACCCACTAGGCCAATGAAGTATTTTAATACAAGTAATTTACAGAGATTTATAGATTCATGTACTTCTATTTAAAACCAATAATTTGTACAACATTTTTTGGTTGCTTTGTTTTTGGCATTTTAAACCTTTGTCCAGGATTTTTTTATGCCAAAGTATGTTTAAAGCTATGACATCCAATTATATACAATACAAAATATATCTTCACATAAACAGGCAAACATTTTGAACAAGGAAAAAATTTTAACTGGCAAACACGACATTGTTATTACAATATTAAGGTTTTAAGTATGGATGTAGTTGAAGCTGATATTAAACTTTATTATAAGCATATGTATTTGACCCATTGAAGGAAACCTAACAGATATTCTCTTCCTTGTCAGATTGGACCGGGGTTTAATGGCAATGATCAAATTACATCTCTTAAAAATAAAACTGCTTTCTGTTTCTGATACGTTAATTTAGTTTTTAATCTGAAGTTAAAAACCAAATAACAATCGTTCGTCTGATATATGCAATATTCCTAGTCAGACCTGTATCCATGAGAACCAGTCAGTCAGAGAGGTTTCGGATACATTTACTGACCATCACCTCTCCATGTCTTAAAATAACGCAAACATGTGGGGGAGATGAGGTTTCAGTGAAGATTGACCACAGGGTTACAGCGACTTGCAATCGGCGCTAGCAAAGTCTTCTACTCAGGTGATATCATGATTGAGGATCCAACCAGATGAAACCACGCCCCTTTTATGTTTTGGTCGCTGCGATCATGGTTTAAACCCCGAAAAAATTCGATCACCGAATCGGCGCGGACGGACTCAAAACCCACGGTAGAAAGTCTCATATTTGGCGTCATGACTCAACGTTTGGCCAAATCAAGCCATAGCTGTAATCATTGGTGTCGAGAATAGGGATCTGGCTGAACGGGATCATCCTGTCAAAACTAGTGCCGTGTGGGCGGATTTTTTTCTTCCCAACGTATACATCAGTCTGTTTTTCCATTCTATTTTCTTCATACAATCGGATTTAATTCCAATCTTTTATATATATATATATATATATATATATATATATATATATATATATATATATATATATATATATTATTTGTAGCAGTAGTAGTATATGAGATGTGTGAGTTTTGGATGTATATATTTGGTTTTATATATCAATAACCCTTTATAAATACTTATTTTACGATATGAGAAAAATTGCATCTCCTTGCTTCACAACAGTTGTAATCCGAGTGCAAGGTAAGTCAGCTTTCAAAACAAAAATATGATAATAGTTTTTAGGTCTCGAAAGGGAAAATATTATTATTTAATCAAATTCATTCCAAATTTTCTAAGTGGGAATGTTGCTTTCAATTTTCATAATGAAAATCAGATGGTTCGTGAAATTAATAAAAGGAAACAACCCAATCTCTTTTAAGAAGAACATGTCTTTCAGTGCAGTTAAGAAAGACTTAAGAATTCTAAATACAACTGCTGTAGAAGATCTGACACGGGCTTCAAAATCATAGCATATATCATAGCATATACTACAGCTAAGAGTATTCAAATGAATTTTACAGAATATGATCCATGAAAATGATATTTGAAGAGGTTAACATTCATTGAAACAATTATATTATAACAAAGATTACGGACATTTATTTATTTACGATTGTTTTTTTATATTCTTCCACCTTTTTACAATTGAGTTTTAAAAATAACCTTCCAACTGATTTCGTTAGCATTGTCTACTGTTCACTATCAAATATGAAGGATCATCGATTATTGTGTCCAAATTAAATCTGAACATTCATCATAAAAAAACGTGTTGCAAGTATCAGTACAGGAAAAATACATTTCCATTCTGCAAAACCATTTTTTGCTGATTTCACAGATTGTTGATTAAACAAGATCATCTGTCAAGTTTCTATGCATCAATATTTTACAGATTGTTGTAAAAAAATCATGTTAAGCATTTCTCATGGTCAGGTGAATCCTCTAATAGGAAAAGTTTGAAAATGGCTGATTTCCTCTGCATTATCAGACGATAGAGAAATATATATATGATATACATTTTCAATGTAGTCTTCTGGAATCTGCTGTGATTTGTGATCTGATGATTTTGATACCTAAATCAGCAAATATTTGATATCTTTTAATGGCTATTTCACCAAATATTAATTTCCTTAATATTCCTGAATTTTGCAGATAATAAAAAATATATTTTTGTTTCATAAGTGCAGGCCTTTATCTCTAAAATATATGTAACACTCTGAGAATATATATATATATATATATATATATATATATATATATATATACCATAAAATCTTCAAATTTATCCACTTTTTGAAAGTTTTTCTTCGGATCAGTTATTTTATTCATACAGACGATCTTTCTTCGTTTATTTTTTCTTTCTATATGAGTCGTTAACAATATTGAGACTAAAGTTCTCTTTTAAACACAAATGATCAACAAATGAAGTATTAATTTGGAATTCAATAAATTTATTCTTGCCAGGGTTTACTTGTCGAACTCTGGTGGAAATTCTTTTTGGAGATGCTGAGGATGTGTTTTGTATTTATTTTAATGTTGTTCGTATCCTCAAATCTTCTGCACACACGAAATAAACCTTCAAAATAAAAATACGAAAATTGTTTTCACATTTTACGAAAAATTGAAAATCAAAATATCAGAGTCCAGACACCATGACATTACTAGCTGATTGCTAAGCCGTGTAAACAAATTCCTTTAAATTGTAGAATCTAAAATAATTAAAGATACATGATTGATAATTTTGATTTTAACAATCATAAACATCTCAGAGGAAACTCTAAACAGTTACAATTACAATGTCATGAAAATTTTGTACATCTATATCTGGCGATTATTCAAATAACAATTATGAAATGTTGTTCCATTAAAAGCTGTTTGAATAATTATGAAGGATGAGGACGGTATGCAAGGTCAATTGACTTAATGTTTAAAAGATATACATATTCTATATTAATCAGTTGTCAACAAAGAAGTATAAATGTATTCCACCTGTTCAAGGTTGTTGAAGAGAGGATAACCGTCAGTAGAAGAAAGTCCACAATTTGAGAAATGAATATAAACAAACCATCAGTAATGGTAAAATAGTGAGACTGTTAAGAATACAATGTGTTGTAATTATCGTTGTATCAGTTAGATAAAACCTGTAGGAAAATTTTTTTTTCAAGAGTTTTAAGTCCTTATTGACTATGATAAAAATGAGAAAGTGGTTTACATTCAAGGATGATTTGGTATAACACTATGGATATGCTTTTTCATCACGTCAGCATAAAGAAATTCCTATACACTTAAGAAATTTCTATACACTTAAGTATGACCACATCAAGTGTTTGATGAGTTTACTGAAATATTTGATACAATCCATGATGGTGCTCTTAATACAATAAGTTTAAAATTGCTTTTCGTACTTTTTTCAAATTTTTAGTAAATTCTATCACGCGATGAATATATTATTCAAAAGTAATTGTTCTCGTCGGAATCACTAACGATGATAAAGGCTCTAGGCAATGAAATATTTGACGTTCAGTCAATTTTGCTGTTGCCATACGATGGAACAAGCTTTTCATGTTACACCATTCTGATTCAAAGATTTAGCCTAAGGAAATATAGTTCGGAAACTAATGACGTAGACCTCGTTATAACCTTTAAAGAATGTAGATGATAATGGCTCACTTTTTGAGATTTTACTCCACATTTAGTTTTTAAAAGAGAAGATTCATATTTGTGATGGCTTTAGAACTTTAGAACTTTACATTGAACTTTACAATATTTGTCTGGTTCAAAGCTGGAGAACGTTCAAAACTTTTTATCGAACGCAAACAGTTTATGGCGAGCTTGAAATCGAAATGCATCTCATACTTTCAAAAGCTAGCCATGATATTCGAAGACTCAAGATGTAGATCAATTGAGAATTACGATTCATAGAGTCGTTCTCCAAGGACTGCTTTAGAAGAATCTTAAAAAATACTCGGGAAATCTAAAATTGTGATTATAAAATTCCCAGCATTGTTCGAGCATCGAAGTGTAATCATTCATTTATCAGATGTAAAATGAAGGAAAATACATGTCCCAAAATAATTTTTTATGTTGACCTAAAATCCCGCTAATGCCTTCCGCCATATTTAGAGAAGGCGTTTCAAATATATTATCCGAAAAAAACCCTGAAAAGCTCAGAAAATTAATGTCAATAACTGGTATTAACAATCAAATGAACACTCAGAATAGCGAAAACCAATTCGTGAAAGAGACGCAGGATTTGCTAAGTAACTTGTAAACTCGCATGTGCGTTTCGAAAGCAGGGTTATGTGGCGTTATCTTTTTATCTCCAACATGGCTTTTAGAATTCTGTTTTTCTTTCAAAAGCTTTTTGTTAATCCCCTACGAGCCCACAAATGTAGACATAATAAACTTCACAATGCATCCTAAACTCCCGGACTTGAAAAGAACGCTTGCAACAAGATCTGGTTTAACTCTACGCATGAAATAGGCTTAGAATATGTCAAATACCGCAGCTCAAAATAGACCGTTCAAAGATCACATAGCTGAACGAATCTTCCGGGATGAAACTGGCCTTAGTTGAAAAGATAGCCGTCTTATGAAAAGAAACGAATATCTATCTATATATCTATCTAAGATCTTACAGTTTTATATATTCAAGATGGTTTTTGTCATGTCTTTCCCTGGAAGTACATTTCCAAACTTATTATGTTTTTTATGATTAATTTGGTATGGACAATCACAAAATCGTAATGACACAGAATTTCTCAATATCATTTAAAAATGTGAAAATAAAGAAGAAAGTAGACATTTATTGTTTCTGGGTTTAATATATAAATACAAAACAGAGAAACGATAATTTTTATGCGAAAACCTTAAAAAGGAACCAAAGTAGGTTCCTTATATCATTAATTTTCAATTTCGGTAACATGACTAATGAAAGATCAGTTATAGACGATGATTCACATAATTTGAAATAAAAATTTGGTTTAGAACATGTTTCACTTGAGTAAAAGGCATTACCTTCCATTAACTTTGAATGATGACTACCACATTTTGACACGATTTGCATATACGTTATCACCAAAAATTTAACCGATATCAGTTGTTATTTTTTCATTGTTCTTATAAATAATATTTTACAGTATTCGCAGATTTTTTAAATGTCCGAACAAGCATCAATATCCCAAAAAATGAAAAGAAAATAACAAATAGTATCATCATTCAAATATCTCGATCTTACCCACTCCGATATTTTAAATTTAAGTGAAAATGGTGAAAACTAAAAACATGGGATAGACGTAGCTTAATACGGATATTAAGATGATTTTAAAATAATAATTATGGATTAGATGTGTACAAAGTATCAATATTATTTTAGCTGAGTACTGATTGGTTGAAAAAATGACGCATAAGCCAGGTGATTTATCTCCAACATTTCCATTATCAAACAGAAGAATGATGAATAAACAATGTCAATACAAACCGGAAATCCTTTATAGTTGTCAGTTGTTGAAAAATGAGAAAAAATAAACGCCAGAGTATTCACAGAATTCATCTGCTTGTTTCTGATGTTTTTTTGTTTTAAATTCATTTCGCCTTACATGATTTGCTTATTACTCAGCGTTTACTCTGAGCAAATACTTATTGAATATAATTTTTATATTTCATTAATATCTATAATAACCTAGGATGTTTTCGCCACTATATATATATATATATATATAATAGCAATGTCGAGAGGAATTTCAATAGTAGAGGGATTTTTGAAGTCACACTTTCCTTACACAGACACACATACACACACACATACACACGCACACAGAGATAGATAGATAATACCAGGAACATTTTGTAGGGAGAGCATATGTTAGAATTATTTACTCCTTACTTCATTGTATATGAAATCAAATGACATGGAAAAATATACAAAATAATGCTCGGTATTTTGCACGTACTTTTTCGATGATTCTCTAGAATCTGAGAAGTTGGGAATCAATTTCTCCGTAAACCATCTTGGTCGTTCCTAAGAACTTTCAGAAGTTCAGATTAAATACGACTTAGATGCAGAGAATTATATATATATATATATATATATATATATATATATATATATATATATATATATATATATATAAAGTATTTTAGTATCTAGAGCAGGATGACTCACACCTTTGTAGTTCTTTATGATTCCGGGGCCACCCTTCTTGGCGAAGTGAAGGATGCAGCCTTTCATTCATGACACCGATAAAACCAATAATCACTCTTTTACAAACAGGTTGAAACAGAATTTTAATCAAGTAAATATCAAAATACAAAAGCACGGTTACTGCATGAGACATGCAACTAAGATATGAGAATTTGCTATAGAGATTAGGATGTAAGACATCCTCAGAAACCATTTAACATGTGAGTTTAAAACGTTTATTTTATTGTTTAACTAAAAAGAAAGTTTAGAGAGATTGTTTTCGATATAAATATAATTGAAATACATTTTCATCGATTCGTTCCAATAAAGTTTGAAAACTGTTGAAAAACAAACAAATTCCAAACTTCTGATGTTTTTAACTTTATTAGCAAAGAACTTATCCATGTAAATTTTACGCTTGGTTTGTTCCTGTTTATTTTCAATTTCTACTTTCACTAAGAAATTCTAATAATGACTTTTTTCCGTAATTGTAGAAACTGATTGTTTTACAAGAAAATTTGTTTGTAATGTCTAGAACAAGTTGTAACATAAAGTCAGTGTATTCGGTGATGAATGCATATTTTTCTTCTCACCGAAGAAAGAAGCGAGTGAATGCTATGTAGCGGGAGTATTACGTCAATTCTTTTCATTACATCAGAATTTACATTTTTTTTCTACTGATAATGTCAGTTAGTTCATATGGGAACAGAGGATTTGAAGAAATTGTTTTCTTCTCTAAGAGTGTTCTCTTAATTTAATCGTAAACTCATTTTATTTTCATAATATTGTTGCTGGTTCTTTTCATTGGTCCAAGCGTCCTTTACATTGTGAGTTCATATAATATGTTTATCTTTCACCAAGAGTTTCGATTCATTTGTAAAATAAAACGAAACAAAACAAAAATAGCTGAAACTTTTCTTTAAATTAAAACAGCAATTTTCGTGGCAAATACGGTTCAGCATTTTTCCTGCAGTCACATGCCACAGCAGTCGAAATAATTTTGGTGGTGCAAATTATTTTTAATAACTGATTTTATTTATAGTGAGAATACTTGATAATCTCTGAATTCGCATAACATTATTTTCAAGTAATGCCTTGATCTGATTGTTAACAACCTCAAATTGTCTACTCAACCGTGAAGTAGCTTTCAGCAAGAACACTTCAGCACGCATCTTCTCAAATCACTTCAACACTTTCCAATGCAGCAGATGTTGTAAAATGGCTAGCAAGATAGACTAACAGAATATTGTTAGTGAGTTTAATTTTCAATGGACACCTCAAACATCTGGATTTGGGCAAAGCTAAGCTTAGAAAATGTCCAATGTAACACATTTACTTAGTCAAAACACACTTTTTTTTATGATTACACACATATCTATTTTTTGTTTGTGGGGTTTATACGTTGTACTTTCTTGAAAAAGATTCTATGCGGGAAAAATATTTCTGATTTCCCCACCACCATCTATTAACTCATTAAACATAAATACCTTAATTACAAAATTAACAGTGTAAAACAACAGAGAAAATTGGTTCTTTTAATGAAGTTGTTTAAATTGACAACTTCTCGATAAATCTTTATGCCAAGTAATTTGTTGTTTGTAAATTCTGTAATTCTGTTCTCAGATTGTTCTAAGTAATTGCTATTGTTATGAACCCTGTAGGAATATAATTCAACGTAAATTCTGAACCTCGAAAAGGGTTGCTCTCAAATTAGCTGTGATCAACACTTTTGTAAAAGTCAAAACCATCTACATTTTTTAAAATTAATATCAAGGTTTGTTTCGGCTTTTATACATTAACATATCTTTATCAGCATTTCCTTTTGGGTTATTGAATGCAGAAATTTAATCATGTTGGAATACTTTGATTACAATGACAACAATATTTTCAACTTTCCATTGCACTTATGAGTCAATAATCCATTGTTTGTACATGGGTATGATATACATATTCACATCTAATAAAAATAACCATTACTCAGTTGCATGTTTTAAAGAATTCTTATCAAATACTAATAATACATAGAAAATCTCATGGTTTAATTTATAATAATAATTCTTTAAAAATGTATTCGACTCTTAGATTGGAGCCCCAAAGGTAAAAACACTAGGGGACCAGCGAATAATTACAACCCCGGATATACACGAGAGTGTTAAAACCAGTTCCCCCGTTTCCATGTGGTTCTCATTCATCTGCTGGGAAAATAGTCGGCTTGAATTAATTCTAAATACATTTAAGGTTTTTTTTTCTTTAAATTGTATAGATAAATAAGTTTGGTTGAAAAGTGTTTAACATGTCATGGAGTTTTCTAAATTGTTTATTTTTTTTAAAAAATAACTTCTAAATAATTTAGAAGCTCTTTCATTTAGGTCTCTATCCTTTTCATTGTCACGCGGGTTTCAGTGGTCAAGTTATAACAATGAATGATGAGCTGAGTTTTATTCATATTACGCTTGTGCTGGAGGTTTTCAGATTTAACGATTTACCAAAAAAATGATCCGGCTTGATCCCACGTTGGAAGTGGTGAGAAATGAGTTTAATTTCGAATATTGATCTTTAAACTCTTTTAAAATCATTAATATATAAAAAGGAAAACAATTAACGTCACATCTCTCTCAGAAAAATATTAGTTTTGCACATATAGTCATTTTCCTTAAAGTTTTATTTAATTTATTTTCTTTTATCAAAATCTAACATATAATTTCCCAAAACCATGTCGTTAGATTTTTCTGTTAAAAAGATATGTATAGGAAACAATCAGTAAACGTTGACATTCAAGTCTAAAAACTAGAAATCAATTTAAAATCGCATAGACATCAGATGATATATTATTTCTATAATCGCGTTGGCTTTTATTTAATTAAAAAGTTATATATCATCATTCGTAATCGGGGGAAACTGTATTTGAATAAAAACAAGTTCAAGAAGAAAAATAGATGTTCCTGTTTCTTGTATGTAACGTGGAAAGCAGTTTCTATGTGATCGTTAATAGGAAAAATTTAGCATTTTGTGAAAAATGTTACTAAAATCATGACTCACAAAACGTAATATATATATATCGGCGTATCGGAAGACGTTCTTTTGCTGAAACTTTCATGAATAAATAAATGTTAACGCAATAACTATAGGATAATTCAACAAAGCAAAGAAACCAAATCCACTGTGAGAACAATTATTTTTTATTGTGTAGCAATGCATTTCACCACTTTAAAACCAAGGGGAAAAGCAAAAAAACAAAAAAAACAACAACAACAACTACAACAACAACAACAACAACAACAACAACAACAACAACAACAATAATAATAATAATAATGATAATAATAATAATAATATGGGGGTAGACTCGAATAATAAATATATACTTTTTTGTTTTCCCCGTTGAAATGTTGAAATGTTTGCTTGGTTCAAAATATTCGAAAAGTCTCTGCCGAACTATCGAAGTAAAATTTAGTATTTTCTTATATATATATATATATATATATATATATATATATATATATATATATATATATTATAAAGCTGGAACATTTTGAGAAAAATATGAAGAGTAGAGGAATTATTGTCGTAGCACTTTCCTCTGCCTCTCCCAAAGCCACATGCCAGGTACTTTTCTTTTTAATAAAAAGCTGCTAAACAAAAAGTTACAGATAAAGTTTAAAGTAGTTTGGAATGTGTGTAAACTGATGGCCCGTCATTGTGGAATACAAATAATGGCTCAGGTTTAAAAAACTAATCAATCGTATCAGATATAAACCAATCCACACACAAAATAACAGCTCAAGTAAGTAACTAATGAAGAATTAAACCCAAGAGGATTGGAAAAAAGCTGACCTTTGCATTTCTACAAGGTTAAATCATAGTAAGTTCAAAACCGGAGTGTTTAATTTTTTTTCTGGCCAGCTTTAGTTTCCTCTTCCCTGTAAGAGTACCAGATGCCATCAATGACAGGAATATACATTATAATATAACCCGGGACTAGTAAACCTACATTATACAACCCAAGAAAAATGACAAATTCAAATATAAACTGATGTAAAACTCAGACAACTGGTCTACGTGACATTGTCAGTGGACGCTCCCTTTAGATCCAACGTGTACGACTCATCGATATCTAGGAATGTTGCCTATTCTAATATAAGCAACAACTCAACTGAGAAACACGAACTAAAAAATGGACATGAGAAGATAAAAAATGTACTTCAGTGTTATTATAGGATCAGTCCAGCCGAAAGACGGTTAAGAAAAAGAATAAGAGAAATTTTAGCAGAGACCTCTAGCGTTAATACCACAAGCCAAAGACTTGATGACCAAGATAGTATGTTATAAAAGAAAGGTTTTCTTTACCTTGAAATAAATCGGGAAGAATAGGTACAATATCCCCCTACCCGTATCGAAATGATAAACTGGGAAAAACAAGAGCCTCCTCCTAAGAAAACATAAAATATTGTAAACTGAAACCCCACGGAAACCACAATCATAAGAAATGTTAGCGCAAGAAGAAAAAAAAAACTAATGAGTAAATAGAAATATCATGACTGAAAAGAAGATTATATTACAATCCATTTCTTAGTAATAAAGACGGAAAGAAGTAAAGATAAACATCGGAAAGATCAACAAATTATACCAAATATCACAAACTGCAACTTCTCTTAACTAACGGACTAATTCATGTAGGAGCGAATCTAGTCTGTGATAAAATGGGGCTTCTAAGGAAATCGAAAAGAATAAAAAATCTGAATGGGAAATTAGGCTTGAATGACAAGGAAAGACATTGCCACAAATGAAAATGTTAAGGAAGGAAAAACACACAGGGATATGTTTAGAGAAAAAAATCAAACAAGACTGCTGATGAGTCTGACAATACAACTTGTACAGATAGATCAAAAGATTTGGCAAAAGTAGGAAAGCAAAAAAGATACCGTGCCAGGGTCAAGCAATACAAACAAACGAGGACCTTCAAAGTAAGGAACAAAAATTATACCAAAAATTAGGTAGAGAATGCAAGAGGATTAAAAAGATGTATTTAAAGGATGAAAAACAATTTTGGAGTAAAATATGATAACAGAAAATAAATAGCAGAGAAGCAGAATGGATAAAAAAAAATTGGAAAAAATTCATAGACTCAAAGAAGGGTCTCAGGTTGAAAAACACATGGAATTGCTCAGAGCAACACAGGAAAAAAAATTCTGACCTGGAAAACGACAGGCCATAATGGCATCATGGATTCTGGTTTAAAAAAAAATCCCCGTTTTTCCATGGCAGATTATTTCTTCAACTGAGTAGATTCCTAGAATCAAGAAGACTTGAGTGTATGAGTAAATGAAACACTAACCTAAGCCAGAAAGACCTCCAAAGAGGAATATTACTCAGCAAGTACAAACTAATAGCCTGTCTACCTATGAAGTAAAAAAATCCTAGGATGTATCTACTACTCGATTTTATGCCACGAAATGTTTGTGAAGGAACAGAAAGGATGCCAGCGAGGGATAAGAGAAACAGGTGACTTGCTGTACATTGAACAGCACATCGTCAAGAAGAGCAAAAAGAGTTGAAAAAATTGGCGTTGGCGTTAACTGACAGCAAAATTATCTTTAATATTGTCCAGTAAACCTAGTCAGCATATTTGTCTGAAAATGTCTGATATATCTAAAAATATCATGAAATTCATCGCAGAAGCCATGAAAAACTGGAAAATGGAATTAACAACTAGAGAAAAAACTCTAGTAGAGGTGAGAATCCCTTGAGGCAACTTTCCGTTAAAGTCACTTTCACCATTACTATTTTTGATAGCAATGATGTTACTTAATTAAATTCTTAGGAAGTGAACAAGAATGAACAAATTTGCAAAATTACAAGAATGGCTAATCACCATATGTAAAAGGATGACATCAGTCTATTTGCAAAAATTAAAAACAACAGGAGACTTTTATGAAAACACTAATAAAATACAGCTAGGACATCGGAATGAAATTTGGCATAGGAAAATGTGTTATGCTCAAAGTGAAAAGTGGAAAACGAGAAAAAACGAAAAGAATAAAAGCGTAAAATTAAGAAAAAATCAGAACACTTAGAGAAAAGGAAAATTACAAGTACTTTGGAATATTGGAATCAAAGATCATCAAAGAAACGGAAATGAAAGAAAAAATAAGTAATAGGGCTGCAGGTGAACGAAAACGATTCTTGAAATCAAGCTCTGAAATCTCATCAAAATGATAAACTCCTGGGTGGTATCCCTTGAAACATACTCGCTCCATTCATAAAATGGACGAAAGAAGAACTCAGACAAAAGAAGCAGAGACTAAGACAGATAATGACAATACACTTACATCGACTGACAACCTGTATCAAGAAAAGAATATGGAGGAAGAATCGCCAGCATTGAAGATACCATGTATGGCTCAATATTAAGACTCAAGAACTGCATTAAAAGGAGTAAAGAAATACTCAATGCAGTAGCAAGTAACAGCACTGACAACATAAGTTTAAACAGAACAACAATAAATGCTGGGAAACAGAAATACAAGGAAAAAATTTAAGCGACAAACTGGCGATATTGCACATGAGAAGACCTCGAAAAGACTATGAAAGAGAAGTCTTTTGAGAGACACTGAATCTCCGCTTATAGTAGCATGACATATCTTGCCGTGTAGTTGCTTTTGCCGTCGTAGCGGACCCGAGATTACAAGTCAAGAACATCGAAAAGAGAGAGATGGACTTAGACCTTGCCAGTGAATTAGAAGTACTATAGAACCTGCGTGTAAAGGTGATACCAATTGTAAGTGGTGCTTTTTGAGCGGTCTCAAAAGGCTTGGAAAGGGGACTGGAAGATGTGGAAATCGGAGGACGAATCGAGACTATTCAAAACGCTGCATAGATCGGCTAGAATTCTAAGAGGAGTCCTATTGATCTGAGAAGACTTGCTGTCAATGTGAAAGTCCACAAAGATAAAATGAATATTGATTTGGGGAAATTTTCCGTGCTCCAGAGTGACGGTAGAAAAAAAGAAATAAGAATATATTGAACTTGACATATAACTTAAGATCCTGGCCAGATGACCAGAGTTAATTCTTATTATCAAGAAAATAAGAACCTTTCTCATTTTGGATTTTGCTTGTCAGCAGTCCACAAAGTGAAGGTTAAAGAATGCGAGAAGCTGAACAAATACCTTGACTTTGCCTGAGAGCTGAAAAGCCGGTAGAACATGAGAATGACAGTAATACCAATCATGAAAAATTCCGCAAGAACTAAGAAAATGTACTCGGTGAACTTGAGATGAGAGATTAACCACTGCAATTCTGAAATCGGCCAAGATACTTGGAAGAGTCTTGGAAAACAGAAGAGACTTCCTTTCATCCAGAATCCATTGATAAGCAATCGATTAGAGCTTGTGTGAAAAGTAATACTACAACTACAGCTACTATTACTGATAATAATAATAATAACAACAATAATAATAATGATAATAAAGACAAAACTAACATACAAAAGAAGCAAAACAATTTTAGAGTAAGATCTGGAAACAGAAAGAACATAATGTAAATGTTAAATTGATGAATGACATGGGAAAATATTTAAACTTGGAATAAGGCAACAAAATGATTTTTTATTTGGACTCACCATGAGCAACACTCAAGAAAATACCAAATGTAAAAACGCCATGGTATTGTGGCAAACATGGATTCTGGATTAAAAACTCCCGTTCATCCACTACAGATTGGCTCTGCACTTGAGTAAATGCCTACATGAGGATATTATACCTTAATTGATGAGGAAAACGAAAGCCTCATTGATCCAGAAGGATCCCACCAAAAAGGAATATACCATGAAACTATTGACAGGCCAAGTAATAATCTATGATGTGAAAAATACTAGCAGTAAATATGATAGAAGAAATATATAACTAGCTTGTATACCGCAAACTAAATGATTAAGATAGACTGTATTTGTAAATAAAATAAGCTGGAAGAGGATTTACCAGTAATAACTACTGCGGAGATTAAGAAAAATAAACTGTGTAGATATTCCAAGCAACAAACTGGTGATATATCTCACAAGAAGACATGTACATCGCTACGAATGAAGCAAACTCAAGAGATAAGCTGAATCTCTTCTTATAACAATTCAAAACAACGACATTAGGACCAATTATATTAAAGCGAAAATCCATAATGCGCAACAGAATACCAAATGTATTTTATACGAAGAAAAAGCTAAAACTATTTCTAACATAGTATAAAATATCTACGAGTTTTAGTTAATTACTTTATTTTAGTAATAAATTGTATGCTAGCTAAAAACGTTGAGTTCGTAGTTGCAGGTTTTCGATTTCTAAAGATCAAAGCGAGTAAACCTATGAAATACGCGTGTCAGCTGCTGGCGAAATAAGAATAGACTGTTTGTTTTTGATTCAGCGGTAAGCAAATGATATATTAAGATAAACATTTAGATACATATCAGCTGACGTTTAGCAATGACATGTCACTAACAATTTTAGTGATTATGTGTCATCAAAGCATTATATACCAATATTAATTAGTGCGCTTGGAATGGTTTAGAATGCTTGAAAGAATGACTGGAGGAATTGGAAATCAGAGGAAGAATTGATACCATCCAAACGACAGTAATGTTGACTTCAGACATATTTAGATGAGTCCTGAAAACCTGACGAGATTTACTGTCAGACTTCTGTGAAAGACCACCATCTAAGCCTGGCGTGAAAAACTCAGAAGGACTAAAATAATGATAATAATTGCAGCATATATTATTTCATAAGAAACTACCCAGAGAGTCACACCATGGTGCAAACTTTGATAATACCCTATATCAAATATTCTATTTCAACAGTTAGTCAAAACGATTCCACTAAAGTTATAAAAATATTGTTGCCAAGTGCAATTGCATTAAAGTGACGCATTGACGAAATAACGTTTAATCCTGAAAATAAACTTGTTATTCTTAAAAAAACTTACCGTTTTTCATTTTGTTGGGTGACCGTACTACGGCCGAAAATAATGGTTTATTGATAACATATTGAAGATAAATTCATGAAAACAGTACATCACAAGAAGAAAATATATTTACATTAGATTTTGCTACAGATAGAAAACTATCGCTACTATTTACTGCTGTAGAATTGCACTTTCCAAAATCAAGATACCTTTGAACAATATTGTCTCAAGTGCTAGTTATGGAATATGATTATTGATTTCGTTATTTTATTGGTTTTTTGACTAAAGAAGGGCAAAAAGCTGTCCGTATTTAGTGTGTAGTAAACTGAGTGGCGAAAATGTAAAAACGCAAGCGGAGATTATTTGATTCATTGGAATACAGTCGGGTGTTCCTGTAAAAAAGTTTTTGTCAATATATGTTTGGGCTGAACTATCTTGTTGGTCAATATGGGGACATAAAAGGCTGCAAATATTATTTCACAACATTTATATTTATAGCACCATTAAAGACAGAGTCGTATTTCACTAGTAGTCTTAGCAAACTCCAAAATACACTACTGGCGCAGTCGTATTTCTATTCCAGTTTGAATATTTGACATGAAACACCAAAGGAAAGTCGAAATGTTGTGATTACAACAATAAAGATGAGGTCAATAGTCCGAATATTCTAAGCGATAAAAATTATCAAGGTTCATCTCAGATATTTAAACAAATTCAATTCCAGTGCTTACCCCGTCGGCTGGAGCGGGTAAAATACGCTGACTTCACCTCTGCACAGGGGTAAGACCATCTCCAACGAGTGCGCAAGCCATGATACTAAAAAAACTGATGGTGAGGTTCCAGTAATGCTGGTGGTTTGGGAAATGTGGAGTACCCCTTCACTGCCATCGCTCCCAGGTCAACTCTGGCCCGGAGTGGTAGCACCTGATACGGTCCTATCTATGGGTCAGATAGAACTAAATTGTGTACTTATGCTAAACTGAATTGCTTGAATTAGGACTGTTTTGACATTTAAACTGCGTACTTGCGCTAAACAGAATTGCTAGAAATGAAACTATTTTTTTATGCTAAACTGAATTGTTTGAAATGGAACCGTTTTTTGCCATTGAAACTGTACTTACGCTTAACCGAATGCTTTGTAGAACTGTTTATATGTATAAAATGAATGTGGCATTAAATATTCTATGATGGTTGCTATGCCATAAAACCAAACCAAAGCCTTTTTGAGTGCTATTTATTTCATTAAAATGGACAAAAATTACAATACAAAATCCATAATAACAAACTATTTGATGCCTATCTCATCTTGGAGATGGAGATTAGGTTTTCATTTAAACAATGTAAACAATGAAATAAGTCAAGAAATAAAATGGTAGCTCTCATGTCTTCGCGAAAACAAAAAATAATTAAAAATCAAGATAATTTTATCATTAGCTTTTTTGGAATGCAATATCTAGGTATAATGTTGAGAAAGTTTTCTTATTCAATTTTGTTTTTTGGAAAAAGCAATGACTTAATCGATCATGAGACAGAAGATTATCAGTTATTTCTAAAATGAATCATACAAACATTAATGAAAGTGGTTTTTACCTAAATGATTTGTGCGAAAGATATGCTCGCAGGGTAAGGATTTATTTCTTATGGTAGTTTCTGCGTTTAACTATTACTACTTTTTTCTCCCAATTCCTTAAATTTTACATTTTTCTTGTCAGCAATATATTGAAATTTTCAAAATAATCACTCATATATCGTATTGTTGTTTCAATTTAGACCTTCATCGTGACATGAATGGTAGTTGATTTATTCAAGAAAAACCCACCAGAGCCGTCAAAAGTTGATTCACTGTAAAATTCTGTTAACTGCAAATCGGATATTTATTTTTAGAATGTCTGTCTCGAATTTCTGTTCGAAAAATCTGAAAATACAACCAATGTTATCAGCAGATTTTGACGAAAAAATTATTTTCCCTTCCAGCTGCAAATAAACCTTTTTCCCAGAATCTGTTTTTCTGAATTTTACGGAATTTTTTTGTGTGTCTAATTAAATGGTCGGTATTTCATAACTACCATTTATTTTTGCTTAAGGTTCGCTATTTCAATTTCAAATAAGTAATGTCTTAACTCCTATTAACACACCTGAAATGCTTGGAAAATAAAATAAATGTAGAGAATTCGAACTCCAGTCTTTTGCTATCATGTTTGGTTTTGGATTAATATCTTTGAGTAAGCGGGACCCACCCTTATCCTTTCAGCTATCGGTCAACACATATTATTTACGTATTAAATAACACATGAACAGTGGGACGCCATAAGACAAAAGAAACCAAAACAAAGTAGAGAAGGACTTATTTTTAATCTCCTCCTTTGATCTAATGATATCAACGAATATAGTGGCTGATGAAACAGTGAAAATCAATAAAAACAGTATTTTTAATGAAATGAGTTGCTTAAACGTTACAATTAAAAACGTATTAATAGAAATTGTTAGATCGAGAAAAATGTTTCTATGGGAATGCACAAATTATAACCTGATCATGTGACTTAATCTCAGTTCATCTCTTTATGTTATATTCTAGGTTTAGTTGAGTATATTTGGCTACATGGGAGGAAAGACTCTAATGAACAAATGAAAGTTAATTTTTAAAACCCGTTTTTAACCGCTTGCGTGAGACAGACAATATATATCAAAAATATATTTGTTTAAGAATATTATCAAGAAATGTATTTCAAGTATTTCCAATTATTCTTGCAGTTAATCAGTATGAATTGTCGTTTATGAAGAAGACATTTAATGGACAGATTTTATTGGAAATGTTAATGAGATATTTCGTAAAGATGATGTTAAGTGTAATCAAGTACAGATCACCGAATAAAACACGCATCTAATTCACCAATGAAATCATGTATCATGTACTTCTTCATATTTAGTGAAAAATATATTTTTAAGAAGAAAAATCTATTTAGCAAAACTAAACGAACGAGCAATTATTTATCCGAAAGTAATCAGTTTCATGTAAAATTATTCGAAATGTTTCATAAGAGTGATTTATCAATGAACAAATATCAACTCCATATCCTTGGGGTAAACAGACTATGACGATTGAAAATAGAGGGCTACCAAGTAGTGCAAAGGACATTGGGGACCCTATGTGCCCCGGTGCTGCCACACTCGTCGTGAATTCTTTTTTGAACACAAAATAAATCAGCTAACGCAGCTCTGACTGCCCTCACCACCATGGAAACATAAGCACTGTTGCAGCGTCTCAGGACTCTTTTTCCACGAAGATCACCCTCGAAGGTTTGAAGCGGGGACGTCAGGAAGTGCGGAAATCCTTTAGCATTAAAAACAACTCTTCAGCACAAAATTTTTGCTTTTCCTTACTTGAAAAAAATTGCGTCTTCATTTTGCGATTCTCAACATTTGCAATAATCGGAGATATGTGAAAAAGATATTATTATATGATTATAAATAATTTTCCTATGGGAATCATACGATATCGCTATAATAATATTTTTCGAGAGATTAAAAAAAAAAATTGTCCATAGCCATCCGGTCTCGCTAGGCGATTATCCTTAGGAACAACTTTGTCTACTACGAATGGAGAAGGTACAATAAAAAACATCTTAAAGAAGTTTGTAATCAATGCTAGGCTAAGTATCCACACTTTTCGAATTATTCGATTTCGCATTCGACAACGATGGAAACAACACATAAGAAAAGGAAAAAGAAATATCTCTCCCTCACTTCTTGGAATGTCTTTACCATAATTTACAGAGCCGTATCTGCCTGGCACCCTCGATAAACCCAGTTTGTTCCCTAAAAACTTTAAAGATACACACTGAACATCTATGATCTAAGCAAAAATTGATCTAAGCAACACTGAAAATTTCAACGAATACATCTAATCTTGAAAGGGTGCGTTATCAATTACACAGCAAATATTTGGCTTCAGGAAAGAAATCCTCTCGGAATCGTCTACCAGCATCAATTCCAGTTCAATCATCATGTGCATTTGACACGCCAGTGGCTCTCCACGTAATCTTTATTACTGCATAAGATTCAATGATTTGATGCTGTAGACTTTAGACGAATGATACGACTACTTTGATGAAATGTAGATGCAGTATTCCAAAATTCTCGCGCTGTTGACTTCTTTACTCGGAGATTCTATCGTGTATCTCTGATGTCAACAGAGCAGCAAATTTTAATACGAATGGTTTTCACATAATCAATTGTACATCAAAAACCGGATTTTCCAAATTTTCAACCAGTACTAAACCAACTTGTTATATCCTTATTCAAAAAAGAAAAAAAAATTAAGGAAAAGAGAAAAAAACGGGCACCTAAAAGATTATGTCATCGTCGGCCATCGTGATAGTCCTGACGACGAGGATTGCTTTTTCTTTCCCTTTCCAAGGTTTTCATAGACCCAATGCAATAAAACAACCCCAAATCCCATCAAAATGTAAGAGAATCGAATTCATTAATGATAATCAACTAGTTTATCGTGAACTAGAAGAATTAGAAAGACCATTTAAAGGAATCGCTACTTCTCACTGAAGACGATGAACATTTCGTCAATGTCATCAATGACGCCAACTTGTGGTTGTTGGTGTCTCTGTAGTTTTGAGGAAGAAAGAAACTGAGACTTCAAGTAGGATAGATCAAAGAGACACATTCAAAGAGTCAGTCATTAACTTGAAATTTTTCTCAGTTTCATTTGCTCCCGATTTTGCTACACATTTCATAGCACATGGTTCACCAATTTGCAGCGAATGAAGGACTTTGTGGAAGATTAAGACAACGGTCTCATCGAATTAGTGGACTTCTAACGATTACGGAAATTCTTCAAGGAAAAAAATTAAAAATATTTTATTACTTTTCCTATCGTTGTTTTAATTCTGATCTCTTCTTAGTTTGGCACACAGACCTTGAATTTCTAACAGAATATGTTTAAAAGTTGTGTGTCATATAAGTTCTGAGTATACTGATCAAATAGTTTTTTTTATATGCATCGACAGAGATTTCTAATCGTAGAAATATGAGAGCTGATTAAATTTGACCCTAAAATGCGTAAAATTTCTACTTTATTTATTTTTGACAGTCGCTGATCCTCTACTTTGTGAAGGAGGTTAGCATAGCAAAACTGTTATCGTCTTAGGAAATGGAATCGACCATCCAAATTCAGATCCTGGATGAGGTTGTTTACACTTCGTAAAAAGATATGAATTTATACGTCCTCTCTCTCTGGCTCTGTCTCTCTCTCTATTTTAGCTTTGGTACGGGAACCTATTTCGGAGAATGAAAATTCTGACTTCAAATTAGCTTTACTCCGCTTGAAATTTGACCTTGTGTCATATCCATTCCGTGGCGGAGGCGTAGCGTCAAACTTTCATTCTATGACTTATTATTTTCTACATTAGCATTCTATTTCTATTTGTGACGAAAAAAAGAAAATTAATGGTTAAAAATCGATCTCTGTAATAATGTGATCAAAACCTCTGAGGAATTTGCAGCTGTCAATTTGAAAAATGTGCATTTGAAATTAGGAAATTAATGGTTGCGGTCAGGAATATATAAACTACAGACTAGGATCATTATATCTAAAACTTTAAGAGTTGTGTAACATAAAATAATAGTACTATTGAAATCCCAGTTGAAAGAAATTATAGAAAAAATATTTCTCAAAATGTTTTTTTTTTTTCACGTATCGATAATTGTGGACTTCAGATAAAGCTTACTTGGGAAAATGATATGAAACTACTGGTTCATATACAAAATGTACGGTTGAGTGTTTTGCGATTGCCAGATATTTTTTCGATTCGAAATTGTTTCCTGGGTGGTTCTATCTGTCATCAACTGCTATAATAGGACCAAAATTTGTTAAGAGCTGTTAAGAGCTTCAGTTGCATTTGTTACAGGAAATGAAGGAATCTATTGTGACATCTAAACGGAAGTACGATAAATAAATACAAATTAGAAAGAAATGAAAAAAAGAACTTAAACAATATTCGAATAATTTGTTGGATATATATAAACTTTCTGTTATAATATCAAATATTAATCTATTATAATCTGTTTTAAAATAATGAAATTCTCAAATAATTGCTATCAATTATTCCATAAAATATTCATATTAATATTTTTAATATTATGACATCAATTATGGTCGTGCACTTCTTTTGAGGGGGATTTGATATATGATAAGATGCTCTTGGGTTATGAATTATTTGTTATACACCTGTCTTTAGTACTTCAAATACATTATGCTTTCTTCAGGTTTGCTTTTCAAAACAATTGGGTGTGTTTTATGTAGCGAATCTCTTGGCACCTGCATCCCATATCCTGTACTATCACCACGAATGCATATGAGGGTATTTTGACAAATGTCAACCTTGTTTTAAGCAACGGTGAAAGTAAAGTTAGGGTTTTTATCCATATTTACCAACCGCTCCGTTCGGGCAGGATATGACACAAGGTCAATTTTTAAGCGGAGTTTAACAGGTTTGAATTCAGAGTTTTCCTTCTTCTAGACTACTTGCCACACCAAGGCAGAAGAACCTAGTCTGCCCTACTATTTACCCATAGCTGGAGGGAGAATAATTGGATTCATACCATTCCCAAGGGAATTAGTGCTATGTGAAATATAATCAGCCTCGTCCAGGATTTGAACTCGTGTCGCTGTGTCCATTTCCTAAGACGATAACCATTACACCACGGGCACTTCCAGTTAGGGTTTTTATCAGTTGGTCTTCAGATGAACTAGTGGAACAGGCATCGGGTATGAGAATGCTTAATGCATGTATGTTATCATAGGTTTTATTAAACGCAAAAGTCTTTGCTCCTTTCAATTTGAAACGGTGTAAGAATTACAAAAGACCGACTGATTATTAAAATAATCACACTTTCGAACAAAACTGAAAATTCATTTTTTTCCATTTCTTTCAACACAGATTAAGTGACAACCTCTTCGGCTTTTCTTTCTTTTTTTCTTTTTTTTTTTTTGTTCGTTCTTTTTCCAGTTTCAAGAACCGAAAACAGTACAATGAAATACTGTTATTATTCTGACTTATCTGATCCTTTATAGACATGTTTGTTTTTATAAAGAAATTATCTGGCTTAATGTCTTTTCGATTGGGTTTACTGGTTGACAAACAATCCAAGGATGCTTGCAACTGTGCAGAAAATATTTTCACCACACAATATAACCAATTATTTTCAGATTACCCTCGCACATGGTCGACTCCACGCAGTCAGTATCCCTTTTTTTCAACTGTACGATGCGACAAAAGAACTGGTGGCTATTTTAGTCGCAGAAGTTGGAAGAATGAAGGTTGATCGTATCACTAATCTCCCTTAATGTATCCTCTTCTATATTACAGATCGGAATTTTCTTTCTCTACATTGATAGTCAAAAATGAGCAGAGAACCTATACTTCAGTTCTATTTAATTATTGCAATAGAATGAGTTGGTTCATTCCATTCATAACGTTATTAGTATCAAGTGGATTCATAAAACATCGGTCAAAACTCGAACTCTCCTCCATGATTTTGTTTTACATGTCAATATCTGCTTATTTTGATGGTGATGGGATTTTTCAAAGCTTTGTTGACAATTTCTACCAAAGAAATGCTAACGAAATTACTCTGATATTTCATTAATAGTCACTCACTTGTCCCGTAATCTAATTTAGACTTAGAGGTGCTACTTAAATAGCATATCTTTGGCAGGAATACCACCTCTCTTGTTTCAATTCAGAGTTTTATTTCTTGTAAACTGACTGACAAAATTAAAAAGCCCAATCTATTTTACTATTTATTAACAGATTGAAGGAGAATAGTTGTATTCAAATCTTTTTCGAATGTATTACTACTTTTCAAAAAGCAAACATAATCATTCGATATTTGAACGCTAGTAGCCAAGGCCATTTCCTACTACAATAATCGTTACTATACCAACGCCTCCAACTAATAATTTCCGACATGAATTTATCACTTTTTGCATGAATCTAAAACACGTTTATGTGTTTAATACGTAAGAGCTTTTGTTTACTTCATATTTTCAGTTGAAACCCAAAATATAAAATAGGGTTAAACCTTGTAGGAGAGTGTTCTTTATTTTTAAAGTGGATCAAATTAATTCGAACGAAAACCATATTTGGTAACCCTTCAATGGAAACAAACACTTTAAAACAACGAATCAAATTAACAAACAAACAAACAAACAAGCAAACAAAACAGATTTTTATTTGATGCGTGTAATTTTTTTTTATACGCTTTATAAAGCCTCAATAGCTTCGGCAAATATGTGTACGTTCAATGACATCACTTTTTTGGATTTTTTTGGCTATATAAGATAGCACAAAGTAGCGAACTGTTATGAAAAGTCATTTCTTTTTTCATTTGTACTAAAAAAGTAGGTGTCTTCTGTTTTTCTTCCTTTTAATGTAAGATTTATTTATAAATATATTGCTGAGTATAGAAATCTACACCCACCAAAAAAAAAAAAAAAAAAGATTGATTCAGTTTAGAGATAAAGTTATCGAAAAACTACCCTCAAGTCATAAAAAAAAATAGTATACACATACGAACAGAAACACATATATACACACACACACACACACACACATATATATATATATATATATATATATATATATATATATATATATGTGTGTGTGCGTGTGTGTGTGTGTGTGTGTGTGTGCTTGTGTTCCTGTGTGAGTGTAATTTATATCTATTTCTATGTTTCCCGTACTATAATTGAAAGTCTGTTGTTTTAAGAAACTCTTCATATCACTACACTGTTATAAACAGGTGAGAAGTCATGTTATTAAGAAGAGAGTTGGAAAAATAATGACAGAACAAAAGTTTATAATAAACCTGAAACACTAAATTCGTTTACTTCTAAAAATAAACAGATCTATTTAACTATCTATCTATAGCAAACAGACAGTCTGATAGATAGATAGATAGATAGATGGAATTGACAGAGAAGAAACATAAGTAAAATAAAGTTGTTGCCCTAAGTCCAGGGTGACTCGAAGGCTCCCTTTTCAATAGCTACAACACCGAGGTGTAGGAGAGGGCACTAGTCTATTCCCTGGATTGCTCCACTTTACCCTTGATGCTTACCTTATAGGGCTGAGTGCTAAGCAAGACAGCATCAAGTACCATTTTTGAGTGTTAGGTATGACTCGACTTGTGACTGAACCAAGGTGTCCTGGACCATTGGCGAACACTCTACTCATTAGGCCAATGGCCTGGTAAAGAAGAAACATTAGAGAGAAAGAAAAATGTATTATTCATTTTTAAGATAGTCCAAACATTTAACTTGTGATATTTTATTTGAAGGATTTCCACTTTGACTTTTCTACTTAATGAGATGTTCAACTCGTTATAAATAGTTTGGGTTTGATCATTGAGAGTACTTTAATATCTATTTAGGGATGTATGAGTTTAAAAAAACAACTGGAATTTTTCTAAGAGCTGATAATAGAGAAAATTCAATTGGGACAAAGCAAAATAATATTCCTATTAATTCATTTAAAAACTTTTAATTTACATTTTAAAATACAACAGTGGGTATTTACTGTAGATGACAGACGCATACTGTTTCAATGATTTTTTCTTAATGCAGTATCTAGGAATATATTTTCATATATGAACAACGATCAATAGGTATCGAGGCTGAATCCAATTTTAAAATTTAGATTTTGAATGGAGAAGTGAACACAGTTAAACAATTTATATAATAATGCGATAATGGGTATACGTCTCAACAGCCATCAAGAGGTTAAAATTACTATCCGGATTATTTAGAGCTCAACTTTTGATACTTTTTGACTGGAATCCTCGTCTCTTCAGACCCACTATTTTTCAATTATTTTTTTTAAATTTATTTATTTACTTATTCATTTTGTAAAAACGCAAGTATATGAACATATAACTCCTTCTATTCTCACCAGAACTAATTCCGTTCAATTCTGGTTTCTGAAGTTTAAAATGCATCTCAAAGTAAGTTTGAACGACATGGAGAACATAAAATGAAATATATCAGCCCAATATAAAATGCAATTGTTCCATAATACTTCGCCCAATTGAAAACTCGGTGGAATAAGTGAGTTGAATGCTAAGCGGACTATTTTGAAGAATTTTTTTCTATTTCATTGACTGCCCCTTTCTGTTTTGATAAATACACGTTTAGACTTGATACAGTAAATTCTCCTCGCAAGAAAAAAGTAATTCATCTATCAGTGCCTGCAAATTCATAAGTATATATGCACAAATTGAAAATATTTTTTTGTTGATTTATATATCAATCGAAGAGAGGTCTTTAATAATTTACATAAATGATTGCCCTTCTTAATGGTATCTTCGATTTTGCCAAAAGTCCATGGCTGAATGTTATGCCAAAATTTAGAATCAATAATCAAACTATTGGCAAAACCGATATTGGAAATGATAAAAATATTGCAACTTATCTCAATTACGAATTAATTCATAGACACAATTTTTCAGTTCTTTATTTCGCAGTATCTATATATATATCAAAGAGCCTATATACCGAGTGAAATATATACACTGAAATTACGGCTAATGAAATATTTAAGTTCATTAAAAAGCTCAAAGATTTTTAATATATCCACTCTAATTTATTAAGAAGTTGGGTCCTAACGACGCAATGGCTTAAATCCTCAACTGCAAAGTCATTGTAGTAATTTACTAAGCTTTCTGCTCAGATGTGGCACAAGGCTGTATGAATAGGGTACCCAATGGGACTGGAACTCACTCGTGAAGGTTTGTTAGTTTAGCGTGCTAACCATTACACCACCCAAAGTGTCACTGCAACGTCCTATTTAGTTACCAATCGCCCTATTATGTATAACTTCAGACAAATACATTGAAAAAAAAGTATGAACTGCCTTACCTACTCGCTATGGTTTAAAGAGTACGACTACTGACCTACAATGATGGTTTTAATATTAAATAAACCACCCAGGTTGATATGCGATTAAACAGAGAAACCAAAACAAACCGAACTTTTTTCATCTTTGCTTAATATTTTTTTCTGTTCTTTAAGTTTTTCTTTATCTTGCACACAGGACTATGGAAATCTAGATAAATGACACATTGAATTGGCGCAGTTCAGATGATAAGCTTATGTGTAAACGATAAATAAAAGAAAAAGGAACGATCGTCAGGGACAACAGAGAATAAATAGAAAGATTGTCGATTTACTCGAGCCAATGTTTATAGAGTATATATTTCACTAAACATCACACACACACACACACACACACACACACACGCACACACACCGTATAAAAGTATATATATATATATATATATATATATATATATGGTGAAAGCAAGACTTTTCAGTAATGAATACATTTACACGCAGTCACCTTTACTAAAATAATTGATGCCAAAGAAAATCAGGAAAATGCCTCCTCTGTGCATCATCTTCTAATATTACATTATGCCTGGGGTGGGTGGTTCTACTTGCAATGAGATTTGTTTTAGATGAAAAATTAAATAAAATGATGACCCGCTCAAGCCTAAACGAATGAAATAAACAGATAAATAAATATAACAAATCAACTGTGAACCCTCAAACACAGACAAAATAAATGATGAATCCCAATACAGCGTAACAGCCATCCTTTGATCTTCGTGCTAAACAGTCTGAAAAATTGAACGAAGATTTTTGAAATATAATGTGATATCTCTAGTATAAGAGGTCAAAGATTATCTGACTGCCTGAGAGGGTAGGTGATTGTTAAAGTGTGTGTTTGAGTGGAGGAAAGTGTATCCGACCAACAACTCAAACAGTCAGTAAGTTTTGATCTCCCGAAATGAAGAGTTGTTGGTATCCGAAAAGAACCATGAGAAATATTTAATATTCAGCTTCTCTCTGTCTTAGTCTATGTAAATCTTTCAGCCTGTCTCTTGTTTCAAAAATCAATCGCATTTTAACTAATTATCGACTGACAAATAAAGTAAAACTGAAATTCCTTACGTCTGTATTGAATAGTTACTGTGATAAGAAAAATATCTGGCATCAAGGAAGAAGTTGGGGATCTCCTTTCTTCTAGGAAAATCAAAGAACAAATGAGTATTCGACTATCCGTCACAGAAAAAATCAGGTTAAGAGCCGAGTGATGTCTCTTATGTCACACTTGCCACTCTCCGAAAAAAACCTTACCAACATTGCTCTCGGAATCGCTATCCTTCTTATATACCTCTAATCACATGGCTCACAGCCATTTGTCTTCGTAGCTTCGATATTACAGAAATAGTACGACGAATACGATACATAATTCGTTTTAGTGCAGCCAAAGATCACAAAGAGTAACACTCAAAGAAATTATCCTACACATCAGATATTTTTCTTTACTTTACAACGAGGATTCTATTATTGGAAATTAGAAAATTAACTTTGTTGTAATAATCAATGCTGTTATTACTGAACACTTAATGCAGCTTTTTTTCTGAGGATAATTCTCTTTGGGTATATAAGAAACATAGTTAAATTGTTTTTATAAGAATGATGTGCTTTACGCATAGAGTTCAGTTATACCACTTTATTTTAAATATTATATAGAATACGCGTCTAGCTTTAAAAATTGCAAATTATTCAGTAAATAAGGAATATTTACTTCTAAGTAGTTAAATCAATTTGTCTCCATATCCATCACAATATATGGTTTCACCTGTCAAAAATTCGAGTCAATAATTGGCAACAGATACTGGAAAATGCCGGTGTTTAATGCTTTTCTTAAGTAGGAAAGCAGCATTTATTTAATAGCCCAATTTTATTTGGTTATAAACATGACTCAACAAGTATCCACAATCAAGAGACGACGTGAATGTTCGAATAAAATACTTGATAGTATAAAATAAGCCGTCAACATTCAGATTACCAATCTTTAAACATATCTGCCTTATGAGATAAATCAGCTTCTCGCTGCGTTAAAAGAGGAAAATAATACTTGTCCTGCACTTGCCCATGCCTCAAGATAATAGAGCGATTCAAATGTTTTGCAATATTTTTGGTTGCGGGAAATATATCACGTGACTGAAGCAATCCAAGCCATTGTAAGGAACACACAGTGTTTGATGTTATCGTGGTTGTACTTGGTGGGCTGGCACTTGCTGCATTGTTTCATTCCATGTGTTATTTGAAAGTCACACAAATAAACGTGTAACGTAGTCTTATTCGCGAACAAATGCTTTACCAGATCGACATTGGCAATAACACTTCGGAAGCAACCAAAATATTAATCATGCTATGGTGAAGACGCGGTTGTTCCCACCTCAGTAAACATACAGTGCTTGGAAGATTACCACTGAAGATTTGCACATGTGGAAAGTCGGCACTAAAATCCTGCCCAAACTGCTGAAAAAGGTCAGAAGGTGTGTCAGGGCATCATCAAGCATCTTCGAACTGAACGGGGCCTGCATCGTAGTGTCATCACTGGTGATGAGGGATGTATTTTTAAATACAGCTTCGAAACCCAACGCCAGAGCAGTTAATTGAAGTTTCTAACGTCACCAAAGCAGAAGAAAGCAAGTCAATAAAAAGCAAAAACTACAATCAAATTTATCAAATTCTTCAATATGAGATACATCGTTCAAAACGATTTCTTATCACAGAGTTAGACAATCAATTAGCAACTCAACAAGAAGATCTTGCGATATATGCTTTACTCAATACATGAAAAATACGTGAGTTGTGGCAGGACAAATCATGGTTGATTCACCTCGACAATACAGCAACTCACAACGACCTGAGTATCCTGCAGTTCCTGACTGAGAGGATCCTTGCTGAGGGTAAAATTCTGGTCGATAAGAACAGCATCATGCTGGAACAACCTCTCTAGTCACTTGATCTTTCTCTGAGTAAATTTTCCCAAGTTCAAGGTTATCACCAAGAATACTTGTTTTGAAACTGTGAAGGCCATCAAGAGGGCCGTAACAATCGAGATGTGATGTATCCCAGAAGAATCCTCCCAGCAGTACATAGAAGCCTGATGGAAATAGATTGTAAAGGGCCTAAGACTCGATGGGAATTACTTTGCAAGGGATACTATTTAGTTCGCTGTTTGTTACAAAAACTAATTGTTTGTGATACTAGCCTCATTATTTTTCAGACTGACCTCGAATATATATATATATATATATATATATATATATATATATATATATATAATGATTTAGGCGTCACTTAATGACTGGTCTTGTCATTGCTAGTATTTTAAATATACATCTAATTTTCTGCAAACTATTGTATTGTACATTTTTGAAAATTGTGTGAAGTAAAGCGAATATCTTTCTATAACATTTTATCTTACCTAACATCAGTTTCGTATCATGTTGTGTTTTTTAAAGCTCACTACTGTGTCACTGTGTCCCCCGGGTAAATGTTTTCGCTGCTGTAAAAGCACACCTTTATTCAGCCACATTCGTATAACAGAGATGTTGATTCGATGGTGCACCTGCCAACTTCCATATCCGACCAAGAATAAACTGTATCGCATTTATACGCACAATTTCCTGTTTATAAATTTCCACTTCAACACTCAAGATATTTCCAAACTTCAAATATTCAAAACAAAGTTTTAGTATGGAAAATTACAGCTGCTTAAATGTCTAGCAGGTGATCAAACATATAAAGAAGATATATTGTGTTCGGATCGTTGGCGCCTCAAATAAGAGTGTATGAAGTGAGAAAAGCCATTAGCAAATATTTTACCTGTAAAAGGTATTGTAGTAAGATATAAGTAATGTAATCAGAAAAATATTCATCAAGGGAAAATATCTATTATTCTTTGATAACTACTAAAACTCTATTTCGTGTTTGTTAAGGCATGAAGGTCTTATCTTAAATCCACTGCGTGGAGACACAATGATACAGACAGTGCAATGTCACATGTGTTTAGACACGGTTGATATTGGATTGTTAAAGTTATCAAAGGAAACTTGTTTAAAATTAGACTTTCAAAGTAAGAATATAAATTGAAGCAAAACAGATTTTTTTACCTTCACTCTTAGCTCTCCATCCTCACCTTTCTTTAGTATATATTTCAGGTGGTTCACGAAGATGCTTACTGCATTTAACAATTAGTTATATCTATATTAAGCTTAGCTTTGATGTTGCCAACAGCTAGAAGAATGTGCCTCCATATAAGAATCGAACTTTCTATTAATCTAGTTCACGAAACTTTACGCATTTGAGGCACTCAGCTACTAATAATAGGATCCTTTGAATTATTAATATATTTCAAAATTTTTAACGGATAACAGTAGATCGCATTATAAGCGAATGCAACAAACTTTCACTAAAGGAATGCAAGAGTAGGCCTGATAGGATAGGAAAGGCAATCCACTGGATATTGTGCAAGGGATTAGAATTTTGTCATACTGACAAATGTTACATGCTCAAATCGCTATCTGATAAAAATTAGACGCATCAAATTCACTGGGACTTTAAGATATAATGGGATCATCCAATCTCGGTAAAAAGACCAGACGTATTTTTGATTAACATGAAGAAAATAACTTATCTCCTTCCTTTTGAACTTTCACACAGACTGTCGATAAAAGAAAACGAAAAGATGATCAAATGCTTCGAACTTGCAATGGAGATAAATAGACAGGAATTTAACTGTGATAAGAATTGTATTTGATACCCTTGGAACGGTCTCCATGAACTTGAAATGATTATTGGAGGAAGTGGACATCAGAAGTAGAATGGTAACCATACAGACCATATCACTGTTAGAATCATCAAAAATAATAGAACTGATGATACGTTGTCTCTTAGTCTCAAGTGAATGATCGGTTAAAACAGTTAAGGAGAAAAAAACTTCCAAGGAGGGAAATACTACTACTATTAATAAAATACTACTACTACTACTACTAATAATAATAATAATAAGAAGAAGAAGAAGAAGAATTAGAAGAAGAAGAAGAAGAACAAAAACAACAACAACAACACAGGAAAAATCAATCATTTAATGTACATGGATGACATCAAACTATTTGCCAAAAATGAAAAAGAACTAGAAACTCTAATAAACGCAGTTAGAATATAGAGTCAAGACATAGGAATGGAATTTGGCATCGAAAAATGTGCCACGCTTGTAATGAAAAGTGGCAAACGACATCTAACTGACGGAATGAAACTACCAAATCAAGACAAGATTAGAACGTTCGCAGAAAACGAAACCTACAAATATTTGGGCATCTTGGAGGCTGACACCATCAAACAAGTGAAAATGAAAGACAAAATTCAAAAAGAATATCTCAGGAGAACTAGAAAACTACTAGAGACAAACATATCTTGCTGAAACCTTATCAAAAGAATAAATACCTGGGCTGTACCACTCGTTAGATACTCAGGACCCTTTCTAAAGTGGACCAAAGATAAACTTAAACAAATGGACCAAAGAACAAGAAAACTAATGACAATGCATAAGGCATTGCATCCCAGAGATGATGTTGACAGACTATATGTTGCAAGAAAAGAGGGAGTTAGAGGACTTGCTTGCATTGAATACAGTGTTGACGCATCGATACGACTCGAAGACTATATACAAAAACACGATGGAGGACTCATTACAGCCATCAGAAACGATACTGATAACACAACGGTGAACAGAATGACAATAAAAAGGAAACAGAAATGGGAAATGAAACAACTCTATGGGCGTTTTAAACGACTAATAAACAACATCTCACGCGACAAAACCTGGACATGGCTAACAAAAGGAAATTTTAAGAGAAACAGAATCTCTTCAAATAGCAACACAAAAGAATGCCGTAAGAACCAATCAAATCAAAGCGAGAATAGATAAGACGCAACAAAACAGCAAATGTAGGCTATGCGGTGACAGAGATGAAACAATCAATTACATAATAAGCGAATGCAGCAAATTAACACAGAACCAATATAAGACTAGACACGACTAGGTCGGCAAGGTGATCCACTGGGAGATGTCCTACAAATTTAAATTTGACCATACGAACAAATGGTATATACACAACCCAGCACCTGTCGTAGAAAATAACACACATAAACTCCTATGGGACCTTGACACCAGAAGACCAGACCTAATGATAATCAACATAAAAAAAGAGAATTTGCAAAATTGTCGACTTTGTTGTCCCGACTGAAAACTAAAAGAATGTGAAAAGAAGGATAAGTACCTCGACGTTGCTAGGGAATTGAAAAAAAACTAAGAAATATGCAGGTGACTATTATACCAATTGTAATTGGTGCTTTTGGAACAGTAACTAAAGGATTATTAAAGGGCTTGGGGGATTTGGAAGTTGGCGGACGAGTGGAGAGCATCCGAACTACTGCACTATTGAGAACGGCCAGAATACTGAGAAGAGTTCTGGAGACTTGAGGAGACTTGCTGTCACTCAAACTCCAGTCAAAGACCATCCGCGTTAGCTCCATGTGAAAAACTGCAATGAGTAAATAATAATAATCAGGATATACAAATATCCGACAATTCATAAACATCGTTATCTAAGTACAGAAAACTGGAAATTGAAATTAACAGCAGGGGTTCAAGTCCTAGCAGATTTGAAAACCCAAAGATGCAGCTTCCCATTATTAATTGTTATTGTAATGATAAAACGTAATAATATACTTAGTATATACACAAGATCCTATGAATTTATAAAATCACAGGACAAAGTATGTATGTGGATGATATTAAGACCTTTTGAAAAAATGACGAGGAACCCTGACAAACATTATGAATATACAACCAGGAAATAGGAATGTAATATGGCACCTAAAATATTCCACACTTTTAATTGTTGGATAAGAGAAACAACGGAAGAAAATCAAGAAAGCATCAAATCATTTGGAAGGAAAATTATTAAAAAAAAACTTGAGAATAATGGAAGCAGGTGTCATCAAACTGAGATGACATAGTACTTTAGTAATACAAGAAAACTAAAGCTCTACCGCAAAAATCTCATCAAGGTAATAAACATCTTGCCAATGCCACTTGTAAGATAAACTGGACTATTCTTATAATGGACAAGAGAGGAGGTCAGACAAATGGACTTAAAAACAAAGAAATTGATGACTATGCTCAAAGCCGAATATCTGAGAGATGATAGGGACATACTATACAAGGGTTTTAAAAAATGCCAAGTTCGCCCATAAATTAGAGTATAAGTGAACATTTTTTGTGGCTACACATTGCAACCAGAACTTTTTGAACGGCCTTACTATGTGTCAAGAAAATAGGAAGAGGATGACTCACCAGCAGTAAGGATTGTGTTGATCCAACAATTCAAGAATTGGAGGAATACTCTACATAAAGAAACGAAAGAATAATTCCCGCTGCCAGTAACAGAAATGTCAACATCAGATAAAAGAGAAAAACAACACAAACTAGATAGCAGAAACAGGAAAGAAAAACAAATGTATGTCTGGTTCAAGTGACAATTTAGGAAGATTGCTCAGGAGATGATCTGGATATAAGTATGAAAGAGAAACCTGCACAGAAAAACTGGGTCTCTTTTAATAGAAGCACAAAATAACGCCTTAGGGGCGATTATATTCAACCGAAAATTAATAATAAGCAACAGAATAGAAATTGCTGGTTTTGTAGAGAAAGATCTGAGACGTTTAATCCGGTAATAAACGAATGCATCAAAAGAGCCTCGGAAAAAATAAAAGTCTAGGCACAACAAGAAGGAACAAATTATCCAATAAGAAGAGTGAAAGAGATTAAAATTTAAGCATACAAGCAAATGACATAGACACAAACCAGAATCTGTTCTAGGGAATGAAGCACATAAACAATTTCGCATCTTCGAGATAGAATTGGACCACCCAAACCAGGCTAGATTTTAATTAACAAGAAAAAACTTGTGATATCGTTGAATTTGCCGTTCCATCTGACCAGAGAATGAAAAATTTAAAAAAGCTACATAAGAGACAAATATTTGGCTTCCCAGAGAATTAAAAAACAGGAAAACATTAAAGTGAAGGCGATACCAATTCTATTCGGTGTGCCAGGAACATGTTTCAACGTCTTCGAAAAGAAACTGAAGGAATGATGAATTAGCGGAAGCTATAGAAAGCACAACACTGTTCATATCAGAAAAAAAACTGAGAAGAGTCCTGAAAATAAATGAAAACATGTGACTTAGACTCCAGTGAAAGACCACCAGCTTACATGGGTGTGAAAATTTCGCATGGAGTAAACTCATAATAATAAGGAAATTTGACGTAATTTACGTGGGCAGTTAACGAAGAAATAGATTTCCAATAAACAATGTAAATAAAATTGAAATGTTTTAACAAGTAGACACACATGGTCTTTTTCATACATACATACATAGATACATGGTAGTTGAATAATCTTCCCAGAGAACCTGATTCCCTTAAAATATCACATACCCACTGACAGCATTCTTCTTTCTGAGTGAGCAGCGCTTTCTTTAATAGGAGGCTGCTGAAAAACAAGTGTCTCCACCAGGGTAAGTCTCTATCTCTGGAGGGTATAACAAAAATTTAAAATAAGGCAGCTACCGCCTATGTGTAAATATCCTTCCGACTGATTAAGTGTGCATATGTCGCCATTCATCCATCGGCATGGGACTTTTTCAAGAAAAAATTTGGTAGATGAACAGTTCGTAAGGAAACATTTGCACATGATGATGTTATATTAGCCAACGCCTTGATAAGGTGAATAAGTAAGTAAAGTTGGCGACCGTAGTCGACCAGAAGGCTCCTTTTTCAATAGCTACTACACTGAGGTCTGGAGGAGGCGCTACTCCTTTCTCTAGATTGCTCCACTTTAACCTTGATATGTACCTTATACAGCTGGGTGTTAAGCAAGGTTGTATCAAGTACCATTTTTAAAGTCTTAGGTACGACGTGAACTGGGTCTCCCGGACCATTGGCGAACTCTCTATCCACTAGGCCACGCTCTAGGTATTCATGATTATTATCTAGTTTCAGTTCGCTCAAAGCGTTATTAGTACCATGTAACCCAATACTGACTGTTTCATAGTCGAGTCATCAACGACGAAACCGGTATCTTCACTGAGATTGTTTGATGAAAATGGTGACTAGACACCCTACAAGATGAAAAACAACACTTTTCAAAGGACGGAGAAAACATTTTGCTCAATTGCCATCGAGCACATTATTCCTCGGACTGTTCAGGTGTTTACTGTTTATCTTGCGTTATGTTGGCACATACATGCATACATACATATAGAAAAGTATAGAAAAAAAATTCAAATATGTTGGAGCATTTCTTTCGTTATCCATAATTACATTTAATTCATTAAGTGCTTCACTAGATAATGATGATAAAACTAAAATACATAATTATCATGCTAATTTATCTTGGAACAACAACCGTTGCGTATCTTTAGAAAGGTAAGAATGAAAACTTTCTAAATATTTTCTATGACTATTATTTAAGCCATCAAATTATAAAGATCTGAAATATAGATGATGTACGAGAAATCATTAAATAAGTTTCGAGACATTTTTCGTATGGGCACTTTTATTGATAGTATACACATGAAACTCTAGTCCCCTTCGAAGTGATCTCCTCCAGCGGCAATAAACAAGTTGTGCCGTTCCAACGATTTCTAGAAGGCCTCATAGAAGTCCTCTTGTGTGAACGTGTCAATAACCTTCGCCACAGCCTCTTTCATCTCCTCAATTGTTTCATAACGACAGCTTTTGAGCTTAGGGAATAAGCGAAAGTCGCAAGAAGCAAGGCCTGGACTATAGGGAGGGTGAGGAACTGTCTTGATACCAATCTTGGTCTAATAGTCTGTGACAAGGATGGAGTTGTGGACTGGTGCATTGTCCTGGTAGAAATGCCACTGACCCAATTTGAAGAGTGCTGGTCTCTTCCGACCGAAACTCTTCCTTAACTCCCTTAAAACCTAAACATAGTAACCCTAACCCTAACCCTTTGGCCAATGAATTCTGGTGTATTGACTTCCTTACTCCTCCCACACCTCTCATCATCCCTCACAGACTCTCCGCCTTCCTTGAATCTCTTATGCCACACAAAATCTGATGCTCAATTCATGCAAGATGGTAGAAAAGCAGTCTGAAGCATTCCATATGTTTCTGTGGCATTTTTCCAAGTTTAAAACATAATTTTATTGCATATCGTTCTTCTAAAATCCAGATTTCAATTTTGAAATTCACCAGTTGGGACAATCAGGCTTTAGTAGGGTGTATTCCTATTCCTGCTGTAGCAGTTGATTAGAACCTGAAATCATAAAAATTGGTCAGTCATCTCATAAGATATTTAGCAATAACATTCTCAATTTTCAAGAGTCTACGACAAATTTAAATGCCAGTCCAAATTAAGTCTGGAAACTTATTGATGGCACCACGTATGTAAAAATGTAGCCCGTCGGAAGTTACTCTTTTGATCAAGTTGATGAAAGTATAAAAAAAACCATTTAGTTGAACATATAAATCTCATGCATCATATTAAACACTAACTCAAAATTCGAAAAAAAGAAAATAGAAACAGATACATATACTTAGAGTGACACACACACACACACACACACACACACAGTGAAAATGGAGAGCTAAGAGTGACGGTTATTGATCATAGTGAGAATAAAATGTTATTGTGGAAAAACATATTTTGATGATTTCTTAAACGTTTTCATCGTAGTTGATAAGGCCAAAGAAAAGAGACGAAAAATGTACTGGAGAAGTAACGCATCAAATATATCATCATCATGTCGTGCCGCTTGCACGGATATCCCTGGCCCTCTCTTGCCACTTCTCCCTATCGTTCATCGCCTCAGGCAGGTCTTCAGGGCTACATCCCGTATTCTCACATTGCTGCTGTATGTATTTTCCAGCTGGTCGTCCTGCTTTTGTTCGGCCATATGTGGGGTCCATAGGATTACATCACTTATGAGCTCTTCCCTGCTTCTCCAGCAGTGTCCTGCATGTCTGGTTCGTCTAACTTGGATAGTTTTCATGACGGGAGGCAGGTGGCCGTATAGATGGTGCCTTGTGGGGTGTTGCCGCCAGGACTTGTTCAGTATTGCTCGCAGCATTCTTGTGTAATTGCCGTCTAGCTTCTTCTCCAGCCGTTTTGTTTGCGTCTAAGTAGTGCATCCATATAGCAGTATCGATACGACCGCTGCCTGGAAAAAAACAGCGTTTCATTTTATCGGTCAGGTCTGATTTTCATATGATCGATAGCCTATCGATAGCTGTCCATGCCTTCATTAGCCGTGTGTCGTGTTTTCGGTTGATGAGATACTGATTTCTAGGTAGGTGAATTTGTCTACCAGTTTCCGTGAGGTTCTGTCAAGTGTGGAAATGTCGCCTGTTTGATTATAGCACATATCTTCAGTTTTGTGTGCATTGACATGGAGGCCAATGACTGCGGCGGATCGTTCCACACTATGCAGTAGTGTTTCGGCTTGTTTGAGATCAATTATATATATATATGTATATGTATGTATGTATGTATGTATGTATGTAAGTAAAGAGAATGGGATAGAGATAGAGAGGGAGAGATGTAGAGAGTGAGAGATTATATGAGTACATAGCTAAGACTATACTAAGAAGAGACCTGGTTGCTTTATATGAATAAATTGATACCAACATTTCCGTGCTTCTGCACACAGGTCTTTGCATGACTTTTAATAGGCTCAGAATCCCAAAGCAATTAAATGACGTCTCTTCAGCTAACTATGCCGAAATTAATATTTTGTTTTTCTTCTCAAGATATATAATTCCTACCTGTCAAAAAGAGAGAAAATAAATTCCTTTTATAACTGGATACCTTGACCCAGATGGCAAAGCTTTCACCTCAGATCAAGTAAAAGAATCAATAGTTAGGGAAGGAAAGGCGTGATGTTTTTTTCTTATTTCTGGGTCGATACATACAAAAAAAGAAATTTGGTTTTTACGCTCTCAATTATTGAGATGGCACATATTAAGTTGCAGTTATGTCATTTCGGCAGGAAAAATTGATGTTCTTGGCGGAAATGAAAAATTTGAAGATAACAACTTATTACTTCGCTAGGTTTTTTATGCTTTGGGAATTTATTTTGATATAAGCTCTGACAAGTGTGACACGGAAGCATAATATTTCCATAGGTAAGGGCTAAATATCCACTCACACACATGCAAGCACACACTCACACATTCATTTACACGCACCCACACAGGTATATTTTTTTTTTTACATTTGTGAGTTCTTTTTTACCCTTGTACAAACGTACGTGTGAGTGTGTTTGTGTATTTACCTGTTCCTTATATTATTCGCAGCAAAAGAAATAGTCTTATATATGAGTATTTGTATATTTCTGCTTATTCTTATGTACGTGTTTTTCTGATTGTGTAAAATCGCTTTGCGTATATAAGTGAATCAACAAACTTATTTATGTCCCTATATATCCTTACATCCAACTTATTCAAATTATATAGTAATATATAGATATATCTATTATTTAAACAGATATACATACGTGAGTGGATATGGGTGAATTTATATACAGATATGTAAATGAGTCAGTTTGCTCGTATTATGAATGTGATACTTTTTTCTTATTGCTTTTGCACTGTAAATAAATTAATGAGAATCCTGCATGTTTCCCAATGTAAATTTTTACATAATTTTCATATAATGATATATTTTTTTTTATTATATACTATACTTGGAAAAATACAGAATCCGTAACTATGCGTGTAAATAATCGTTTTTTTGATTTGTGTGATATAAACATTCAACAGCAGTATTTACCAAGAGAAGTCTCATGCAAACTTACTGCTCTTTTTTATTCAGCTCTCGCGAGAATAACCAAATCTATTTGCAAAACACTACAGTAAACTGAATAAAACACAGTACATCACACAAAGCATCGTATTGTGTAAAAGAGTTCAAATAATACGTTACATTCGAATCATATATTTATATACACACACACACACACATATATATATATATATATATATATATATATATATATATATATATATAAGAGTGCATGATTGTTGGGGTATGAGTGCTACATTCTGGTTTAGTTTGTTTTGGGTTATTGGTCTAAACCTGGTAATTGGTTTAATGAGTTGAGTATTCACCAATGGTCCAAGAGACTAGGTTTCAATCCCAGATCGAGACATACCAAAGACTCAAAAAATGGTACTTTGTGCCGCCTCTCTAAACAGTCAGCATTATAAGGTACGGATGAAGGGTAAAGTGGAGCAATCCAGGGAAAGGAGTGGGGCCCTGTCCTACACCTTGGTTTTGTAGCTATCGAAAAGGGAGCCTTCGGGTCACACTCGACTCGAGGGAGATAACTTTACTTACTTTACTTGAGTGGCAAATCAACTTCTTTATAGAAGAATTAAAGTAATGCTGTTTAACCAATAATTAAGGGATTGGAGAGTACATTTCTTTTTCAAGGTTATTTGTCCAAAAGTGAACATAATAGCGCGAACAGAGTTCGAACTCTTGTACTTCGAGGCCAGAGTCCAAACATAACACCACGGGTATTACCCCAATACATACTGGGTCATGTTATATTCATAGTTTATTTTACGTTGCTCTTACTTGCTCATTCGGTGTTCATCACCCAGTTACTTTCTTCAATCAATGTAAAATTCATAACTGTCATGTTGTAAATTGCTTTTCTTATCTTTTACCAAATTCAGAGTTTACTGGTAACCTTTAATTTAGTTATCTCGATAAATACTTTAACATTTCCTTCAGTACTTTTTCACATCGACCAGCCGGTCATTCACGGTATGCATACGTTACACTATAACAAAATTTGAAAAAAAATCACTGGGTCCTGTCACATCACAATATATTGTAATAGATAATTCCTTTGGATTATCTTCCTGGTCACAAACCTACTTGACGTTTGGCCATTTCCCTGTGCCCTTTAACCCAGGTACTTGTCCTCACACTGCGACAATACTACAACCGTTCCACTCCTTCTGCTGCACTGTTACACAACTTTTTACCTGGAGAGAAAAATCACGCCCAAACAAAAACATACAATTTAGAGAAAAAAAAGGATACATTCGCTAACTCAAAAAATCACTGCCTCAAATACAATACATTACCAACGTAATAATCATTCAACAATGAATACATCCAATAAATAAATAATTAATACTCATCGTCAAAATAGTTTTTCCAATGAACTTTAGACCTTCCTTAATTTTTAATGCATTTTCTCTTGTCATAGTTTTTCAACCATATTCTGACTAGATGCGTTTATAATCCCTTACACTAGACGGCACGCCACACGATTGGGCACTATTCTTCGATTTATTCTAAAAATACAGCACTTATCCCCTTTTTAAAATCTTAATATACTAAATCCCAAGGAGGTTATATTCAAAACCCGACCAATTAACTTTTTTTCTCATCCAGCAAACTACCAGACAACTTGCTTTTCACTTAAGGGTGTAACATATCTGCTCGATTGTCAAATTCCTATAGTTTAAGGCATCCATGTTGACCTTTTCCGTAACTGTCAAATTCCAAACTCGATCCCCACTTAGTTCTCACCTTGGTTCATCATCGTTATCTAAATATCCAGCATTTGCGCGCTCTTGAGTACACCAGAAAAATATACGGCAGTCTTTCTCCCGAAAAAATGATTAATCTAATTCATTGTGTCTCTATACAAAATTGATTTGTCAGAGCAGTGCTATTGCCATTTTTGTCTTTTCTGAATCGTTCATATGCCTTTCAAAATGTGTTTGTTCTCCATTTACCCGGAGCATCTATTTCTGGGATTAGTGGAACTTTCTCGAAATTCACTCTTTGACCTTTGGCCCAACAACTCCTCCATTCCTACAAATACAAAATGTGCCATTATTTATAAATGCAAACTTTCTAAGAAAACTTACCGCAACCCATGACGCCATACATGTTCGGTGAACTAAAAAAATTAATTCAAAAAATCCTATAAGTTTTTACTATAAAATTTAATTCCCAAAATTAAATTTACGACAGCTATCTTCCAACACAACAGAAAACAACAATGAACTTGAATCTTTGATTATACTAAAACAAAATATCATTAAAACAATTCTTACTAAAATCAAAATTCTAAAAATAATTTTTGGTTTTAGTAAATTATTTTAAGAAAAACTTTGAGTTCATAGTTAAGGGTTTTCGATTTGTTAGAGTCAAAACCTAGTTTTGCGTTAACATTGCAACTCCTGTCATTCATAAGATCGACAAGTTTGTTTTAGAATCAGCTGTAAATAAAATTTAATAAGATAGGGAAATATCGGCTGATATTTAACAGTGACATGTCCCTAAAGATTTTAAGGATTACTTAACATCAAAACATTGCTTGAAGAAAAAATATAAGAAGGATATATCAAATACACGAGCAGTCAGAGAAGAGCAAGTTAGCAGAAAGCCATCTGAAGGACCAGGAGATGACGACGAGGCCCCAAATGAGGTGGGAGTCGGCTGCAACCAACCAGGCGCGAGCAGAGAAAGCGGCTGGTGCGAGATAAATAAGTATGTCTCTGTCTGACTTTTCGTCTCATACGCCTTATTTTACCTGTATATCTAATAGGATGTAGTATTTCCTATAATCTATCTGTCTTTTTTGCCGACTGCTGTAAATGTTCGTATATTAAAGCCACAGATAGAGTCGTTGTAAATTGTGTTGTATGACACTTTTTGACACGTTGCCATAGTGATACAAATTCAAAATGTAACTACCATAAAAAAATCAAATTAAAAAAAAATATTGGAAAAAGTAAAATCAAAGATGTCGTCCATTCAAGGATTTTTTCCTCATTTCACGAGCTTCGATTAAAAAAAATCAAGTTCGAATTCCAAGATGGAGTCAACAAAAATAAATAAATAGGAATAAATAAATCGATAAAACGATGATAATTGTCTCTCACTGGTTAGAAAAAAAACTAAAATTTAACATTACATTTAAGACAGCGCCTGTGAAAAATATTTTATCGATCAAACTTACCAAAATTTGTTGGCGGAGTTTATTAAGCACCACCCTATCAAGAGATTTTTAAAAAATCATGCATTATTACGCAACATAATTTCCGAAAAGACATAATTTTGGTGACTGTAACCATTCAATATCTCCGAGCAAAAACAAAACAGACTTAAAGTCTTTAAAGTGTTCCAATAAAACAATAAAAATTACCATTTCTATGTCTTTTTTTTTCTTCACTGTCCGATTTTTTTTTCTTTTATAACCTCTTTACTTGGCTATAACTGTCCTTTGTATCAATAGATTTCTTTCTTTCTTTCTTCTTTTTAACAACGTTCGCAGTAATTCATTACTTTCTTTTTTCTATTAGTGTATTTGCTGTTTCTTTTCAATTTTTTCTTATCTTTAACATACCTTTTACTTATATTTCTTTTATCGTGTGTCTATTCGATACAGTTTATATTAGTCTCACATTTGTCTTGTCCTTTTACATTAAATCTGTATATGTGTTTTTGTGCTCACATTTTTTCTTTTTCTCTCTCTCTTCTTTAATCCACATACTTTTTTTTCACAATAGTTCTTTATATCCTACTACTTTTTTTTGCGTTTAGTCATTTTGACTTAATCTTGTCTTCATCTTTACGGTGCTTTTATATTACCGTGGAGTTTTCAGATTCGAATCTAACCCGTATTATACAGACACAGCAAATCGCCTGGCACAAACTCGAACCAATGTTGGATAAACTTGCAAGGTGTAAACTATATACTGAGTTATATTACTTTTTATTTCTTTCATATCGAATGTTTATTGCTCAGGGCTTGGCTCTTCACTTTATTCACCAGTTGTCTGGTTTATGTCTTCATGTTAATATCGTCGTATATCTTCTGCGGTTGTCGCCACTCTATCAGTCTTCGCGACAACAACTGTTTTCAGTTTTTCCCTGTTGGTATGAAGAACAATTCAGATACATTTGTATGTGCGCACTTTAATTTCATTTCTCTTTGACTTCCATTCCACATCCCCCATCCGAATAAATGGTCAGGCATTGATCAGAGTAGAGATGGAAATCGATCTGCTCTAGTTAGCAATGTTTAATTTACTGAAATTATTATGTTTCTAAACTTCTAGGATTGTTTGTTCTCGTGGATTTTCCTCCAATACAAGCCATGTTTTCAAATGACCTCGGATTTATTACACATTAATCAAACCACGTAACATAACTGTTTTTCGATACATTTTTAAAAAATAATTCTACATGACCCGCAAAATAATAGATTTCGCAAGTTTATTATTTAACTCTCTCGCAGGCACACACGCGTACACACGCGTACACACACACACACACACACACACACACACACACACACACACACACAAGGACTTATAAATATATATATATATATATATATACATATATAAATATATATATATTCAAATGAATCGATGCTAGTAAAAAAAATTTCACTCAAATTTGCACTGACTCACTGAAACGAAGTGTACGAGTCGAGACAGTCGAATTAAATTCGAGATATCATTTTATCAATTAAATGGTTCAGTTGTACAGGCGTTATTTTGTTTTTTTCAGATTGTCTTCTTTTCCGATGGCAGAAAATCATAACTGCGTTTAATTTTGTGAAAAACAAAGCAAAAAGAATAATGAAGCTCAGATTGAAAATAGTGAACAAAAAATTATAAGAATTTGGTTTCTTTCACTGTTAGAGAAATAAGAACACCAGTTAAAAGAGGTGAATGTCCAGCTATGTTGTCCAATAACAGAAATATTTAAACCGTCTGGTGAAGGCGGATAAAATACTTTCAGAGAGCTTTGTCATGTAAGAGACATTTCCATTTGATCATGTCAAGTCATTCTAAGTGATTATTTGTGAATGAGATGAATTCCAGCCAAGTTGGTTCATTGCGTTCTGATGCCATCACAATAACTCTTTTAGATGATCAATGTTAGGGACTTGGTTAAATGTGCAAAACAATCGGAGATTTTTCACAATGGTCATAACATGTGAAGTATATATTGCTATATTGTTACAATAAGGAAGCTAATTCTCAGTCATCAGCCAGACCCCGGAAGAATGATCAAGTTCAGGGCAAAGCCAAAGTGTTACGTTGACAAAAACATCTGCTTCATTAAGAATATTGTTTGGAAATCAAAATGTCATTTCAATTCCATGCACTTTCCTCGATATTCTCGAGTATTGTAAATAGCAAAACCCCAGATTTTTGTGTCAGTGGCAAAATCCCAATGACAATACATCTACGCTCTCGTCTCAACGTGTCCAATACATTTTGTCAAAACAAATTATGTGTAAGTTCCATCTTCTCTACTCACACTTCAAACAGCTTTTTTTCATGAACTGTAAATTTTTGAAGATCTAAATTTGTGCTGTTAATGCATGAATGGCGACAGCTAGGCATTGTACCATATAGAAATTAGTTTTAAGTGTGCTTCGATCAAGAAAAAACTCAGTGGAATATGTCAACTGCTAAGGAGAATATGTTGACCAAATAAATGATACATCCATTTTTATTTTAGAGTTGGTAATGCAGCTTTGGTCTTGATACTGTTTTAACATTTGGGGATACAATTGCTCACAATATAAAAAGCACAGTACTTGTAGTGAGTGAACAGTTATCAAAACTGCATAATGAGAGTCAGTTTTACAGTTTTTGTGATCTTCAACCCAAATAGCCGCTCAAGGTTGACCTGTCTTTATATGAAAGGAGATATTTTTTACATTTCGAATCTATTTTATTGCGTTTAAATAAATGGTGTCGTTTTATGCAGCGTAGAAGAAATCAGTTTTAATTACTCAATTTGTAAATGAGTTTTAATATTTGTTTGGAAATATAAGCATTGTAGTTAATTCTACATGAAAAAGATACAATGTTTTCATGTGTTATTATAAATGCTGATGCTGTTTCTCTCAGTTTCCTTAATAATACAGGTATTTTCAATAGTTCATTTTAGAGATTATAAATGATTTTTGAGTATAGTTTTGTTTGTAAACATTTTGTTATGAAATATTTTTTCTCTGTTTTAGGGTCATTCTTTGGTTTCAGTTGTTTTTTCGTATTGCTTTTATATATTATGATTAGTTGGTTTCAAAAGGTTTTCTGTATTGCTTTTATATATAATGATTGTTTCCTAAATTATTTTTTCTGTTACCTTAGAGCAAAGATTCTTATTTATTCTGCTGTTACATACACGGTTTTTAGTATTTTTTGTGTCAGTTATAATCTTGTGATCACACACACACACACACACACACACACACACACACACACACACACACACACACACACACACATATATATATATATATATATATATATATATATATATATATATATACAATTTGGAGCATATTATATCAGCAGCTGTTACTTACTTTTGATATTCTTGTTAAGTATTTTGTCATGTTGATACTTGGAATATTTCCTTCATTGATATTTTTACCGGTTTTTGTTTAACATATTTGTTGAATTGTGGGTTGGACAATATATCTTTTCTTTCTTACATTTTTATTGTTTTATTTGATGTAAGAAAGAAGTTTTGCTGCTAACATGCGGGGCTTTTCTGTGGCTTTGTAATTTTATTTGGTTTTCTTGAAAATAGTTTTATTGGAGGAATTTTCGAATAATGTACGATTGATGCGCGATTTGCTTGATTTTGAAGTATGAATGTTTAGAAAAAGTATATTTCTGTTTAGTTGGTTTTTTTTTAAATCTAAGTCTTATGATTATGCTTCTAGGATGAGGTTTATATCGATGCTATTTCTTTGAAATTACTTAAAATTTATTTTATAGTTTAGTCTATTTTTATTTTTGTTTTCTTTTCTTTTATATGTAAGTAAGTAAAGTTGGCGACCTTAGTCGAGGGTGACCAGAAGGTTCCTTTTTCAATATCTACTACACTAAGGTGTAGGGGAGGGCGCTACTCTTTTCCCTGGATTTTTCCACTTTTCCCTTGATAGGTACGTTATATGGTTAAGCAAGAAGGTATCAAGTATCATTTTTAAAGTCTTTGATCCGACCTGATTTGGGATTGAACCCATGTCTGCCTGACCATTGGTGAATATTCTACCCACGAGACCAATGAACAGTTACTTATTATTATAATTTTCTTGTCTCTGTAGAGTTTGTTAATTTCTTTTTTCTTTTTTTTTTTTACAGAATCATCTTTGACAAAATGTGTAGTATGGATGTGTAAAATTGCTTGCAAATGATGGCTTCATTGTAGGTTCCAACCGTTTTGCTGGATATTTTTTCTAACCTATTCCTTGAATACACAGTTACGTTACCGAATAGTAGCGATTTTTGGCCGTATTTATTAATGATTACAAGATCTGTTGCGATGTTAGGCAATGCCTGGTTAACCTGATAGCCCTATAAATGGAACGTTCTGTTATTTTCTGTTGGTCGAATACACAAATTACTTCTATCTTATAAGTTTCTGATTCAGTTATTTGTTGAACAAATTATTTTTTTCATTGATTAAGTCTCAAGTCAGTTCTTTGTCTGGAGTTAATATTTAATTAGACATGGATTTGGTTATTTTCCTAGTTAACATTCGTTGCCTATCTGAGTTTGTATATTTGGTTCGTTCCGATTTTTTCTGTTCTTTTAAGGTGATAAATGGTTTAGGCAGTCTTGGATGAGGTTTTGTGTGACGTTTTTGCCTCGATGTTGATTCGTTCCTTGTAATTTTAGTGTTTTTCTTTACGTTTTCCTACTTCTTGTCTTTGGTATTGTTGTCTGGTGGTTTTCGTTTTTATCGTTTTCTAGACTTATAGGCCAGCACGAAGATATTAGATAAAAAAAAATGTTTTCATTATACAGTATTTTAGTTTTATTTACCAATCGACTTGGTTGTTTGAGGACTGTAAAGAGTTGTTTATATTCGTTACTTATAGAAGTTATATAGTTCATAGTATTAGGGCTAACATATTTTGTTTCGAATCCATATTTTTTCTTTTTCCGTGCTGGTTGCATTGTTCTCTAGATTTCAACCAAAATGTCTTTCTGTCGAATTTTTTTTACTGAAGTTCTCTATTATTTCAATGAATTTTAACTTTGTGTTATTTCGATGACATTCGGTTTGAAGTTGATTTCTCCATAATCAAAAATTGGAAGAGATGTGGCAAGTAGGCGTGTGCACGGGCAGGTAGGAGGACAGACATGCAAAACTATTTGACACAAATTCACATGGACACATTCAAACACACGTTCACAATCATTCACACATATTCACGCGTGTATTCACACACACACACACACACACACACACACATACACGCACACACACACACACACACATATATATATATATATAACTACTATTGCTGTAATTGTATATATTGATGGTAAAACATTAAAAGTGTTCGACGCCTAAAAGCAGCAAGGTTTAAAATCTTGCAAAGAAATCACTTAACAATTCTTTCACTATGACTCGCGTTTCATGCGACAAAGCACAATGATGAAACAGTCAAGAAAGACATAAATCGTTGCTATAGGACCTCGGTAAATATTATGAAATAAAAAAAAAACAAGAAAGAAAAGAAGGAAAAAGTGAAAGAAAGTGACAAGAAAAAATGTTAAGGTAAATTTGTGTAGTTACAATATGTATATAAAATCCATGATTTCACACAAGTTACAGCACACTGCTAGCCTTGTGCCACAACTAAGCTAAACTTAATAACTAAATATGACATCATAGAAAAGAAATCTTCGTGATATGGTTCTGGTGCCAAATGTAATACATTTTTGACTGCTGTTTATTTCTGTCAACCAATTCTTTTATTTGAATAAATATAAGTTATAATAAATCAATCAAAAGTAAGATACAAAGCTTCTTGGCAAAAAGTACTTTTATTTCTACTTCCCATAAAAATGTAATTTTTTTCTTCTTTTTCTTCCTTAATTCCTGAGTACCACCATTTGAGCCATTGCTTGAGGATAAATCCCGTTTTTTTTTCCATTGTGGATGCATATAATTCGATTCGTGATAGTTACTGAATGGTAACAAAATTTTAAAAGTATTTTGAATATTTCTTTACTCCTTGATCTCGGAAAATGGTTGTCTATAATTACCTAATCTCTTTCTCTCGATCAGAATGTGACACAAGGTTATTTTAAGTGAAGTTTTCTTGCTCCTTGATTTGTTGCTGTATGAAAAGTAAAGATCCCAGTATACCCTAAAATTGTCCAGCTATGGCAAAGCCGCGTCTATGAACCTCATGAGGATACAAATTTAAATACATCTAACACTCCATCGTATGTCTAAGTTGAGAGCACATGATCTGCTTTGGCAGTTTTCTATCCTCAAGAGTATGCAGATGGTTTGACTATTTTAGGCTACGTTGAGCGAGTATATCGATAATGCCAAGAAGTTTTCAGTAATTAATTATTTTGGGGATATGCTACCACCACTTGATATTTAATATTTTGTGCAAGGGACACATCATTTAGACATGAAGTCAGTAGACATCTGCTCTGTATGCCGTACATGTTTCTACATCTTTCTGGAGGGTTGAAAGTACTATGGGGTGGTACACTGCACATTTAGTTTTTATGGAAAGGTATTTGTTGTACCAAAACCGCTATGTTAACCAGCTGAAGGTCTTAGAAACGTATAGTGCTCGTGTATCTAGTTCAGCATCTAGTCTGTTTGGCTGACGACTATAAAGGCTGGATATTTTAATTTGTTTTCTTGTTTTATTACCTGCCACTCTATCTGTAACTCCGGGGGGGGGGGCTCGTGGTGTAATGGTTAAAGCGATGGACTGCGGAATCGTGGTATGCGAGTTCGTACTCCAGTGGCGCTATTACGTTCACTTTCGGTCAAATACCCTTGGGAAAAGTGTGAACCCCTTATCCTCCCAGCTGTGGGTTAAATAGTCCCACTACCGTTCTTCTAGGAGAATAGCGTTGGCGTTAAATAACCTACAAAGGTTGATATGCAATTAAACAAAGAAACCAAACCAAACCAAACCATCTATCTGTATCTCGTGGCCAATATCAAGAGATTCTGGAAGAGGTTAGTATTACACCTCGATTTTCTTTAGGTTCATTTTCAATTGAAATGCCTTTGCCTATTTCGAGAAACTGGCATTAATTAGTGTTATGGCATCTTGTTGATTATTTCCTGTGCCCCGAAGGGTTAGCGTCCTCATCAAACATGAGCTCGCGTATCAGAACATGTCTCGTCTTTGTTGCAGACTTAAATTGACTGATATTGAATAGGTTTGCCATTGGACCAGTCTGATTCCATACTCTTTGGGTGGAATCAGTAAAAAAATCAGACAAGTCCAAGAAAATAAAAATTCAAAACGACATGGGGTCAAGAACACAGGCCTCCTTCACACCGTTCCTAACTTTAAATGGTTCCGTATGTCATCCTCTTAGTTGGGTGACACCTTTATTCCTGTATGCTATGCATATACGAACCAGACGAAGTTGTATCGACATCCTAGTTTCCGTTTGAGTGTTAAAGGCTTTTGTGAAGTCGACAAATATAATAGTGAGTGGCATATTCAATTTAATGCATTTCTCCTGTATTTGTCACAGGGAGAAGATCATATTCGTGGTTGCTTGGTTTGCGCGGAACCCATATTATCACTCAGGTAGGAAATCCTCCGCTACGGTTGATAGTGTGCAGGCGAACACTTTCCCTGATAGAAAAGAAGTGAGATCCCGCGGTAGTACCGAAATCTCTTCTATTTCCCGTCGTGAAGATAGTGATCGGTTAGGGGGCATTCCAGTCTATAATGTTCCGTAGAATCTCTTAAGATGGTAAGAGTATCTCGATTAATCTCTCACCTCTTCTCCTATGAACTATTGGATGCAATGTTTGCACCAGAAAATTTTCTGTCGAATAGCAGAGAGATAATGTTATTCACTTTATCCATGTCTGAGCATTTACACATCCAGTGTTAACTTGTCCTTTGTTTATTGTTGTCAATCGTATGTTTTCCACGGTTGACAATACACTGAGCAATCTAGAAATCAAGTCATTCCCCTAGAATAAAGCTCGTGCTTCTCTGGGATAATTGTTTTGTTGTTGAGTGCTAGAAATTTTACTGGGTGGTTCTCTTGGTCACCGAAAGCTCTCATTAATTGGTAAATAACTTTGGGGTCATTAGAGTTAGCAAATATCTGGAGATCGGCCGCTATTGTGAGCCAATACAGATGTTTGAGTTCACTGCATCTTTGTCGTAGAAGTTGACAGCATGTTCTATATAAGGCATTTTCATACTTGGTGTTCTTGTTAAGCATATTATTCCTTCATAGGTTTATTTTGTTAATAAATACGCTGTTTCCGTCGCACCTGTCTGTTTTCTTCCTAAATGCTGCACCATTTTTCTCTGTGGATATCTTATATTAGCCTTCTAAACTTATCATGAACCTTCGGTCAGGCGTAAAACGATTGGCCAACCCGAGCATTATGTCTTCATGAGGGATGATTCTCTCTGTAATCGAGAAGCATGAAGTAGCTGGTCGAGTTAATCGTTGAAACTACTTATTTTTTTCTGAGTTGTTCGTCATAGTTAAGGCATGAACAGCAATCAGAGTACAATATCTACGGTCGACTAATGATAACTTCAGCATGATAAGTATGTCACTTACGATCCTCATACACACTTGGTAGAAGATCATTCCTGACTGCAAAAGCCACACCAGATTCACATCTGTCTGTTGAAGTTTGAAAAAATGCCGGCCAAATTGAGTAAATTTTCTGTTTTTTGCCATAGGTTGGTGCAAAAATAATGTCGTTTTTGTCGTTCAAATTCAAAAGATCATAACTCCTTTCATAATAAACTTTATTAATCGAAATAAGAAACATTAGAATTGACACATTTTTGCCAACGAGAAACAAGTTTATTTATCCCATTAGCAAAGAAATCCGGAGTTCTGGAAGCGATTAAGTCATTGAAGGCCGATCCAGCATCATCTCGGCTTTTGAAGTATTTTTCGCGTAGGAAATTATCGAGATACTTGAAAAAGTAATAATTTGCAGGCAAGAGGTCCGGTGAATATGGCGGATGAGGCAGAGTCTCGTAGCCCAATTCATTCAGCTTCTGCAGGGTCAGTTGAGCAACATGTGGGCGAGCATTGTCATGGAGGAGAATGGGTCCCTTCATATTGACCAATATCGGGCACATACGTTAGAGCTTCCGGTGCATTTCGTCAATTTGTCGACAGTACTTCTCCGCCGTAATCGTTTCGCCCGGATTCAAGAAGCTGTGATGGATGGGACCGGCCGCAGACCACCAAACAGTCACCATAACCTTTTTTGGGTGCAATTTCGGCTTCGGGAAGTGTTGTGGAGCTTCTCCGGCATCCAACCACTGTGCCAAACGTCGCTGGTCGTTGTAGAGGATCCACTTCTCATCACACGTCACAATCCGCTCGAGAAATGGGTCGTTTTTGTTGCGCAGAAGGAGTGTTGAAGACACCTTTTGTATTATCGTTCAATTCATGCGGCACCCATTTATCCAACTTTTTTGATTTCCCTATTTGCTTTAAATGGCAAACAACTGTTGTGTGGTCGACCGCGATTTCAACAGCAACTTCTCGTGTGGTTTTGCGAGGATCGGCTTCAATTAAGGCTTTCAAATGTTCGTTATCAACCGCAGTCGGCCGGCCGCGACCGTCTTCATATTCGAAGCTCTCGTCACCATTGCGAAATTTCTTGAACCACCGTTGTGCCACGCGTTCGTTAGTGGTTCCCGGGCCAAACACATCATTGATATCACGAGCTGTCTCGGCAGCTTTTCGGCCTAGTTTGAACAGGAACAAGAAAATCGTGCGGGTTTGAATTTTGTCCATGCTGTCGAAAAGCCCACAAAAAATGAATGAAGAGATTGAGAACTGTAACGAATAACACGATTCGATAGAGGTGAAAAACGCGCTTCAAAATGATATATAACATGACTATATATATATCAATAAATTAATTCAGAAATCATATATAAAGGTAACATATATGAGAAAACGATATTATTTTGCACGAACCTAATATCTTTTGTTTATTTTTTTAAATGAAAATTAATCTTGTTTTATAACAGATTTGTCCATTATTCTACAAGAATATTCCTAATTTTGCTTCTTTACCCTGTATTTCGAAGTCTCAGTGTTTCCTTATTTCTTTTTCTTTTTTTTTTTTTTTGGCACTGACATATCAATTAGAAGGTCTGTTTTTCTGTTACATTATATAGATAATTTTTAAATACCTATATTATTATTAGTAGTAGTAGTAGTATTTTGAGTTTTTCATACCAGAGTGAGCTGATGGTCTTCCACTAGAGTTTGAGTGACCGCAAGACTCCTCAAGTCTCCAGGACTCTTCTCCGTTTTCTGGCCGATCTTAATAATATTGTCGTTTGGATGGTCTCCACGCGTCCTCTAACTTAAAAGTCCTCCAGCCCTTTGGTGACTGTCCCAAGCGCACTAATTACAATCAGAACCACTGCGAATTTTCCCCGTATGTAATAGATAATGGTTTTTACTTAATGTAATAGATAATGGTTTTTACTTAAATTTGAGTTACAGCAATTATTTCCAGCTCCTCAGAAATCTTCTAAATATCCTTGCCGATATTATCGCAGTTTTTGTCTTGGCAATCTCTATCCTCCCTCAGATTTCAAGTTTCCCAATTCCCTTTTCTATGTTCTTGGGGATTCCTCTAAAGGCAATAATCGTGGTTTTAATTCTGCGTTCATTTTCAAAAGTTTTATTTAAACATTGTTGATAATAGATGTCTAAATTCATATTCATTTCTTCTTATCTATTACAATTAAGTCTTGATGAGACGTTTTTGTGGCAAAGTCCCAGATTATTATTGCAGCAATTTAAGAAAAACAATTCAAAAAGCCCCCAGTATGAAATAAAGTAAAAGAAACATTAATAAAGGACACACATACACACACCCACACACGCAACACTCACAAATCCATCCATCTATCCATTCATGGGTATATATATATATATATATATATATATATATATATATATATATATATATATATATATATAAGAGATTTATTGTTTTAACTAGCTCACTTGGTGAGTTAATGAAGGACTAAATGTTGCAGTTTTCTTAAATAGTGTGTAATATCAATGATAAAGCATATATATATATATATATATATATATATATATATATATATATATATATATATATTTTATGGTAGAGTATGTGACCCTGGTTTACACGGATTTTGCAATCGACTAACAGAATAAAGATTTTTTTGAAAAATCTATTCATAAGGTTAATTTTTGTTCGAAAAGTAGTGGATATTTGTGTACATGTATGCCTAAATTAGTTGAATGTTAGTTTGTTTGTGTATGTCCTGTTGCTCGCACGTACATATATACGTATGTTTGCATATGTACTGCCATGCATCTTTACATATTTCCTCATATTTCCGATGTCTGTTGATGGGAAGGGGTGAGAAGAAGGAAGTGCGTGTAAGAAGGGAAGATTGCGGGAGAGGAAATAGATTGTTCCCATCAAAATTTATTTTTCTAACTTTATGGGAGCTAAAATGTTATTTCGATTTGAATCAGTAATGTCTGTTTTGATGATGATAATGATTAAAATTATAATAATCATGATTTTTTAAATATATATATATATATATATATATATATATATATATATATATATATATATATATATATCAGTGCTTAAAATTAGAGAAACTCATCTTTGTACAGTTTTCATTGTAAAATACAATTGAAGCAAATATATATTTCTACACTTTAGTTTATAAAAGAAAAACTAATTATGCACTCATAAAAGTTTTGGGAGGCATTATGTTGAAGATTGCTCAGTTTAATCAGGAGATATGAAGGGTTCGTTGTAATTCACTTAGTACATCTAAAATCATTTCCTGGTTCTCTCTCGAGGCAAAATACATCACTTGTCTTATTTTCTCAGCTGAGAATGAACCATTTGATTCAACAGATTGTATCATAACTGAGGTACAAAAAACAAAATGGGATGACTTGATCAACAGAACGATCATCCTAGTAGATTTTGAGATCGATGATAAAATTTCAAGTGCAGTTATCCATCCATAGAATATATATATATATATATATATATATATATATATATATATACGAAGGGTCTTTAATAAGTTTCCAGACTTTTTTTGTATAGGTATTTAAAATTGTCGTAGACTCTTGAACGTTCAGTATGTTATTGCTACACATAATATGAGATGACTGACCAATTTCTATTATTTCAGGTTCAAATGAACAGCTACAGCAGGAAAATGAATACACCCTACAATAGCCTGATTGTCACAGCTGGTGAATTTCAAAAATGAAATCTGGACGTGAGGACACTTTAGAAGAACGATATGCAATAAAATGCTGCTTAAAACCTGGGAAAACACCAGAGTTGATAGGGCCAAATAAAGAATTTTATGGCTAAGCACCGTCGTGTGTCTATTGGGACAATAAGTGCACAATTTGATATCAGTGTGGGAACTGTACACACAATTATTCCCGAGGAACCGAAGATGCGGAAGCTTTGCGAGAAGTTTGTCCCCAGCGTGCTCGGAGAAGATCACAAAGAAAGATGTTGTCATGACAGCAGGGAGATGGTCGAGCTGATCAATCCAGATCCCGCAGTTCTTGATGCTCTTGTGACCTGCGATGAAAGCTGGATCTACAGCTATGAACCAGAGATCAACGGAAAGAGTTCCCACTGGAAGCATACGGGCTCTCCCAGATCCAAGAAGACCAGACAGACCAAATCCACCCACAAACTTTTGATGATCCGTTTTTTTTCAACACTGGCATCATCTACGTGCTCAGGGTTCCCACTGGATAGACAGTCAACAAGGAATACTATGTTACGGTTTTAAGGGAGTATCAGGAAGAGATTCCGTCGTAAGAGGCCAGCACTCTTCAAATCAACTCCATCCTTGTCACAGACTATTTGACCAAGATAGGCATCAACACAGATACTCACCCTCCCTATAGTCCAGACCTTTGCTCCCTGTGACTTTTGGTTATTCTTTAAGCTCAAGGAAAAACTTAAAGTCTGTCGTTAAGAGACAATTGAGGAGATGAAAGAGGCTGTAATTAAGGCCATTGACACGCTCACACAAGAGGACTTGTATGGGACCTTCCAGATGTTGTTGGAAGACGGAGGAGGGGATTAGAGTTTCATTTGTGTACTATCAATAAAAGTGCCCATACGAAAAAAGTCTGGAAACTTATTTAATGCTCCTTGTATATATATATATATATATATATATATATATGCATGAAGTTAGAATGATGAAAGAAAAGCATATTAGAAACCTATCTTTTATCATTGGATTCTTCGGCATCAGCTCTTTTTCGAAAAGAAAAACGAAGTTAACTAATTACACACACACACACACACACACACACACACACACACACACACACACACACACACACTCACACACACACACACACTATATATATATATACACTGGTGGAAATAAGTATAAACACCCCATTAAATTGTTAATAATTTTCATATTGCTGCACAAATACCTCTAAAAATTTGTGTGTGCTACCGAGATTTGATGGTATTAGTATACATATTCGATTTTATAACAACTTTCCACCCTAAAAAGTTAAGAAAGTTATTACAAAAATAAGTTTTCGAGGATGACAATAAGTATTAGACAGTTTTGAAAAATTGTATTTAACAGCAAAATGTGATAAAATTCAAGATTTTCATTTATTTCTTTTCAATTGTAATACTTTAACACACCTGTTTAGCATTGAATCAATAAATTTTCTGAGAGTTTCTGATAGAATTTTCATCCCAATACTGTTCAATGCAAGATTTTAAAATTTCTCTGATTTCAAGTTGACGTTTATTTTTGTATTCTCTTCTTGACAATATTCCACACAAGTTTTCTATTGGGTTTAAATCTGGAGACTTTGAGGGCTAGTCCAAAACTTCAATATTTTTTTTTGTTTTAAACCAGTCTTTCGTGAGCTTAGACGTGTGTATAACTGTGTTCCCCTGTTGAAAATGGCATTATTTGTTGTCTAGAAGATTCATGAATAAAAAAAGAATTTCCAACACATTGATATATTGAGCAGAGTTTTATTTGCCTTTATTCTCTATGAAATCAGCCTTTCCAGACGCAGTAAAAGCTCCACAAACTATAACAGATCCATCTCCAAATGGCCTTTTGTCCAGGAGACCTGGGTTCAATCCCAGATTGCGTCACACCAAAGACTTTAAAAATGGTACTTAATTCCTCCTGGCTTAACACTCAGCAATATAAACTATGTACCAAGGGTAAAGTGGAGCAATCCAGGGAAATGAATTGGACCCTTCCCTACACCTCGGTGTAGTAGCTATTGAAAAGGGAGCCTTCTGATCGCCCTCGACTAAGGTCACCAGCTTTACTTACTATATAGAACTACTTCTCCATTCTTAAAATATGCCAATAACACTGTAGGTATGTTTTGGATTAAGTGGCCGTGCATTGAGCACTCATTCTCTAGATATTCACAGTTATTTTTACTTCACAAATATATATATATATATATATATATATATATATATAACTTGATTAAAGTAATTCAAGCATTTAATTGTTTGGAAACTTACACTGATTATTTTCTAACTTGATAAACTGTGTCTTTTGTGGCAGGGTTATTTTCGTCTTTTCCGATTTATTTAATATGAGTTCTGTTAGGAATCTATTTTATATTCACTCAATATTCATTTTTTTTTTTGCCTGATGAAACTATTTGTCGAAGTCTGTGGGTTTCATATATATATATATATATATATATATATATATATATATATATATATATATATATATATATGCGTGTGTATACAAATACACAGGATTATATATATATATATAATAGAAATAACCCTAATGGGTCCTTTAATGACAAATTCTTATGGTTTAATTAATGTTTAACTATATATATTAGAATTTTCATGAGTAGAATATCGGGCAAACACCTACGTGTGACATACGGAACACTGAACAGCTGTTTCTCCTTTATTGGGTCTCATCAGCAATACACACCGTTATCTCCACCACTGGAGATCGATCCAACAACCACAATATGCAGAAGCGGAAACTCTACCACCGGGCCACCAGTTAATGTCACACATAACCGATGCCGATTTAACTAGTCATGGTGACAATGCGCGACCACTTGACTTAATGTGTCTTGAAGGTACGTGTTAATTTCAGAGGACACGGCCGCCTCTGGGGCAACGTCTTCCCAAGTCGGAGTTATGAGTCCACAGACATTACCTCAATATATATATATATATATATATATATATATATATATATATAATTCATATTTCAGTAAACCATAACTAATTATCCAAGGAACAAACCTAAATTTAGTATGATTATTCCTATTTGCTTACATTAGTTTTTTGTATGAAATATATTAGATCAGATTTTAGTCAAGACATATGGTTAGGACCAAATCTAAATGTTATTTGTTTTGCAAATTTATCCCTTTTTTTTTACAATTTTCTTTTTTCCTTTCTGACTTACATTTTTAAGTTTTTAGGAAATAATTGATCAGACGTTATCAGCATTTTTCCAATATCGGAGTCCCAAATATTCTAATTTTTGTTTTGGTGGGGGGAGAAAATTGGGCTCAATTAAATGAATTTAAGACGAAGAGTGAACGCCCATCCATTATTGCATATTGACCCCCAAGGTCAATGATAATCACTAGAGATCATACAAGATCGGTGAAACCTTTTCTTGCTTCATAAACGACGCTTGAATTGACAGAATTCAATTGAAAACGAATGGCAGGTTATTAAGCATTTTGTCTTGTAATTGCTAAGACTTAATATTGAGAACTGTTAATGGACATTCCATTAAACATGAACATGTTGCCATGAATAATAATATTGGAGTAGAAATTTGTAGAGAAGAAGTTTGCTTTGGTCACCATCAGGTTATTAAAAGTGGGGTCAATTTTCAAAATATTTTACGGAGTAATCGGTAAATTTTGAATTTCATCTTTCAAACGCTCTTTCAGAAAATTAGAGGCCTGTTTGAAACAGTTTTGGTTGTTACTGGTGCTGGTGCTGCTGTTTACTGATTTCTTGAAAAGCCTGTTGTTGGTAGCGTAACGGTATGGATTACTTGAGCAAATTAGTTGTATACGCACACACACACACAATATATGTATATATATATATATATATATATATATATATATATATATATACCATGGTAAATTTGGAAGAATGAAGGTGGGACATGTTTTTTTCTGTTTAAGGGATATTCCACTGCAAATAAAATGTTTTAAAATGTTACGGCTAATGTATGTGCGTATATACATTAGTGAATTATTGAAATAAATCCGACACTATGAAGAAATGATGAAAAGTCAACGGTAAAACGATTCAGTTTTGATAAACTTTTATCAGTACTTTAAGATGGTTAAATATGTTGCTTGAACAACGATGGATATTTTACTAAATAACAAGAGAGAAAAATCATAAGAAACCAAAACGTTTTTCGTTGACTTAACATTATAATAAATTCATTACATTTTGAATACTTTCTTCGTATATCTATCTATCTATCTATCTATCTATCTATCTATCTATCTCTCTCTCTCTCTCTCTCTCTCTCTCTCTCTCTCTTTTATATATATATATATATATATATATATGTATAGGGAACCTCGAATAATATGTCACTGTTTTCTAACATATGACGTTTCCAGAACCGCGTGCGCATATTTTCAGATGGTAACAAATCTATAAGGAAGTATTATATGCAAGCTTGAAATTCAGTGAATCTCATATCGCCGATGTATAACTAACTTTATTTTTCACAGCGTTAAACATGTCGGATTTTGTGCCAAAGATAGTGTATTTGCGGTGAATGTTACTGCACCACTTTATTCAAAAGCAATCTGCAGCTGAAGCATTGTGAATTTTATTGAGACTTACTGCAACCATGCTCCGTTGAGTTCAGAGATTGGTTTATACGCTTCAGAAATAAAGATAAAGAACGCTCTGGTGGACCGAAAAAGTTAGAAGACGAAGAATAAGAGACACTATTTCATAAAGATTCATGTCAGATGCAAGCTGAACTTGTAGAATCATTAGAAATTGATCAAACAACAGTTGCGAAACTTTTAATTCATTAAGAATGATTTAAAAGCAAGGACATTGGGCCCTGTACTTGTTGAAGCCGAGAGACATCAAACAGCGTCTTGTCACATGTGATCACTCACTTCAATAGCAGAAAAGGAAAGGTGTTTCTCATCGTATCGTGTTTGGTGATAAAAAGTTGGTACACACTGACAACCCTAAGCGTAGAAGATCGTAGGTAACCCTGGTCCTGTTTTAACATCAAGTATTAGCTTATGGAATATTAAAAAAATAAAGGCATTTCAAAACATTGTCGCTATTTTCAAAATTAATTCTATCGATTTCAGTTTTTTTGTTTTTATATGTATTCTTAGCTTACTAATTTCGTGTACTCTTATTGTGGTGTTTTCATCTCGAAGTTTTCAAATTTTGAATTTGGCAATAGATTGGGCTTTAAGATGTAAGGCTACGGAAGTAGAATCATTAAGGTGCATCGTAAGCCGTCTTGAAAGAGTTGTAGTGGTAAGACCAATAAACGCATTATTTTCTTTGGAGACATAGTCTCCCAAGGGACATTTGAACGTATAATCGACATTTGTCCTATCAAGAAGTTCAGTGGAGTGGGAAGAGTTATTGGAAATGATTATGCTGGAGGTTTTAAATTTGTTGTAGAAAATGATAAGTCTTACTTATTTGGTAGGATCGGTAAAGAGTACATTTTTTTGGATAAGTTTTTTTAGTAAATGTTCATCTACCTTATAATTACTTAGAAATTGATTTTTGTAGTAAATGTTTATTGATTGTTTATGGTTTAGGCTAATTTATATGTTATGTTGTTCAGTTTTATTAAGGAAATGTTTAATTTTTTTCAATATTCCATTTCCGTTGATTGCGTTCTATTTTATAAATTCATCAGAATCTGTTCTATCCAACTCTGCGTTTACGTAATTTGTTTGTTATAAAAAAAATTAAAAAAATAAAAGAACTCTTCCAAAATCTCTTTAAAAACACTCTTTATACATGCAAGCAACCCTTGATGATGGCCTATGAAATGTCTGAAAGCGCTCTGAACAATTTTGCTAAATTCATCCAGCAGTTCCGACCTGAAACCAAGAAACTTGAAAGGATTTTAATAAAATTATATCGACATACAATGTACATTTATTATTCAATCACACACACACACACACACACACACACACACACACACACACACACACACACATACATATATATATATATATATATATATACGAACACATTGAAGTTCATTGTCTTCTGATTTTAAATATATAAATTACAACAGTTTCTAATTTATGTATTTTGAAGAATGATTTTGTACTAATGCCTTTTAATTATTTCAAGCCCCCGTGCAAAAATATAGGAATACCCAAAAATACATAATATCCCAACATCTGCCTTATAAATCCTACATTCGCTTTTATCTTTCAACTCACCATTGAAAGGATATCTTCCTAAAAACAGTTCACTATAATTCGAAAAAGAAAAAAATTATAGGTTCGAATATGAGTGGCTATCATTTCGAAAATAACCCACACACTTCGTCTTTATTTCCCTCTTTATTTCTTTTCCCAATACTTTCTTTAGAGTTACAATCACTTGAGCTGCCGGTCGAATGTGATTACGGTCCAATGTATTTTATGATATTGCTTCGGTTTGAATCGATTATTCCCGATTTTTGGTCATTGAGTTGCACAGTAGCAATACATCACCGATCACAATGGAATAAAGGAGTCATAAGCTGAACGTGTACTGATTTGCAAACGTGCGTGTGTTGGGTGTTTGGTCTCTATACATCTGCATATGCACACGCGTCATGTGACTATGTCATTGTCTTCTGCTCTGATCGGTAAACAGAAAGGAAAGAAGTCTTCGGTGTTTTACGTGACTTTCTATATGGCAATTATACACCGATTTTAAACTTAACGATTGCGATTACTGGTTGTTGACTCGAAAAGCTGACATCATGAATTGTTCACTGTTTCCACCTGTTATTATTTGCGTGTCCACTCCTTCAGTTATTGCAATGAGTTTTCTGCCTGCTTTTTATTTCTTTGTATACGTTTTATTTCCCCCTGGAAGATCTTCCATAAGTATTATAGAGAATTTTCTTGTCTATGTAATTATCTATATAGGTAGCTTTGAGTCTGTTGCCCAATAATAAGTAATAGTTATTTTACTCAAAATCCTCTTCCTCACAATCCAAATCTTCACCATCAATCAAATATAAAATTAAGCGATGTTTCAGATCCTAATACCCCTAATGATGGTTTCAGACTACAAACCTTCTAATGTAATTGGTAAATATAGACAGAGACCCCCACCCTATATATATATATATATATATATATATATATATATATATATATATATATACCATAGTTGACGGTATATCAGGCGCATTTTTTTACTAAGATATCTTTTAAAACTCCCTAACCATATGTAGATTTAAAATTCGCAATAGTCGGTCGAAATTAGCTCCCCGGCATCTCCTATTTGCTTGAACTTTAGAGTAACTTCCGTTTACCTATTGTCATTATTTAAAAGGCTATAATATAAATTATTATGGAAGTCAGATCTGACCGATAAAATGAAACGCAGTTTCTTCCAAGCAGCAGTCGTGTCGATACTGCTGTATGGATGCACTACTTGGACGCTAACTAAACGCCTGGAGAAAAAGCTAGACAGCAATTACACAAGAATGCTGCGAGCAATATTGATCAAGTCCTGAAGGCAACTCCCCACAAAGCACCAACTATACGACCACCAACCTCCCATTACGAAAACTATGCAAGTTAGACGAACCAGACACTGCAGGACACTGCTGGAGAAGCAGGGACGAGCTCATAAGTGATGTAATCCTATGGACCCCCACATATGACCGAGCAAAAGCAAGACGACCAGCTCGAAAATATATACAGCAGCAATGTGAGGATACGGTATGTAGCCCTGCCAGAGGCGATGAACGATAGGGAGAAGTGGCGAGAGAGGGTCAGGGATATCCGTGCTAGCGGCACGACATAATGATGATGATGATGATGATACAGATATAAAAGTTTTATCATTGACAATATTCATCATATTAATTTCATCACGTTCAATATTAGTACTTTGTTTCGCTAAAATTACGTGCAATAAGGTCAAAATATATATTTGTAAAATATATTAGCTTCATCAACATTTAACTGCAATAATTTCCGGTTGAATTGTTATAAATATAATCAGAATTTTTAAATCCTAATTATTCCAGAAAAACGTTTACAAAACGCTGGTTGTACAGATCCTAAAAAGGAAAAAAATGTTGATTTCAGAAAGGAAGAGGTTAAGCTACACTGATGCCTCCAAGCTTCGTGTAATAAAATATTCTAAAAAGCATGGAAATTGAGCAGCTGCAAGATATTTTGGCCCTTCTCTTACAGGAAATATGAAATATTACTGGCAATCGCGGGAAAATAACCTTCAGGCAGCGAAGAAAGGTACCTGTAAGTTTCACCACTCAGACATACACTGGCCTTAAATTGAAAAGGAAATTAAAATGTGGGTTGTTGATGAGATGAGTACAAGTAGAAATTGTTACTAAAAAAAGGATAAGGAACGAGACTAGAAGATTAGCAAACGAAAAGAGGATGCAAAATTTTATAAGAACAGAAGGATGTGGTATTATCGTTTTTTGAAACGGGAAGGGTTTTCAATGCGTACAAAAACATCACTTGCACTTAAAATGCCAGCTGACTATGATGATAAAATAGTTAAGTTTCATATATTTGTTATTCATGCTTGAAAAAGAACTTCTTTTAAACTTGGTCAAATAGGAAATATGAATGAAATCCCACAAAACTTTTGATCTTCCATAAAAAAAACCTGGCAGTATTAAGGGATATAATACAATTACAATAAAACTACAAACCATTATACGATTGCTCTTGCATGTTGAGTGGATGTCACAAAACTGCCCCCTTTTCTGATTTTTAAGAGAAAAAAAATCTCCAAAAGATAAAATACCAAAAGGTATGCATGTTCATGTTCATCCAAAATGTTGAATGGATGATGCTGGTCAATAGTTATGGATATGAGTTGTGTGAGAAAGACGTCCTGGTGGAAAGCACTCTCTTTTGGTTTGGGATCAGTTCCAAGGACATTGGATTGAATCCATTAAAAATGGTAGAATTGAAAACTGGGATAACGGTTATTCCCGGTGGACTAACGAGTCATTTGTGACCTCAGGACGCCTCTTTGAATAGACCATTCAAGCAAAATATGGAGCAATGGAACACGTGGATGGTCATCCCTGATCACGTCCTTACCCTTAAAGGAAGAATAAAAAGACCAAGTACTGCATAAGTCTGCGAATGCCCGAAGCAAACTCGGGATAATATTAGACAAGATATTATTGTGAAATATTTTAAGAAGTGTGGCATAAGCAATGCTCTCAGTGGAACGGATGATGATGATGATACATTATTTAACGACGATGATTTTGTTGTATTGTTGGTTTGTCTTTTTGCATTTTCCCTCAACTTGCCGATAGGTTTTTTCGTTCTTTTGAAATGTATTGTTTTGTCTGTACTGTTTTATCCTGTCTCGATATCTTCTTAGTAGTCCTTCTTTCATCAGAACCGTCTGGTTTATTTTCTGAAGTTGTTTCTTTTGTTTTAGTTGTGTTGCTTTTCTCTTTTAATCTCAACCGGTTTTAGCGTTTTTCCTCTGTCTTATCATTTTTGCTTGGTGTCGTAGATCTATTTTTTCAATCGAATTTCCCTTCCAGATTTTGAGTTTCTGTTCATGATCTTTAAGAGAACACAATTTTTTTCACGTTTATTATTTATTCCTTAAGAGTTTTTTTCCTATCAGCGTTTGCTGATGGTATTTAACTGAAGTTTGAGTGACAGCAAGTCTCCTCAAGTCTCCAGGACTCTTCTCAGCATCCTGGCCGTTCTCAAAAATCCTGTAGTTTGAATGGTCTCCACTCGTCCACTAGCTTCCAAGTTCTCGAGTCCCTTTAATAGTCCTTTAGTTACGGTACCGAATCCACCAATCACGATTGGTATAATCGTCACATTTATGTTCATTTTTTTAAATTTCTTAGCAAGGTCAAGGTACTTATACTTCTTTTCACTTTCTTTCAATTTTCTTTACGTTTGCTTAGTTGTACATTATTTGTTTGTGTGGCGTTTCCGTTTTCCGAAAATAGCAGTTCATTTCCGTTTGGTCGTTTTTGTTTGACAACTCTTGATGTGTCCGGTTCTGTATTATTACCTTGATGATCATTTATTTTCTGATGTATTTCTCGTATTTCAAGATCAACAACCCAACCCTTCTTTATTATTGTTCTAACTTGGTCAGCAAGTCTTTGGTATGTTGTCTAAAAAGTAGCACACCCTGGCCAGATTTCGATCATTTTTTTCTTATATTCTCTTTGTGAAGGGTTGCTATTGAAATAACATTGTAGTGCAAGTTGATTGTCTTCCTTAGTCCATGTTTTGCGTTTAGGTCTCTGGTTGTTGTGGTTCCTTAAGTCGTCATTCGTGTACCTGAAAAAAGAGCAGCCAACTTTCGCTGGATGATGATCGGGTCTCCCGTGCTGCCTATCAGAAGAGCACGTGCCGATCATGACACCCAAGCCTGCTGCCTGGGTCCCACGTTGTGTAATATTGTGATTCGACATTTTCATCATGGGGGGTTTTCTGTAGCTATACCAAACTTATGGATTGTTTATTATCTGCGCACATGACACAGACGTGACCAAGAACATCCATGGTGACGGTTCATGAACATCAGGTCACAACAACAAAAAATAAATAAATAAATAAAAGTAAAAAAAGTTAAAAAATAAAAGAAAAAACCTAAATTTTAACTTACTTAAAGTCTGTTGCCCTTCTATTTTGTATTTTTCTTTTCTCGAACTAACGCCCTGAGCTGGTTTCAGGTTTTCCTGTATCACCTTTATGGTTAATATTTTTAGACTTTATTTCCAAAGAAGGCTTTTCCGATGACTTTCCGGTTGAATTGAGGGCAGTAACTCTGTAGTGCTTTTAGACTAGCAGGTGCGTATTTTTCATGAGCTATAAGGAGATGAGTGCAGTAAATTTAAAAGAAAAATTTTGTGATTTCGAAAGAGTTTAGATGAAAATAATTTGGGGGATTAAAATACTCTTCATTGAAAAATAAAATAGTTTACCAAAAGATTTTATAAGTAACTGGAAAATCAATGTTTTTGAAATCAGAAACATTTTACTCACCCGATTTTCTCCGAATTCCACAAAGAGAAGATTTCTGTAGCTGCCCTTAGCGTTTCCATTCCTGCTATCTAACTAGTAACCAACGGAATATTTTTTATATATTTTCTAAGAATTAGACATCACGTGATTTTCGAGAACTTTCCATTTTAAAGTTTTATTATTAATATTATTATCATTGTGTGATTTTCATTCCAGTTTTAAAAGGTAGATTTTCTCAGGAGTTTGACGATGTCTACAGAACTCCTCTAAATATAGTACCTTATTTTACTAGTGCTTTGCTTTGGATTGTTCCGACTCCTGCTTTTATCTTCGGTTCTTTCATTCTCCACTCCAAGTATACAAATTACAATTGATGTCACAGACACCCTAAATGTCCAGATATTTTCCTGTTCTGTGGCGAAATTCAAGTATTTATCTTCACTTTTTCTTTGGTTTTCACTCTCCGATGAAAAGACACTGGAAAATGCTCTTAATGACAGTCTTTTGCTTGTGGATTGACTTTATGTCTGGTCTTCCAGCTAACATTGAGGGATCTGTTTGTCTATCAAAATCCACGAAAATTTCATGAGTTTCATTTTCTTGGACTGAATGCCATCTGTCAGTATTGTCTGGTTTGCATCTTTAACCAAATTTCCACAGGATCACCTTTCTAACCCTGGCGTTCCTAGTCTTGTATTCTTTTTGTTCTAGTTCGTCACACACACACACACACACACACACATACACACACACACACACACACAGATATATATATATATATATATATATATATATATATATATTATTGCCTCAGTGAAATATCTGAACCTCGCTTTCTGAAGGCAAATGCAACAAAAATAACCCAGTAAATAATAAAAAACAAACTATTTATTAAAAAAGTTAATGCCAATTGCTTTGTCCAATTATATTTCAGATACTGAACTATTTTTTTTCATAATTATGGGATATACCCTTAATATAAATCTATTGATTACCACAATGTTTAAGGAGAGATATGGTCGTTTTATTGGATCAATTACTATACAATGGAAACGCAATGCCGAAGATTTTATAAAGACAGATTTAGTGATATGTTAAACATGCAGCCGAAATTCATGTACTTTTTCTAATAGATGGTGGTATTTAGAAATGAACGCAGGGGAGATAGAGAGAGAAAAAGAGAGAGAGAGAGAGAGAGATGGGTAGTGAATGGAAAATAGAATGAGAGAAAGCGAGAGAGCGAGAGCGAGAGAAGGAGAGTATGTCAGTGTGCAAAGAAGTAATAAACTCATATGATTAGGTAAAATATCCCTGATACAGCAGCTAAGAAGCTAATATATATCCACTATCATCGATGTCAGTTGGATCACATCGACCATCAAAGCAAGAAATTGAATATTTTCCATCAATATCTTTCCTGACTAATGTTAAGTTGATCAATTTGTGGAGGTGTTGCTTTGTGTTCCCAAAATCTTTTAGATGTCATAAGAGGTTTTGGGTAGGAGTTAAGCTGGTCACGATGCCAATAGTTAACGTTACAGTGTGGATTAATTTAAAGTTTCTTAAGGTTTGTGTGGTCACAGGCGCAGATATCTTGCGTTGTAAGGACTAAGATTAGGGTCACATCGATCACACAAAATTCAAAAGAAAAACGAGTCACAGAAAATTATCTGGACTTTTAAATTTATATCTAATTCTAAAGAAAGAATACATATCTATACAAAGTGATCGTACATTTCAAAAACATTAAACTTTTGAAACCTGTCTTCTTAATTACAAGTAAATGTACTCGAGTGTAGTCGAGGGGGACCCAAAGGCTATCTTTTCAAAAGCAACTACAGCCAGGAGTAAGAGAGTGTGCTACTCCTTTCCCTGGATTCCTCCACTTTACCCTTGATCCTTACCTAATAATTCTGAGTGTTAAGCCAAGTAGCATCAAGTACCTTTTTTTGAGTCTTTGGTATGACTTGACCTGAAATTGAACCCCGGTCTCTGAGGCCATTTGCGAACACGCTACCCACAAGGCCGATGTAAGAATAAATGTACTATAATTGAAATTGCTGAAATATACAATACCGTATTCCGAAACAATTGCAGTGATTTGAAAATTTACCTTTATACTAATACCACCAAATTACAAAAAGAGAAAAACTTTCGTAATTTTTGTCTAGAATATTTAATGCGGATTTTATGAAGCCAAATGTTAAGCTATAAAAGAAAAATATTATGTGTCTTATATGCCGTTAATTTATTTACTGTTAAAGAATAAAACTAAAATGACTATCCTTTTGTGTGGAATATTTTTTCTAAGCGTGGTGACAAATTTATTTAGGTTAGATATTATGCGTGTGTGCGTATGTGTAGGTGTTTATATCTCTTCACTTATTAATGAATTATTTCTTGTTTGTTAGGAACTTGAAATCATCTGTGTAAGTACAGAAATATTCGCAAGTTTAAACAATTAATTTAGTTGAATTTTTTGTACATGTCACTAAACATCAGCTGTGAGTTTACAAATCGCCATTCGAGTATAATCAATTATAACACAGCGTACGACAATATATATCTATATATATATACTTGTGTGTGTGTGTTTGTGTGTGTATGAATGTCTTTAAGAATCCGGATAGATACTCATATAATTCCTTTCTCTAATTGAATCCTAGTTCAAAATGCATGATTTGTTTTTCTTCCTGAAGTTTAACCTTTGGTATACTCTCGCTTTTCCTCCTGTGACATCCTACACGTACTCTATTAAATTGTCATGTGCACCAGGATCTTAAATTCACACGAGATTAAGACATAGAATTCCCGATAAATTGAAAATTGTGACATTCGTTAAATAATACAAGTAAAAACCAAAGAATAAATGTATGGAAGAAAAATATAAAAGAAAATAAAATCCCTCATCATCCGGGTTTCCGTTCAAAATTTCCAGAATCTTTTTCTCCTTTTCCTGAATCTTTGGTGCATTTCTTTTCCTCTAAAGGCTTTGTCTGTTTTTTCGTTTTTTCTTTGTGTAAATCTATTTTCTTCGGTTTCGTTTTCACTCCAACTGATTGATGCATTTAAATATTCCTGTCAAAAAGACTACTTGTTCAATGTATTTAAAATACGATTTCATGTCATGATAAAGACGAACAAACTAGCATATATATTATCTTTGATTTTTTTTTTATCCCAGTTCCACCCCAATATTTTATATATACAGTCTAACCTAAGTTATTATGCAAATCAAATAAACCCCAATAACTCAAAAAATTATGAACGAACACATATCAAATTTAAATCACTCTATTTTTACCTTTAGAAAAATGTCTAAGTAAATTTTCTGATATTTCCAATGGTTAGTTTTAGAGATATTTTGTATTCACGAAAATTGACTGATAGAAGATTAATCTCATAATAGCCTTAATTCCCTGAAATTTAATTAAACCTATTCTTTCTATTTTTGTCCATAATATACGATGAAAGATTGATTAAAGGAAGGATCTTAAAATTTTTGAAAAACAAAAAAATAGCGAAGTTATTGAGTGATTTCAAAGGAACTTTACAAAGATCATCGAACGATAAAAGTTAGAAAAGTAACTCGAACTTGAAAACACGAAGCAAAAAAAAAAAGAAAGAAATTGTTTTCTAGAGATGAACGTAAACAAAAGCGATTTATAACAAAACGACATGTTTTGACCAGCGCTTAAATCCTTGAAAAGGCTGGAATTGAATGAGTCAAAAAGGACAATAGGCGTAGAATATATTGTGAATGGGGATCTATAAAAGACTCTAATTTAAAAATATTTTAAATCGTCAAAATTGGGTATAGGAATTCATGAACATTTACTTTTCTAACGAAACCTTCATGTATGAATATCATGGGACATTTGGCTGACCTGATGGATGGGCCAAAGACTGGATTGGATCCATTTCAGATGTGCCTGAGAGTATAAGAAGTTAACATTAAACGGTAGGGTAATTATATGGGCTTAAATTCTCAACGAAACCATTTACAATCAATAAAGAAGTTAAAATGAACCATCCTAAATATTGAAATTTTATGGACAAGACTCTTTTGCATGGTACAAGTGCTACTTTTGCAATTTCAAAGAGTAGTGGGTATTCATTCACGATAATTTTACTCCCCATGTATCAAAACTTTTGTGGGAATTATTTGAACATAAAAGATTTACAAGAGACAAAATAATGGAATCTTAATCCAATCGAAAATATTTGGTCAACTGTGAAAATGAAATCATATGAAGGTGGCAAACAATATGACAGCAAAGCAAAACTATGGGAAGCAATTAAAACTACCAAGTCGAAAACTGAACTTACAGAAGTAAAAAAGAATAACAGAATCAATGGATAATAGAATATCTGTTCTTGGGGAAAAATGTTCACTATGTTAAAAAGTAAAGGATTCAAAAACTTATTATATGCATTTGTTATTGTGTTTCGCTGTTGATCAAGTTTTGATGATTTCTATTACATTTTTATTCAAGTAAAAGGTAATTGTTTGCTTTTGTCTTTTACATGAGAAAACAGCTTTTTATAATACATAAAATAACTTGGAAAATTTTAATAAAACATATTGATACTACCTAAGATTTAATTCAAGTTTTCTTTTGACACATAAATTGATTGTTTAGAATTTGATTTTTTTTCTCTCAAAATCAAGTGCGAATTACGGCAGTTTTTGTGATTTGATTAATTACTTAAGACAGAATGTACACACACACACACACACACACGGATATATGTATATATATATATATAGGGAGAGAGATAGAGAGTGAGAGTGAGAAAGAGGTAGAGAGAGAATTAGAGAAAGATGCCTGAATAATGGATAGCAGCTTTTAAGATGAATGATTTTCGCTAATTACGTCTCTATCAAAAAACTTACATCACACACACACACACACATACACAAATATATGTATATAGTCACCAACAGACAGACTGTTTCGTTATATCCCAAATGTTCAGTGTGGCTAGACACGGAGGACGCTTGAAGCTGGGATCGAAACCCGCCTAACTTTACGTTAGACTTAGTATAAGAACGCTCGGCCAACTAGCGTACCACGTCGACTAGGGAATTATTAGGTATTATGTAGGAACAGCAACGTTGATTTGTTCACATTTTATACCTTACCAGATACCAGAGTGCTCAATTCATTCGAAGAGCTTTGCATGATGCGTGCGTCAGCCGAAAATTACATCACCAGAGTGCTCAACCCTCATGGGGGAGCGTATATATATATATATGGAGAGAGAGATAGAGAGAGAGGGAGAATGGGTGATATAGTCATACATGAATATATACAAAAATACTGATTATATATATATATATACCACCCCATCCGCGCGAACAGGATGCAAAACTAGGTCAATTTTAGAAGTCGTTTCTTAAGTTTGAATACAGTGTTTTCCTTTGCATTGAATGGAAGCCATAGCATGGTTAAAGTTTTTGATACTTTCGTCCATACCTAACACACGCAATAACGTCCACACGCAAGCAGGTTCACGTACCAGCATATACATACATACGTGCACCCATACATATTTATGTATATACTTGAACATTAATGCATCTTTGCCCAGTTGGCTGAGGCTGTAGAATACACCGGATAAGGCCCCCGTAATGAATGTTCTGGATACGACACTAAACAATCTGATGGTAAGGTTCCAGTGATGCTGGAGATTTGGGGAATACGCAGCTCCCGTTCATTGCTATCACTTCCAGGTCCACTCTGACCCGGAGTGGTAGCACCTAATAGGGTCCTATCTGTGACTCATATAGAACTGAACTGCGTACTTATGCTAAACGGAATTACTTAAAATAGAACTGTTTTGAGATGTAACTGTGTGTTTAACCTAAACTAAATTGTTTGAATTCGAACTGTATGAGTTAACGAAATAGCTTGAAATAGAAAGGTGTTTTGACAGTTAAACTGTGTAATCATGTTAAACTGAATTATTTAAAATACAACTGATTATTTGAATAAAAATTGGTTTAGCATTAAATAAACTACAAAGACTGAGATGCCATAAAACCCAAACAATCAACCAACCAATCTATGCATCTACAGTATTGATGGTGGTTTAAGGTTAAAACACAAAATTACTGTGTTTGATGGCGGGAAAAAATCATGAACTCGAATACTGATTTTTAAAGCGATAGCAGTTCTCTGACAGCTAAGACATACTAAGTTTATGCAGTTGTAAAATTACCTGACTTTCTTTGTCTTTATATATATATATATATATATATATATATATATATATATATATATATATATATATATATATATACAAACTTTTCAAGTTTTGTAATTGTTCGTTTGACCTTGTAAACTGACTCAGATCATAATTCTTGCAGTTTAAAAAACTCAGCATAAAAATAGATGAAAGTCAATCGACTAAAATTATAAATGGTCAATATCAGCACCCTTACATCTCATGAATAAAGAAATATGTTAATTGTCTTATCGCAAATCGTCACGTTATTTGGCTGGGAGCCCAATCAGACAGTGACTGTTGCCAGCTTCGAAGATGGTTTAGTGTCTTGCCAAAATGAAGTATTGTTGCTACCAACAGACGTTTGTTCACTGATATGCTCCCTTTCAAATATCAAGTAATTTATTTTACTGTTAAAATTTATTAAATTTGCCTTCTATTGCCGACTCTCTTCTTTGGATATCATGGATCTTTGTGTAAGGTTCTTTTGTTCCACATTTTTGGCAACCATTTGAATCGAACTAGTTTTTTAATTCTTGCAACTGAAGTTGTAATGAATCAAAAAACACATCAAAAGCTATCGATATATACTCTGGTAAGAAGAACGAAGGACTTACATATATTTGAATTTATTTCAACTTGCACGCATATTCGAATAATATTTTATGCCCATGAATAAATGAATATATACATTAAACAGAACTGTTGATATGATAGTATAATATTTCTAAGAAGGGACGCTAAAAATGAGTTTTAATGCCCAGCAAGGACAACTTGGCAGACACAATTCTTTTTTTTTTTTCTTAAAAGTAATCATTTTACCTATGTGAAAATTTAGGTAAATATGACTTACGATCAAGTTACATTCAATGAGCAGTTCCAGGTGAAAAGACCAAAAAGAAGAGCAAGCCTACTCATTATTTATAAACTAAGCAATGTATTGCAAATTATAAAAATGCAAGTATATATAGGAAAGCTTTTGCAAATATTCTCATATTTAAATTGGCTATTCTTCATACAGGTATTAGAACAGCTTTCCGTCCATTTATCTGTGTATGTGAAATAAAGAGAGAGAGAGAAAGAGAGAGAGAGAGAGAGAGAGAGAGAGAGAGTGTGTGTGTGTGTGTGTGTGTGTGTGTGTGTGTGTGTGTGTGTGTGTGTGAGTGAGTGCATGCTTGTGCGTATATTTTTGTGTCACTACTCGAGGATTATGAGCATATACGCGAGTAGCGCGTGACTAGGATGTGTGTGAGAGTGTGTCCGCCGATCATTTGTGAGTGTGTGTGTGTGTGTGTGTGTGTGTGCGAGAGAGAGAGAGGGAGAGAGAGAGAGAGCCATCAAGCAAAAGACTAGATAATAATCGTAAAAATATTTTACCGTTTCAATGTATATTTTGTGTTACTTATTGTTTGTTTCGCTTTTTTAACCTTCATAAACGATCATATAATGCAGAATGTAATAATCAGTTAATTCTATGAAGAACTATTCCCAAGATGATATTTATTTTGGATGATTGCCAAGAATAATCATTACGTTTTTATATCATAACTTATGACGTTTATTTCGAAGGCGAACGATGTACGATAATTAACTTAATGCAGGGAACATTCAAGAAGTTAACCAAAAAAGAAAATGAAAAAAAAAAAACGTTCATTGCTATTTGTGAATTTAAATGACTAATACCGTCCAGATCAAGTTATATGCTCTAATCACTTTAAACAAAGAGATAATATGTTAGCGAACATTGCTATTTCTGCAGAAGATAGATTGAAAGTGACAGATTGTTTTGAAAAAGCAGAAAAATACGATAAAATTTCGAGGGAAATTTTTGGTAATACAGACGATTATATCCAATGCAAGGCTTGAAAACTGGTAAATTTACTCGTCTTTTAAATAAAATTTGTTTGACATTAATATTATTGAATGACGTGCAGAAGTTTTGATGAAACAGATAGTCACTTATATAGAAGCCGGAACTCTACGTAAATAATAATAATAATAATAATAATAATAATAATAATAATAATAATAATAAGAAGAAGAAGAAGAAGAAGAAGAAGAAGAAGAAGAAGAAGAAGAAGAAGAAGAAGAAGAAGAAGAAGATATCTTGCACTCCAGAGGACTTTGAAATTTAAGCTGACCACAGAGTGAAAATAAAAGAAGGCAAAACGATAGAAAAAACACCTAGTTCTTGCTTGAGAAGTAAAAAAACAACAAAAAACAGCATATTATGAGGGTGTATAAATAGTGCGCTCGGAACCCTTTCAAAGATTTTGGAAAAGGGGTCTGGAAGTAATAGAAATCAGAGGAGGAATTGAGACCATTCAGACAGCAGCCGTGCTGAGATCTGCCAGAATTCTACGAAAGGTCCGTGAGTCATGAAGAAAATTACTGTCGCTCAAACTATGGTGAAACATCATCAGCTAACGCAGAGGTGAAAAACTCTCAAAGAGTGTAATAATAATTAAAACTACCGACCTATCACATGCCTTCCCATAACATTCAAATTAACAACATCGGTATATTCCAAATGACCAAAACATTTTTAAAACATTCCCGGTAAAATAACTTAAAATCATCATGCTACGTTTTCAAATTGTATTTTAATACAATTTGAAAACGTAGCATGATGATTTCTGATTAATTCTTGAAAAAAGCCACGGCGAAACCAAATCATCTAAACATTAGCGATGGAATCATTCTAGGAGTCTCAACTTTTCCTCTTCTTTTGATATTATTTTGTATTTGTCTCCATAGAATTTAAAATCACCGTCAATAGATATGAAAAAAAAAAAACACTGATTTTATGTACACAATTGAAAGTTATATAAAAAAATCATGATGATTTAACAGTTCTAATAATGAGAAGCGGAAAAATATAAATAACGGAAAGAATAGAACAGCCAAACCAAAAAAAGAATTGTTTCGAGAAAAAGGACACCAACAAACAAGCAGAGATGAAAGAAGAAAAAACAAAAAATAACATTTCAGATGAAAGGGAAATTTTCTCGAAACTAAACTCTGCCGCAGGAATCTTGTCAAAGGATAAACACCTGGGCAGTCTCCCTAAGAAGTTATTCTGGGCCATTCTAGAAATGGACATGGGAAGAATTCAAAAAATGGGCCAGAGTTCAAGAAAGGTAATGACGATGTATAAGACCTTACATCCTAGAGATGACATAGATAGACTATAGGTCAAGAAAAGAAGAAGGAAGAGGAGTCGTCGGCATTGAAAATTTTATCGATGTATCAACGCGAGGATTCGAAGACAACATAAACAAGAGCAAAGGCTTAATGCAGCGACCAAAAACTGCGCATCTAACATAATGATCAATAGACCAACAATAACTAAGAAATAGAGATTGAAGCAAAAACAACTGTACCGATACTTCAAGCGACAGACTAACGAAACCTCATACTAGACATGAACATGGTTACGAGAGAAGCTAAATCTCGTTTATTGGAATCACAAATAACTCCATAAGAACAAACTATATTAAAGCGAAAATAGATAAGACATAACCGAATAGCAAAGGGAGGATATGTAGTGATAGAGACAAAACAATTAATGACATAAATGAATGAAGCAATCGAACGCAAAAAGATTTCAAAACTAGACACGACTGGGTGGGGAAGGGGATCTATTAGGAATTGTGCAAGCAATTGAAATCTGACCATATGAACAAAGGGACAAAAGCACAAAACAGTATCCGTCAAGGAAAATGAGACGCACAAAATTCCCTGGAATTTTGAGATACAAACAGATCCCCTAATCACTGACGAAAGACCAGACCCAGACATAGTTTACAAAAGAATTTAAAAAAAAAAACGCTGACTTATACACTTTGGACCAAAGGGGAAAAAATCTAAGAAAATGAAAAGATGGACAAACACTTAGACCTCGACAGAGAAATAAAAAGGCGAAGGAAGAGGAAAGCGATAATACCAACAGTAAGTGGTACGCTCGGAACGATCCCCAAAGGTTTAGTAAAGAGTTTAGAAGAGTTGGAAATCGGACGTCAAGTGGAGAACATCCAAACTACAACATTACTGAGATCGGCCAACATTCTAAGAAGAGTCATGTCCCTCAGACTACCGTGAAATGCTATCTGCTAAAGCCGGGGTGAAAATCTCAGAAAGAATAGAAATTGAATGAACTAATCTATGCGTCATCGAAATTATTCTCTGAAAAGGTCGGGGTTCCCCTAAAGAACACGTTCGGAAAATCAAAATCTGGATGGAAAACTTAACTGGAAAAGCAGAAAAAAATCTACAACTACAAACAAGAATGATAGGACACAGGAGAAACGCTAGAAGAAGCTGAGAGGAAAAGAGAAAGCAACTCAATAGTTAAAACTAAAGATGCAACTTAAAAAATAAACCAGAGGGTACGGATGAAAGAAGGAAGACTAAAAAGATATCGAAATAGGATAAAACAATACAGACAAAATAGGACATTTCAATATAACGAAAAAAATCTCTAGCAGCGAGTAGGGGAAGAATGCACAAAGACAAACCAAGAACCGGATGACAAAGAAAGAAAACAATTGGAGCAAAGTAGGAGAACAAAGAAGATACAACAAAAAAGCCGAACGCATAAAAATCATAAGAAACAATTTGAAGGACCCAAAGAAGGACCGAAGTTTAAAATACACCTCAATTCACGCTGGGAATTACTCAAAGATGTACCAAACTGGAAAATGCAATGCCATGATTGTATGCGGATACTGGTTTAAACATTTCATTTCCATCCGTGCCAAACTGGCTATCGAAATGAATAGATACTTACAAGACACAGATGTCACTAAATGGATAAACAAAGGAAAGACAAACCTGACTGATAAAGGCTCCCAAAAAGGAAACGGCTGCAACAACAACAGATCCATAATGCGCCTACAGATAGTCCAGGAAACGCACAGGCAGATAAAATCTTCATGAATTGCAAGTCCCCTAATGTACATGGATGATATAAAAAATTGAAAAAAAAAAGGTGGAAACCCTAATACTCACTGTGAGGATATGTAGTGAATATATAGGGAGAAGATGTGGTATAAAAAATGTCCGATGCTGATAATGAAAAGCGGAAAATAACAAACGATGGGAGGAATAGGACTACCAAATCAAGAAAAATCAAAACGTTTGGAGAAAAGGTAACCTACAAATACTTGGGAATTTTGGAAATGGACATCATTAAACATGCGGAGATGAAAGAAAAACTAAAAAGAATACGCCCAGAAAAGGAGGAAGCTCTTCAAGATCAAACTACGTAGTATAAATCTCATTAGAAGGATAAATACTTGGCCTCTCTGCCACCAAAGATATTCGGGATCATTCTTAAAGTAGTCGAGAGAAATATTTCAACAAATGGCCGAGAGAAGAAAAACGCATATCCACTCATTAAGCCTTTTATCCCTATGATGACGTAGGCAGACGGTATGTGTCAAGAACAGAAGTAGGAGGAGGACTCACCACCTTTAAAAATAGTGTCGTTGCATCGATTGAACAACTTGAAGACTACATAAAAAAGCGCGGAAGAAGACTGTTTACAGCCACCAGAAACAATACTGACAACATTAGCAACAGAGCAAAAATAACCAGAAAACAAAAAGGTGAAAAACAACTGTAAGAACATTTAAAGCAACAAGCACGCGAAATCTCGCATGAGAAAACTTGGACATAGCTAAGAAAGGAAAAACTCAACTGTGAAACTGAATCTCTTCTGACAGTAGCACAAAACAACGCCATAAGGACTATGTCAAACATGAATAGACCGGACGTAACAAAAATTCAAATATATATTATTTAATGATAGAGACAAAACGATCAATCAAATAATAAGCGAATGCAACAAATTAGCGCAAAGAGAGAATAAGACCAGACAAGAATGGGTGTGCAGGGTGATCTAATTAGAATTGTGCAAGAAGTTTAAATTTGACTATGAGAATAAATGGTATATGCTCAACCAAGAACCCGTTTTGGAAAATGAGACGCACAAAATTGTTTTGAATTTTGAGACACAAATGAAATTCCAAATATCCGCCAGACGACCACATTTAGTGATAGTCAATAAAAAAAAGCAGAACGTGCCGAATAGGGTATAAAAAATGGCTAGTTTTCTGACATTGAAATACAAGAAATCCACCAACAAATATATAGACAAACACATCAACAAACCCCTACCTCAGTAAACGAGACAATAAATACAGGACAACCAGAGACTCCTAACTAAACACAACATGACAATGACTCTGTAAAAACACAAACGCAAACACTGACCCAAGAGGAAATAACTTATGTAGATACCATAAAAGAATTATGTGTTAAAAGGAAACTAAACTGCCTTCTCTCAGGAACCAAAATTGGAGGACAATCAAGTCCGAAATCGAGAAAGTAAACGACTTATTGACAAGTATCCCGACAAACGACATCACGGAGTTAAATGATTTAATATACGCAAGAGCAAAATTTGTCTGCGAAAAAATAAGGGTCCCCTTAAAACCACAGGTAGAAAGTCCAAACCCAGGTGGGGACTCAGACTTGAATCACAGATAAAACGATTACGACAACAAGAAACAATACTAAAACGGAATATAATAATGGCTCGGGCGAAACTGAAAAAACACGGCGACTAGAATTTTAAAAAAAGCTTGAGTAGACCATCAAAAATACTAGCGAAAAAGGATACAGAGACAAGGTCAAACAATATAGAAAAAACAGGACGTTCCAAAACAACGAAAAAAACTTCTACCCACAATTAAGGGGAAAATGGGTGAGGCTATATCAACAACTGGATGCGAGAGAGGCAAAAAGATTTTGGAGCAAAATATGGGAACGGAAAGATCCTAACAAAAAGCCGAAAAGATAAATAACAGCGAAACAGAGTTGCGAATGCACAAAGAAGGCCCTCAGGAGGTGAACATACATCCCGACGGACTCAAGACAACGCTTAAAAAGCTAGCGAACTGGAAATCCCCTGGTCGTGATGGCATCCACGGATTTTGGTTTTTAAAATTCTGCTCCAAACACGACAGACTTGCAACTGAAATTAATAAATGCATACATAAAACTGAGATAGCCGAATGGATGACTAAAGGAAAGACAACTCTAATCCAAAAAAACTCCCTCAAAGGAACTGTCCCAAACAAGTATAGACTCATAAAGTGCTTACCGATGATATGGCAAATACTAACGGCACAAATCAGGTAGCAGATCTACTACTCCTTGGTAAGCCGCGGAATATTCCCCGACGAATATAAAATATACCACAAGAGAACCAAGGGCATAAAGAATCTACTATGTATAGATCAACTCATCCTCAAAGAAAGTAAAACTAGACGGAAAAGTCTAGCAAGGTAAAGATACAAATAGGTATAATCCAGGGAGGATGCACTATCACCATTACTATTTTTGATTGCCATGATGACACTCAACCGCATCTTTATAAAATGATTAGCCGAATACAAACTCCGTAAATCGCAGGAAAACAATGAACCACTTGATGTACATGGACGACATCAAACTGTTTGCCAAAAAGCAAAAAATACTTCGAAACCCTAATACAAACTAAGAACATGCAGTCAAGATATTGGGATGGAATTTGGCATAGAATAAGGTGCAATAATGAAATGTGGCAAACGACGCATATAGAAAGGAATCAAACTACCAAATGAAAAAAATTCAGAACGCTCGGAGAAAAAGAAACCTAAAAATACTTGGGGATATTGGAAACTGACACCATTAAACAAGCGGAAATGAAAGAAAAAATTACTTAAAAAAATATCTCAGAAAAGCCAAAAAATTACTCGAGACAAAACTCTATAACAGGAACCTTTATAAAGGGTTAATTATTGGGCTGTTCACTTCGTAAGATACTCGGGACCATTCTTGAATTGGACCAGAGAAGAACATAAACAAACGGACCAGAAAACAAGAAAATTAATGACCATGCACAAGGCTTTGCATCCCAGAGATCACATTGACGGGGTATATGTATCAAGACGAGAGAGAGAGAGGAAGAGGACTTGCCAGCATTGAAGACAGCCTGGACACATTGATACAATGACTCGAAGACTACATAGAAAAGCGCGGGCTGGGGAGACTGATTACAACCACCAGAAACAGGAGCTCCAACGGAACAACAATAAACAGAAAACAAAAGTGGGAAGAAAAACAACTCTCTGGACGTTTCAAATGACTAACAAGCGACAACTCACACAGGAAAATGTGGACGTGGCTAAGAAAATGAAACCTTAAGAGAGAAATAGAATCTCTTTTGATAGCAGCAGAAAACAACGCCATAAAGACTAACTGTATCAAAGCGAGAATTGATTAGACGCAACAAAACAGCAGATGTAGGTTAGGTGTTGAGAGAGACGAAACGATTAATCACATAATAAGCGAATGCAGCCAATTAACTTAGAAAGAATACAAACCTAAGCGGGACTAGGTGGACAAGGTGACCCACTGGGAATTATGCAAGAAGTTGAAGTTTGACTATACGAACAAATGGTATATGCACAACCCAGAATCCGTCCAAGAGAATGGGATGCACAAACTCCTCTGGGATTTCGAGATACAAAAGCATCACGAAATCTCGGCCAGACGACCACATCTTAAAATAATCAACAGCAAAAAAACAAGAACTTCCAGAATTGTGGACTTTGCTGTCTCGGCACACCATAGGGTTAAATTAAAATTATTTCAAAAAGGGATAAATACTTAGACCTTGCTAAGGAATTGAAAAAGCTGTGGAAAATGAAAGTAACGAAAATACCAATTGTGATTGGTGCTATTGGTACAGTCACCAAAGGATTAGTACAAGGACTAGAGGACTTGGAAATAACAGAATGAGTGGAGACTATCCAAACTACTGCATCATTGAGATCGGTCAGAATAGGTAGAAGTGTCCTGGACACTTGAGGAGACTTGTTTTCAGTCAAGCTCCACTGGGAAAGCACCAGCTAACGCTGATGGGAAAAACTCTCAAAAGAGAACAACTAATAATAATTCTGATGATGATTATAATTATAAGCAAATGCAGCAGACTAGCACAGAAAGAGTTTAAGACTAGACTCGACTGAGTGGGAAAGGTTATAATTTAGAAACTGTGCAAGAAATCTAAATTTGACCATACGAACAAATGGTAAATGTACAACACTCCACCTGTCCGGGAGAATGAGACGCACAATCTCCTCTGGGATTTTGACATAAAAATGGATCACCTAATCTCGGCCAGATGATAGGCCTTATAATAATCAACAAAAAAGAGAACTTGCAGTATTGTGGACTTTGCTGTCTCAGCTGATTAAAAGAAAGTGAAAAGAAAAATAAATATCTCGACCTTTCAAGAGAACTGAAAAAAACTATGGAACATGAAAATGACTCTATACCAATTGTGAAATGCACTCTTGGTACAGTCAATAAATGGTTGGTAAAAGTACTAAAGGACTTGGAAATAAGAGAACCAATGGAGACCATCCAAACTACAGAATACTGAGAAGAGTCCTGGAGAATTGAGGAGACTCACTGTCACTCAAACTCCAGTGAAAGACCATTATCTAATACTCATGTGAAAATCTCAAGGAGTAATACAATAATAAAGATACTTGCAAAAATGAAAAATATCTGGAAACCCAAGTACAAACTATAAGAGTATGTAGCCATCATATCGGACAATGCGCCATGTTTTTAATGAAAATAGAAGAAAATCAACAGAACGGATAGAATTACGAAATCAAGAAAACATCGGAATGATTGGAGAGAGTGAAAATGACAGGTAGTTGGAAACACTGGAAGCAGACAGCATCAAAGCAAAAGAGATGAAAGAAAAAGTAATAAATGAGTTCCTCAGAAGAATAAGAAAACTTCTCAGAATAAAACTCTGCAATCTCATCGCAAGAATAAACACCTGCGCATTCTTCATTGTAAGATGCTCTTGACAATCATTAAAATGGACAAGGGAATAAATTGGAGAAATAGACCGAAGAAGTTTGATTTCCTTTCGTTTGGTTTCATGGCATATCAACCAGTGTAGGTTATCTAATGCCATATATATATATATATATATATATATATATATATATATAATCATTGTTTTTAAGCAAACCTGAGCTCATTTTTCCACACGCTTAAAAGGTTTCACTTATTTCAACACAGTTGAACAATCACACAGTTTTACTTGAAACAATTCAATTTTACATAAATACACAGTTTCTTGTTTACACACAGTCATTTGTATGAATACATTTTTTTTTTTGCTTAGACACAGTAAAATATTAAAACATTTTATATCAAACAATTCAGTTTAGCATGTCGACAAAATTAAATAGTTCCAAATATCGCAATATATCACGAACAATTCAATCATATATCAATCATTTATTTATACACACTTAAATGATGAAAAAGTTATATTTCAACAATTCAGTTAAGCTAATATACACAGTATTTTTGTTTTCTGACACGTTTGGGAAGTCTTATCCATCTGCTGTGTATTCTGCAGCCTGAGTCAACTGCATTATCAGTCCTTTTAAATGTAAAAGCAGTTCTATTTCTGTCATTTCAGTTTAGCATAAGTACATAGTTTTTGTTTACAACCAGTTCAATGGAAAAACAGTTAAGCACAACAACATACATTAAATGTAAAACATTTCTATTGGACCCATAGATAAGACCATAACAGGTGCTAACACACTGGGCTAAAGTGGACCTGGGAGTAATAGTAATGAATAGGTGCTCCGCGATCCCCAAAGCTCCAGCATTACTGAAGCCACATCATAAGATTGTTTAGAGTCATATGCCGGACACTCATTGACGAGGTCTTACCCTTCTGCAGAGACATACTCAGTATATTCCCCAGCCCCAGAGGACTAGGCCAGAGTGAAGAAGAATCGATGACGATATACAAAGCCTTATACAAGATATATGATAAAAAGAAATTATATGAGGGAAGAAACTCTTGAGGATCAGGAATTTTCAGCTTTGAGGTTTGCATTGATGCCACAATTCAAGAGTTCGAGGGATATGCAAAAATATCAAAGACATTCTTATTACAACTGCCAGTATCAGCGACGTCAACGTAAGGACAAAAATGAAAACAACAAAACCAAGAAAACAACTGGTTGTATTCTTCTAGAGACAAACTGATAAAACTGAATACGAAATTACGAGGTATATTTGTTTCTGCTTTTACACACTGAAAGCAACCCAGCATGTTAGAAATACATCAGAAACCCAAGAAGAACATTCAGGGCTCTGAATTTCTCACTTTCTCACCATAATATGTTGCTTCTCTTAGTCTATCTAACGCAGTCAACTCAGCCTCCATACTCTCTTTCGACCTCCCAGCGACTACCTACAAATTGTAGTAGTAAATAAACCTTTGGACAGCTAAACAGAGTTTAGTGCATTCCTCAACTTTTACCGTGTAATTGATGTTGGTTAATTATTGTTTCTAGGAGTGTGTAGTGTGTTCAATGTTGCTTTTTTTTCTTCGTTGCATCAATTGTGAATTCATTTAAAATCAATTCTATTGTAATTTGTTTGGCAGTTAGTGGAAAGACTGATTTGAAATACAGAAAGAGATCTTAAGAGGTGGGGTTTCTATAGAAACTAGTGTAGATTTTTCCAGTTGTAGGTATTTGGATTATAAAATTTAGGATTGATCGGGACCAAGTGTTATCTGTAGGTTCTATCTTAAACTAGATATGTCTATATTTTGAAACTTCTCATATATAGCGGTGGCTTCTTTGCTGGGTGATGTCAACATCAGTTTAGCATCTATATATCTTGTGAAGAATATGCATGATGAGTGCATTTATAGTGCTCGACGTTCTAGTTGATCCATATATGAAATGGTTAGTATGCCTGATATACTGGATCCCGTGGGTAGTCCTGATATTTGTTTGTAGGTATTTCTGTTGTGAGTGAAGTAAGTATTGTCTACTATAATGGATAATAGCTGGTGTATATATGTTGCTCTTAGTTTGTGACAATATAAGTTCTTGGAGATTATATGGTCTGATATTACATCGATTGCTGGGTGGGCACGTACTGTGGTGTAGAGGGAGATTACATCCAAGCGGAATAAGTAATTATTTTGCGTTGGTCGTTCAGTATTTCGTTGTGTTAGTCTGTAGATGACTTAATCAAAATTCTTAACATGTCCTGAAGAGGTGGAAAGCAAAGGTTTCAATATATGTGTGAGAAGCCTTGATATTTTCCGAAGAGGCCCTTCTAAGTTGGAAATGATAGATCTGATCTGGAGTGTTGTGTTAGTTTTGTGTGTTTTAATGAGGTTGTAGAAAATGGGTAGTTTGTTGTTTTGAATAATAAAGTTATTCTTGTATTTGGTATATTCATCCGTTTACATATGTTAGTCGATGCATTATTGATTAGGTTTTCTAATTGGGTTGATTAAATACCTATAACCTCTGAATAAATGTTGTTATCTTTAAGATGGTCTAGTGACAATTGGCGATAAGTGGTCTGTGAGATGACGCAGAATTCCTTACCTTTATCGGAGGGTAGATATATAAGGAACTTATTTCTCATGGTTGGAAAAATGTGTCGTTGTGTACTGGATAAATTGTGCTGTATTCTTTTATGTTTTCTAAGTAAGAAGAATATCAATCTTTTAAGTCTTGATAATTTAAGGTCGAATTTTTTGTTGGCAGGAAGTGGGTGAATTCGGTGATCCAAAGTGTAAATAGGAAATGTGTTAGCATTAGATTTATTCTGGATTTTAGATAACCATTTTTTAACCAAATCCTTACTCAGTTTGATAGCAGACTAGAATATAACAGTGATTGGATTATTAGTATAAAAAATGAAATTGATTAAGTCAACTGGAGTCACATCTCTTCGCATGGCGTTTAAGCACCCTACGTGGCACCATCGTTACAACACCCAACACAGCGTTCTGACACCCGACGTGGCACAATGTTTACAACGTCCAAAAGATTTTAATATACATCACCGAGTTCATATAAAAAAAGGCTAATGATGAAGTTTTTACTTCGAAATTAATTAGACCCCAAATGATTATATCGCATTGCAATAGCCTTATATATATATATATATATATATATATATATATATATATATATATATATATATATATATATAAAACACAAAGGTTGCTATATTTATAAATAAACAATGATCAATATCATTGACAGAGCATGTGTAGAGCGAGTTAGGATAACTTTAACACAGATTCAGCGGTGCTTGGTGACTGTCAATTCCTCGACATTGCGATCATCACTTATATATATATATATATATATATATTCTTTAGAAACTGAGCAGAATTATATTTTTCTTGGTATTTAAAGGCCCAATGAATATATGAATATGATATATGACAACTAGTGAACAATGAGTTTTGCTTTTTTACTTTTTAAACTTGAAATGCCTCTAAAACTTTAGATAAAACTCAACTGCACGATATCTTTTGTTTTTTTTAATTACATCAAAAGTTTAGCCGAAGTAAAACAAATAGAAATGACGAAAATGTAAAAAGCAGCACTCCATATAAAGATCATTGTAAGACCATCTCGTCTGATTTGTTCAAGAGTAAAAAGTTATACATTATTAGAAAATGATTCAGATTTCAACCAAATTATTTTAAATGTATTGCCTTTTATCTCGCAGAGGGTTAGAGAAATTGTATTTGTATGTGTCACGAATTTGCAGGAAATGTTAGAATAAATCATACATTCTTCCAAGAATATAGGATATTTGTTTATAATTAGAAATATATGATAAAGAGGTATGGGGCTAGCGTGTCCCCTTGTAGTACTCCTGCTACAATGTTGAAGTATTCTGTCTCCATCTGGTGAACGTACTTTCACTTTGGTGTTTCTATAGAGAATCATTACTTCTGCTACGTTTTCTTATGGTCGGCTGTATGCAAGTAGGATCTGTTCCATCTTCCCTCTGTGAATGGAATCGAAGGCTGTCTAGACTACGTATTTAGAACATCGATCGATAAAATCAGAGAGAACCTCTTCGAGCTGACAAAGAAAAGCAGAAGGTACCCCGTAAAAACAATTACTGACGCCGACTACGCCGATGACATAGCGCTACTAGCAAATACACCCAACTAAGGCGAAACACTAATTCATAGTTTGGAAGGGGCCGCCGCAGGCATTGGCCTCCATGTCAATGCACACAAAACTGAATAGATGTGCTTTAATCAATCAGGCCACATTTCCACACTAGACGGAACCTCTCTGAAACTGGTTGACAAATTCACCTACCTAGGAAGCAGCGTCTAATCAACCGAAAAAGACATCGACACGCGGCTAACGAAGGCATGGACAGCTAACGATATACTATCTGTCATATGGAAATCAGACCTGACCGTTAAAATGAAACGTAGTTTCTTCCAAGCAGCGGTCGTGTCGATACTGCTGTATGGATGCATCACTTGGATGCAAACAAAACGGCTGGAGAAGAAGCTAGACGGCAACTACACAAGAATGTTGAGAGCAATATTAAACAAGTCCTGGCGGCAACACCCCCACAAATCACCAACTATACGGCCACCTGCCCCCCATCATGAAAACTATCAAAGTAAGACGAACCAGGCACGCAGAACACTGCTGGAGGAGCAGGGCGAGCTCATAAGTGATGTACTCCCATGGACCCCCATATATGGCCAAGCATAAGCAGGACGACCCGCTAGAATATACATACAGCAGCCGTGTGAGGATTCGGGATGTAGCACAGAAGACCTGCCAGAGGCGATGAACGATAGGGAAAAGTGGCGAGAGAGGGTCAGGGATATCCGTGCTGGCGGCACGACATGATGATGATGAGGATGAGAAATATATATTCTTAAAAAAATAATATCTGAATGTCTTAATGCAATCAAACACTTAAGTAAGCAAACCCTTTTCGTTATGGTCCACAAATATAGATCGCTCAGAATATTTGGAGTTTATAAACAATAGTTCAGATAAATAAAGAGCAGGCTTGATATAATTGTAACGCTAAATCACATTACACTTGATATCAGTTACGAAGGTAGGTGACCCGAGGGCTCCATTTTCAATACCTACAATACCAAGTTGTTGGGAAAGGCAAAACTCCTTTTTCTGGATTGCTCCACTTTTCCCTTGATACATACCTTCTAATGCTGAGTGTTAAGCAAGGGGACTCTAAATACCATTTTTGGAATTTTTTGGCATGACTCGTACTGGGATTGAACCCTGGTCTCAAAATTCATTTGCGAACACTTTACCCACGAAGCCAATTGGCTTGTATCGCGATGTAATAATATACTATAATTTAAAAATCTCGATTCAGAAAGTTTATAAAACAGAAAAATATATTTTTATTGATTTTATTTGTCTACTGGAATAGAAGCATATACACGTTTTAATACCTGGAGAATTTTAAACATTAACTATTCAGTTTGATAACGACCACATGTAGGATTTTCATTTTTATTGAGCGTGTCGCCACGTTTTTTCCGGATGAAATGAAACATTTACAAAAAGACATAATGCACTTATTCATTTGCAAAATATTTAATATATTCATTTTAATGATTTATACTTCCGTAGTTTATTTAATCAATTACTATTTTACATATTAAATCTTTTCATTAATTCAGATAATATAAAAAAAAGTACTTGTATATCAAGAATTTTTTTTTTCTATAATTGCATTAAGCCAAATTTCCAATAATTTAAGCAAAAAGTATTTCTTTTCTCTTTTGTGTTGGATCCAAATCGATAATCATGAAAAAATAGAATTCAAGATTATTCCATATTTCATTATTTGGAAAGGAAATCTGTTAAGAAAACTATTTTGCATTAAAATTGAAAATCAATATTTTATTCTATAGAGTGATATTAAAATATTTTCTGGTGATAACGATCGGGTATAAATTAATTATGAAAGATTATATATTGAAAAGAAAACCATATCCACTAAATGATCTGCTCGCTTAATGGGAACTACCAGACTTTTTAAACTGGTGACTTTCTATAACAATGAAGATTTCGATAGGAAAATCATTTATATTTGATGAAATGATGACCGAAGAATGGTGCACATGTGTGCCATTGTTTTTCCGAACTACACAAAATTTAACTGAATAGATTTTCTTTTTTTTCCAGATAAATTTCCAACTTTATCAAACATAGATGTAGAGTGGACCGGTGCATTGGCCTAGCAGTTAGAGTGTTCTTTTTTTTTGTTACTTTTAAAATAAATGTACCAATATATATATATATATATATATATATATATATATATATATATATACTGGCTATTTTAACAGCATAAAACACAAAATGGTTATATCTCTTCATTATCTAGCTGCTTAGAAAAATACAACTATCATATACAATTATAATTCATAGTAATGAACTAAATACTAGGGTAATGGTAGCATTTACCAATTTAAACAAATAGATTGACGGAAAGTGCTTAAAGAGATTTTGAAGTCGTTCCGGAGGTTCTGGTTGAAGAAGAATTTTCGAGGTGTCTGTGGTGTAATGGTTATCATCGTATGAAATGGACATGGTGACACGAGTTCAAATCCTGGACAAGAGTGATTGCATTTCACATAATATTAATAACGCTTGGGATAGGTATGAATCTAATTATTCTCCATCCAGCTAAGGGTAAATGGTAGGGAAGTCTTGGTTCTTCAGCATGGTGAGGTAACTAGTGTAGGAGAAGGAAATCTGTTAAACTCCGCTTAAAAATTGACATTGTGTCATATCCTGCCCGATCGGAGTGGTTGGTAAATATGATAATTCATGATAATGTTTTTTAGAATACATTATACTTTTAATAATTAATCTGACATAAGAAGGTAAGATAATTCATTTCAGTTTTCTAATTCATATAGGAATATATATGTGTGTATGAATGTATGTATATTCTCACAGGGTACAAGGGGTAAATTGTCATCTAAATTACGCACAAGTTAACATAATTTTCACTTCTAAATTTATCAGATATATTTACCAAAATTACATTAAAATATCTTTAAACAATCTATAGATTAAATTTATTCAAATAAATAGCAATTTCCTTCAACCAGAACCTCCGAAATGACTTCAAAATCTCTTGAAGCTCTTTCCGTCAATTTCTTTGTTTAAATTGGTAAATGCTACCGTTATCCTTGTATTTAGTTCATTATCAGGCTTGCAGGGAGACTTGTTGGTCTTCCGCTTAACCATGTCCTACACATAATCAAATGAGGTAGAAGTCCACCGAGTAACGCATCAGATTTTAGGGATGATGTGGTTCGAGAAATTTTCTCATCACGAAGACTTGCTTCTCCTTCTTATTTGACATGACACAGAGTCATGATGCCAGACGTAATGTCTTCACGCAATCACCTTCTTGAAAAATATACTTGAAATAGGTCTCATTGTAAAATCTGATAACATGTGGAAAATGACTGGAGTTATAACGTTACCGTTGCAGGTGATTACGCGAAACAACATAACGTCGACAGGAAGTTTAGTTTTCATAACGGTCGGTTTATTTTGTGCGGACGAAAAAAGCTAGCGTTTTTTCTGAGTTCACCATCTGATCCTGGCCGAAAATTTTCTCTTTTAAGAAAATGGTAAGTATGTTCAGTTGGAGGGGGCGCTGAATTTGTTCAAAAGCTTTGTTGCTGGGTATTTTCTTTATCTTTAATAGTTTATGATAAAAATTGGCCCTTTCTCAACTTGTATGAGAAATACTGAAAGTTTCATACATTACTTGCCTCACACTTCCATGTCCCTATGGAAATGATTTCTTTGCAGGGATCGTTGTTGATCATGAATTGGATCTCACGAGTTCTTTTCTGTAAACAATCAGAATTTGTTTTCTTAACTGCTGAATCTTCTTTATCGCCATTGAACTTATCGAACTCATTACGAATCCACTTCACTCTCTTCAGATTCACACCAAATCACTAAAATCATCGTATTGGATCTTCTACAGTGAATGCTACGGACTAGAGCATATTGTTTTCAAATTTCTGGAGGAATGAATAGCGCCATGGTACTTCCTTTCTGACAGACAGTTCTGTAGCTGACTTCGCAGAAGAGAAAACGTGAAACAATCAAAGCGCATGCGTGATATCAATAATTTAATAAGCAATACCTTACTCATCGTCTGCTGTTATCATGTTTAGTTTTTAGTGTATATTTTCTATGTTAATATTCGGGAAAGTAAGGGACTCCTCAAGAATTCTAACACAGAAAATATTACACTCAATCTCATCTAAATAATATCATTGAAGCGCACATTTTTTTTTCAATATCATCAGAACAATAATTTAATTTTTACTTTTTTCTTTCGATTTATAACCGTCCGTTTTTCATCTTAGGCTAAGGGAACACGTTCATTTTTACGTTTTATTTCTAATTTGAAACTCTTTTATCATTTGGAGAGTTTTTCTCATTTTCCAAAAACTGAGAACACATTTTACAATATGGTCTGTTTTTTATCATTTTATTCATCACTGTTTTTTAATGCGTTCTTTGAATTCACACAGCCAAAGAGAACGAAAATATTTAATTCCAGTGACAACAAGATAGGGTTTTATATTCATATTTTGGCATACTTTATAATCAAGTAAATTTCTATGGCAGAACATGCTATCTATCTATCTATCTATCTATCTATCTGTGTGTGTGTGTGTGTGTGTGTGTGTGTGTGTGTGTGTGTGTGTGAGAGTATATCTAAGTATGTTCACATATGTGAGCAGCTCTAAGAGAATTTGCATGTACGCAAGTGTCTATGTTTATGCGTTCATTTGTGCCTGGTTGCATTTGTATGGCTGAATGCAGGAGAGTATATTCATATATCTGTATCTGTGTGTTTGTGCGTCTTTGAGTGTTTGAATATTTTCACCCAGGCGTCTCTATCTGCCCTTGATTTTCTTGCGGTCGATTCATTGTGAGCAAGGACTGAGTGCAAAGTTCTCAAATTTCCATAATTATGAAAATAGTTTCATCTGCAACAATTTGGAAAAGTGACAAATCTGGATGAAAATGCAATTGTAAATGTTACAAAACGAGGGGGAAAAATGATTGATAGAGCGGAATGAAAGAAAGAAAGAAAGAAAGAAAGAAAGAAAGAAAGAAAGAAAGAAAGAAAGAAAGATGTTAGCTAAAAGGGTTTTAAAAAAAGAAATAAGTAGTTCATGAAAAGAAGTAAAGAAACACGGAAAAGAAAAGAGAGTTAGAGGATAAATAGTGTTTGAATAAAAAGGAAAGAATGGTAAGAAAGAAAGAAGTATTAAAGAATAAGTCGTGAGTGAATGAGAAATAATGAAAGAAAAAATGAAACATAAGAAAGAAAAAAGAGTTAAAGTAAAAACAGTGAGAGAATAAGAATCTTAGAAAAATAGCAAAGAAAGAAGTTCTAAAGAATCTGTGGAAAATCAACAAGAAAGAAAGAAAGAAAGAAAGACAAAAGAAAAATTGATAAAGAAAATTTGTGAATAAGAAAGAAAGAAACTCCAGAAAGGAAAAGGGTTGAAAATAATCTGTGAATTTTGAAGAAAAAAGAAATATATGAAAGAAAAAGGTATAAAATAACAACAATTAGGTGAATAAGAAAGAAAGAAAGAAAGAAAGAAAGAAAGAAAGAAAGAAAGAATTATTTTCGATCAATGAATGCAGAATGCATTTATTAATTTATTTGTTTATGTCTTCATAAACTTGTTAAAACTAATTTAGATAAATAAATAAATAAGTAAAGAAAGAATGAAAGAAAGAAAGAAAGAAAGAAAGAAAGAAAGAAAGAAAGAAAGAAAGAAAGAATATGAAGACAGGTAAGCACATGAGGATAAAAATCAAGAATGACATTAAAAAAAAGAAAATATGAGAAAGAAAAGAAGGAAAACAGCATGAAAAAAAAAAAAAAACTTAAGCTAAGATTTTCTTCTTTTCCTTATAAGAAGAAAATCATTTAGATTGGCAGATGAAAGAATGTGACTCGAATGAATTGAATAACCGAATTTTAAGGAATAGAAAATTGATGTTACAATGATTGAGTAAACAAAAATGTGATTAAAATACATGAAGCATAAAATGGAGATAAAAGTAAAATTAAAGAATATGAGACAATTGAAAAGAGAGAGAGACAAAAAAGAGAGAGACAGACAGACAGACAGAAAGAGAGAGAGAGAGAGAGAGAGAGAGAGAGAGAGAGTGTGTGTGTGTGTGTGTGTGTGTGTGTGTGTGTGTGTGTGTGTGTGTGTGTGTGTGTGTGTGTGTGGAAATGTGATGTATGAAAGAATAGATAATAAATTCAGAGACGAAAAGAAAGTAAAAAATAATATTGGAAAATGAAGAAATTAATAAGAAAAAAACAAACAAACAAACAAGAAAACAAGAAGAACGCGAGAAGAAATAAAAGAGAGGAATGAAACAAGTATATACTTCATCAGGAAAGAAAATATAAAGAGGTAAGCGAATTAAATAACCTTCAAAAGGACAGAAAACTCAGTGATAATATAACTTTATATAAAGAAAAAAATATTCAGGTAATACATAAATAAACACAATATTGGAGATATAAGAACAATAATTAAATAAAAACAAGTTCACCACTTTGCATGGAAACATTTTTCTGCTATCGGAAAATACATATTATTATCGATGATTTCTCAAAGAAAAACCATTCGCATGTTTGGGAATATAATGTTTGATTATGTTATTATGAAGGTTTTTGTATAAAAACTGTTTACAAGATTTATTCAAAACTATCTCGTCACTAATGGCAATATCCTTTTGAAAAAAAATGTGCCACTCTTAGTCCACCTTTGAAATTTTTTCGAGTTCTCAGACCATCCAAGAAATTTAAAAGCATCCGATTATTCATACATGCTGAAAGATTATGTAAAAATCGAAAATCATCCTTATGCTCATTTTATTTGAGATTTTCATTCATTCTTATTTTCAGTCTTTGGTTTTCTTGAAAAGCAATATAAAGAGACATATCTACTTTTCTATGTTCATGATGATTAAATGTGAGCTACTGGCCTGATTTTTTTGCTCCATTTGAAGTTCATGGCCAATATAATTTTATTTCTCATATTCACTTATCATTTATTAAGTTTTTACATAATCATTGGGTTACTACATCTTCAAATTCCAATAATTGGAACAAAGCTTATAAACAAAACGTTTAAAACTTTCTCTAAAATAAATCTCAAAATAACTTTTAATAAAATAAAAAAAGAAAAATAAGCTTTTTATTTATTTATTTGATAATTAAGATAATCAATTCCTTTTTCTACTTTCCATTCATTCTTTGATTGAAATTAATTTATTTTTCTTATCATTATTTTGATCACTTTAGGGAATCTGCTGCGTTGGAAATTCTGAATGATGGCTTGTTTTCAATGTTTGCATTTTAAGTCCCGCTAATAATAAAATTAATACTTTGTCATGAAGATCTTGTTAAGTATTAAAATAAAATTGAAAGATTAGAAGCTTATCGAAAAAGCGATTACGTCTATCGTAAACTATATTTAGTAAGTGAAGTCTCGCTACTGTAATAAGTCAATTCAATTTGAATGCGTCGGTGCAAAAGAGAGAGACATCCACAGAGTTTAGTTTCTCAGATTCCTGAAGTTTTTAGAAATTAATCTTGCTCAGTAGTTCATATATTTAGTGAGTTGCATCCATAGTTACTAAATGCTATTCTGATATTGCCCCAGATAGTGATTTAGACTGTTAGCTATGTTACTCTCGTTGCTACAGAACAGTTTTCGTGGCCATGGAACATCGCAGGATTTCGTAATTTTTAAAGTATAAATGTGTTTTCTTAATGAATATCATCGTACAAATTTTCAATCCTATTTGTTCCTTTTTAACATGGCATAATAAAAAATAGTGACGTACAGTAAGTTTGATTTGGTTTGGTTTTATGGCATATCAACCATTGTAGGTTATTTCATGCCAAATCCTGTTTACATACACACACACACATACACACACACACACACACATACACACACACACACACACACACACACATATATATATATATATATACATATATATATATATATATATATATATATTGATAGATAGATAGATAGATAGATAGATAAGATATATGATTTGTAAACACGTTTTTGTAGATAACATTTCTAAACGAGCCTGAGCTTAGTTTTTTTTTGACACACAGTTAAATAGTTTCAAGTTTTGCAATATAACAGTCACGATTTAACGTCAGTAATTTGTTTGCACTCATAGTGTGTAGGTAATTTCATTTTTAAATGAGTAAGAGATAATAGTTTTGAACACAACGATTGCTATGGTTTCTACTCAGTTAAATATTTTCTATTATTGCTATCAAACACAAATAATTCATTTCAATAGTAATCCTTTATTTGTACACATTGAAGTGATTCTAATTATTTTTATTTAAAACTAATTATTCTATTTAACTCTATTCATTTATTTGCGCAGAGTCAAATGGTTCAAATCATTGCTATGGTAAACCAATAATTCAATTTAGGCGCAGAGGTTCAAGTATTGCTATTTAACATTAGTAATTCTATTTTACGTTACTTAGTCGTTTGCACACAGTTAAAGGGTTCCAAGTATTGCTATGTCTATTATAGGAGTTAAATCTATATTAACAGTTTGTTGTCATATGATATGAAACCCCAAAAGTTTTTGCTGCAAATCAATCGTTGCAGAAATCGCCCATTTTCCACTATTCAGCAAATGTTTATAGTCATTATACTAGAAATTATATGTATGTGAGTGCAAGAGAAAAAGAAAAAAAGTAGAAAGATTAAGAGAGACAGCGAAAGATAGACAATATATTTGTGTGTTTGAAAGAAACTGTATGAGAGGGTGATTATTTGTATGTATGAAAGGGAGAAAGTATGTGTGTGAGAAACAGAGAGAAAGAGAAAAACTATGCGTGAGACACAATGTGGGTGAGTGAATGTATGTGAGAAAGTGGGAGGGGGAAAAGAAGAGAAGAAACGTTTACAGGAAATTACTGACTTAGCTTGACAAACCCAACAGTAATTTTTTGTCTTCTAGTAAAACCCCATGTGTTGTTTCCAGTCGTCAGTTTAATCTGCTATCAAGAGTGGACACCTATCAAAATAAGAGAATTTAGTTTTCTCCTAACTTAAAGACGTCCAATCCAATACGGAGGCAGCTGTCCCCCTTTCAGCCAATGTCGGATTTGTCACTCTCCCTTTATCTGCGGAAACATCTAGATAAAAAAAGCACAAAGGAAAACAAAAGAGCCTGAAAAAATATCCAAACTGAAGTAAGTAAAACAGTTTTACCTTAAAAGGAACAAGAAGTCGATGGAGAGCTTTCTCTCAACGTGTTTGGAAAGAAGTAAACTTAATTCAAATCAAAACAAAAAAAAATATATCTGAAGAAAAAGTAGTTTTCCCTTCAAATTGAAGACGAACATACGTAAAACGATCATATGAAATAGTTAAAAAAAAAAGGGTTCGACTGATAGCAGGTTTGGGATGATGAATGTGTTGACGTAGAAAAAGTTGAAGCTAAACGAGAAAAGAAACGAAGAAATTGCAAAATAAATGATGGTTCGCTGCTTTTCATTTTCTGTGCCTACGTTTTTATATTTTTGTTAACTAATACATTTCATTAGTTACTAAATTGTCCTCCTGCTACAAAACGGGATTTGGCATTAAATAATTCAACAAGGTTGATATGCCATAAAAACAATAAACCAAACCATACAACAAAACAAGTGAAGGGTTTATATTAACATCTTTGTAAACATTTTTACTATCTTCAAAAAATGTGCTTGTTTCACTCACGTTTAGAGACTCTATGAAATAATCAGAAAATTAAATAAATAAAACTATTTCCTCTCCGATATATTAAATATACACAAATTAAAGCAAGGTTCAGTTGAGAGTTTTGGATTGTTTAAATTTAATGCAGCGTATCGTATGAATTCAAGCGTTACTATAATGGGGTTATAATTGCTGGAAATAGCAACTTGTCATTTTAGAGACAATTTTGTTATATTTGCTTTTCAGAAACTCATCTGGAAAAAAACCGGTTGAGAGATAATCAGAAAATATCAACAGTCTAACTTTGGTAATTATTGTTTAAAAGTAACATAAATTCATTCAGAAGTCGAATATATTTGAAATTATATCAAAAATATTAAAGGTGATTAATAAGAATTAAATGCGATGTTTTCGATTTGAATTAACTGACGAAGATCACATTTATGCTTCTACGCAATATCAAAATGAATTTGGTAAGTTTTTAATTAATGAAGACCGGCTCAATTTCCGTATGTGGATGTGGAGCCGAAACATCAACCGACAATGCGCCATTTTCTTTGAAAGGGTATGAGAAACGTTTGTTGACAAGTGATATTTTGATCGAATATAATCTTCAATATTTTAGCAATATATATATATATATATATATATATATATATATATATATATATATGTGTGTGTGTGTGTGTGTGTGTGTGTGTGTGTGTGTGTGTGTGTGTGTGTGTGTGTGTGTGTGTAAATGTGCAGAAGATTTCAGAATTGTACATCAAAAGCTAAACAAGTGTTGAGTTTGTGAAAAAGAAAAACATCGTATATCATAATATTTTATGGATAATTTTGCTGAACATTGATTAATAGACAGTGATTCTATGACGCTCTCCAAATTTCCTCAACATTTTTCAATGCATACGTCTTTTCAAGAAAACATTCTCTCGGCCTTGTCGAAAGGGGCTATTGAATACACAGATTGCATCTCTTCAGCAGAATAAGACCCCTACTACCACTAATATGATGGTGAGGTTTTAGTCCTGGAACGTTCGGGAACGTGTAGTACACTTTCATTTCCATTACTCTCAGTCCATCTCTAACCCAGAGTAGTAGTGCCGTTTAGGGTCCATAGATGCGTCAAATAAAACTGTTCAGTTTTATATATATATATATATATATATATATATATATATATATATATATATATATATATATAAGAGGATCATTAAATAAGTTTGCAGACTTTTTTCGTATGGACACTTTTATTGAGAGTACACACATGAAACTCTAGTTCCCTTCGAAGTAATCTCCTCCGGCTGCAATGCACTTGTTGTAACGTTCCAACAACTTCTGGAAGGCCCCAGGGAAGTCCTCTTGTGTTAGCATGTCAATGAACTTCGTCACAGCCTCTTTCATCTCCTCAATTGTCTCATAACGACAGCCTCTGATCTTAAGGAATAAGAAAAAGTCACACCGAGCAAGGTCTGGACTATAGGGACGGTGAAGAACTGTCTTGATGCCCATCTTGGTCAAATAATCTGCGACAAGGATGGAGTTGTGGACTGGTGCATTGTCCTGGTGGAAATGCCACTGATCCGATTCGAAGAGTGCTGGCCTCTTCCGACGGAATCTCTTCCAGAACTCCCTTAAAAACTCAACATAGTAACCCTAACCCTTTGGCCAACCAACTCTGGTGTATTGACTTCCTTACTCCTCCTACACCTCTCATCATTCCTCACAGACTCCCTGCCTTCCTTTAATCTCTTGTGCCACTCAAAAACTGATCCTTGATTCATGCAAGATGCTCTAAAAGCAGTCTGAAGCATTCCAAATGTTTCTGTGGCATTTTTTGTAAGTTTAAAACCGAATGTTATTGCATATAATTCTTCTAAAGTGTCCTCACATCCAGATTGGGTTTTTGAAAATCACCAGCTGTTACAACAGGCTTTAGTAGGGTGCATTCCAATTCCTGCTTTAGCTGTTTATTTGAACCTGAAATCAAAAGAATTGGTTAGTCATCTCATAAGATGTATAGCAATAACATACTGAATTTTCAAGCGTCTCGGACAACTTTAAATTCCTGGAAAAAAAAGTCCTATTGAATGCACCACGTACATACATACATACATTACTTTTTCTTTCTTGAGAGTTTTACACACTAGACTTAGCTGATGGTTTTTCCTTGAGTCAGAGTGACAACAAGTCTCCTCAAGTATCTAAAACTCTCAGAATTCTCGCTGTTCTCACCAATGTTGTAATTTGGATGGTCTCCACTTGTCCACTTTTTTCAAGTCCTAAATATATTTACACTTTTAGCTGCAACTCTTCTCAGATATTTATTAATCCCAGTCTTAAACAAAGAATCATTCACGGAGAACCCAGTTTGAATTAAACTCAAAAGAGTAACGATGGACTGCATGATTACATAGCTTGATAGCAAGACTCGGTTCACACACACATTTATATACATATCACAGCATATGGAGTCATACTTAGCGTAAAAATAATCGCCGTAAGAAATGGAATCCACGACTCAAGTTGAAATGTTAGACAAAGTTATCTGCCTTTTATTTCATGCAAATGCTTTAGAAAAGGCATGAAAATGTATGTTTTTCTCTCAAATATAAATTAATAGGGTAGATGATTATCTAGCATTAGACAATCAGTCTTGGAAAAGGGAAATAAATAGTAGGACAGAATAGGTTGTCTAAACTTAGACAATCAGGCTAGGAAAAATAGATATAAATAGTCGGGCCGAGTAGGTTATCAAGACTTAGACAATTAGTCTAGGAAAAGAGAAACTGCCGATTCAAACCAACTGAACTCCGTTTAAAATGGCCTTGTGTAATATTCTTCCCATTTAAGAGGGGTTTGAATGAATATATATATATATATATATATATATATATATGAAGTTAGTCATCTGTTGCCTCGTGAGCGAAAGTGTATATGTATAGGGAACATTTGACATTATAATGTAAAAATAATTGCCGTTTAAGTGAGTGATTTGTCAAAAACTAATATTTTAAAAAACACCTACTCATTTTTGTCTTTCAAATATAAATACATTGTCACAATTTTTCAATCAGAACGAAACAAATGTTCATTGGGTATTAAAAAAAGAAAACAGGTTGTTTTGTGTAAATAGGATTATGGCAATGAGTTCATATTATTTCTTGGTTCTTTTCTTCGAGGTAAAATATTGTTAACGTCTTTAAATGTATGTATATTCTGCTTCTTCTTGTCACACCTACATACTCATAAATTCGGCATAAGTGTAAAGGAAAATATATGTACTTCTGAAACACTCATTTAGATTATGTCAAAACGAGGAATTCTTACTGAACGAAATGCGAATTCGAAGAGCAAAAAGGGAAAAACAGTAATCCGTGCAGAAGAGAATTTCGTAAGAATAAACATGAGAGTGAAATTTAAAGTAATCAAGCAAAAAACGAACGGCACTGACGAAAGATTGGAGATAAGAAGAAAACTCTGTCGGATCAACGTCCCAGAATTTGCCTTTAAGAGAGAGGGAAAAAAAAGAAGAATGAACGGGAAGTACATAGCTTTTACTCTCCTTTATCGATTTACACAAAAACTCCAACGGTTTTATACTAACAAGCATTTACACCCACCCACACACACACACACATATATATATGATACTAATTCAATAAAAAAGGAATATATATTACATAAATCACACACGCACACACACACACATACACACACACACATATATATATATATATATATATATATATAGTTGTTGGCGACCGTAGTCGAGGGCGACCAGAAGCCTCCCTTTTTTATAGCTACAACAAAAAGGTGTAGGGGAGGGCGTAACTTCTTTCCCTGGAGAATATACATATATACCTTAGAAGTTGGCAACAGGAAGCATTGATTACATGTGCTCTTTTTTTTTTTAAATGAAATCAAAAGTTATAGGTCTTTCCAGTCAGCATGATCATAATTAATGACTTCTGCATCAGAAAATTTTCCTTTACTAGATATTTAGTATGTTTCTGATTCATAGACGGTTTTTTTTTTTGACTCATCTCTTAGTGGTAAGTCAATGTTTAGTCTATTTGTAAGTATCCTATGTGTAAGACATGTTTCTTCGTACACATCGCCAATTCTTCTGTAAATTTCTAATATATTGCACGTTTCAGGCAAATTGTAAATTAGAATACAAACATTAAAACAGTGATGATAGAAATGTAAGTAAAAACTTACGTTAAATATTGCTGTCACCACTGAATACATACACACAAAAATAGAGAGAGAGAGAAAGAGAGAGGGAAAGAGAGAAAAAATGTTACTTGGTTCCGATCGTAAAATACAAACTTTAGTTCATAGTTGTTATAAAGGCATACAGCCAATGGTGTTGACTATGAAGAAAAATAATGATTTTTAGCACCCTGTATCTGCTCTAGTGAAATAAATTTAGAAAATTATTTTTGCCTCTTCCCACTGATATCATGTCGCAGACTCTTGAAAAAATGTGTATTCCTATAAGTTTTGGTCTCCATCTAGGTTACTAGCCTTCAAGACATATCCCACATAAGCATATTACAACACCCAGATATATTTGCTTACTCGGTGACTGATATAACAGCAATAATTCATTACTGAGCCTAGGAATACCTAGAAAAATAAAAGATTTCTTAAAGTCTGTCACTTCCCTCCTCACATAATTCACGTATTTACTTCATCTTTATCATGTTTCTTTACAAAGCTTATATATATATATATATATATATATATATATATATATATATAGAGAGAGAGAGAGAGAGAGTGAGAGAAGGTGGGGAAGAAAGGTTTCAAGAGCGAAGACACAGAATCAACATTGCTTGGTAACTATCAGTTTTCAGCCAATGGGATCATAAGTTTCAAGCTTTAAAAAACAAACACAAAGCATGATTGAGAGTTTCTACTCAACGGAAACCTAGATTTATGCATGATATTGAGCTCTCTTCCTTTAGAAATAAAGTAAACAATATAACTATATTACTATTAAATATATATATATATATATATATATATATAGAGAGAGAGAGAGAAAATAAGATATATATATATATATATAGAGAGAGAGAGAGAGAGAATAAGGTATATATATATATATATATATATATATATATATATATATATATATATATATATAAGATTTGTTATTAAGTCAAAAATCTTTACCTAAAATTCAAAACTTTATGAACGTTGTTCGTAGAAACTATAAAAGAGGAGTGCCCCATTCTTTTATAATCAAATAATTTCCAAAGGTTTGCTGTCTCTGCACAACATGAACGCATCACCTGTGTAAATCATCTGTTGAGCTTTGATTTATTTCATAGCCATCACGTTGTTGATGTACATGGAGGCAATATATCAGTCAAGCATTTATACACAACCTAAACTTGGTGAGTGAATCTTCCTTGACACTTGTTCCATTTAATCAAATAAAATCTGTCAAATGTTTCTAGGACATGACATGTACTCTGACTTTTAATCATAAAATATTTTTTGATATGATGATTTAAAAACGTTAAAAAAAGAATGAAAATATGGTTGCCAAGTATAGGGTTAGTAAATACAGAGAATACCTCGTTTTCGTTGTATCTTATAAAGACATGCAATGGTATTGTAATGTTTAGTTTGCACTTTTTAAACTAACAACTAATATATATATATATATATATATATATATATATATATATATATATATCCAGAAGCAATTCTATATTCCATTGCTTTTTAGTTATCTTCTTGGACCATCAGAAGAAAACACCAGTCCCGGTAACAACTCTGCTAGCATTAAGTAATTTTTTCGATATTTTTACCCCGCTCCCAGATTTCCTTCTGGTTACCATCCTACGCTTACTTCCTCTGGAACAAAATCAGTTGTCACTGACAATTCTCAGAAAAGAAGTGATATATATATATATATATATATATATATATATATATATATATATACCATTATCATGGCGTGCAGGTGGCACGGATTTCTCGGACATTCTCCTGCAACTCGTCCCTATTGTCCATCATTTTCGGCAGGTCCTCCATACTGTATCCAGTATCAGTGCTGAGCTGTTGTAAATAAGTTCTAGGTGGTCACCTTAACCTCGCTCGTCCGTGTAAGGTGGTCTACGGGAGTACATCGCTTATTAGCTTGCCCTTTCTTTCCAGCGGTGTCTCAGGTATCTTGCTTGGTTGTTGATGTTTGCGCCGCTTTTCTGCGTAGGCTCAAGTGTATCTTTGTTGTGATAATTTGATGATCAGAAGACACATCTTCAAAAGAGGAATATTCCTCACAGTTAATCTATTTCTTATTCAGGAGTATGTAGACTATCTGTGTTATGTGAGTAAGTGTAGGTCCAAAGTTTTCCTTTTCTTTTCTGAAATTTTGTATTAAGGCATGTTAATTCATTTTCTAATTTGAAGTCCGTTTGGTGTTCCCCATTTCTATTAGTCGAGCCGTGTAAGCTGACTTCATTCTTTACGTTTTGACCTATTTTGGCATTCACGTCTCCACCGATGATGAGAACGTTGTGTTTCGGGATGCTACGAGCAAGGTAGGATAGCTTGTTATAGAAGGCGATGAGGTCTGTTTCATCACTAACATCGGTTGGGCTGTAACAGGACATGATTGTTGTGCTGGGATTGCCTCTAAATAAGACTACCATCATCCTGAGTTGTATTTTATCGATGCTGTACAGTGATTTTAGGGCCCGGGGGTCGATAAGCATACATACACATCGTTCACGGCATTGACAGATTTTTTCCACGTAAAAGCCAAGACAAACGTCTATACATTGCCATTATCGTGGTATTTTATATATTTTTCGCTATGATGGTATGTGTTCTAGTTCATTTTCTAAGTCTATATGATGATTTTTGCAGATGCTGTCAGCTCCGGTAGTTCGCCTATTCTATTTAGACTTCTAACACTGAATGTCGCTATTTATATAGTGCTTTTTGTTTGTGTTTGCTGTTGCTGATTTTTTGAACACTGAGGAGAGACCGCCAGTCTAAGCAGAACGCTCCACTTTTTACTCGCGGGAAAGGCGATGTTGTTTGGACTTGTGGTTTGAGTGAGTCATGGTAATTTATTTATAACTGTATTTTAACCTCATCAGTAGACGCCACCCTAAGAGATGAGCAACAGTATTTCCCCGACTGAACTATTTCAACCTAGCCGTTTACCCTTAGCGGTTCGTCTGCCCAGTATCAGATGAAATACGTCGTTTACCCATCGATGGGTTCATCAGCCTCACTTCACATCCACTATGCTGCATCCCATAGCTTCTGTGGTTTGGAGTGAAAAAATGTCTGTCCTTTCTCTTTTTTTTCTTTCCCCTTCCTTTTTTTCTATCTTTCCTTTTTTCTCTTACTTCTTGTCCCTCCCTCCATTATTTCTTATAGTTCTGACTTAGTATAAGTACACTTTTAAGCCATTTCAAAAATTCACCGAAGAATTGTAGACCTCGAGCTAGAGGCTGTTATTTCTGGGGCATCTTGCGCTGACCAAAGCTCCAGAATGCTAGAAGGAACTCGTTATTGTAGGATAAATTTCTGCAAAGATTATTTCCTTCTGATTCCTTTTTCTCTTTCTTCATATTTGTTCATGGATACTCTATAAGCTATCCTTACATATTTCTACCAATATTCTTGTCATTCCATTTTTACACTAACTTATCAATCCTATGACAGAACAGAATTTTTAATAGGATTAAAAAGTCCGATAAATTACCAGAAAACTACAATTCAAATTCATTTAAATCACAGAAAATATTCAGTAATATTTTACATTCATAAAAAAGGTAAAATCTAAAACATGCATTTAAAAAAAGACAAAAGGACTAATCGAGGTTTTCTCTTTGTTTTCCACTCAAAACTCAGCAGCTAAAGATTTTTCCGTTTCTTTTGGGAATATGGCCGTCTTTAAAAATGAGATGTGACTACTTGTTTAAAAGTCGGGTCCTTTTATACGGTTGTGTACATACGTGTTGTACCTGACATATTTCCACTCACAAAACCACCTTATAGACATGCACACATAGTGGCTAGCTTCAAAGCATTCCTTTTATATATATATATATATATATATATATATATATATATATATATATTATGGAGATTGGTACATTTATAAATACTGAAGAAAATATTAGTGATAGATTATATATATATATATATATATATATATATATATATATATATATATAAGTGCTTTGTGTCAGTCAGAATCTTGTCTATGCTATCTTCAGATCATGTGCACTTGCCCTGCTGTGCACACAGTCTCAGACACAGACACAGACACACACACACACACACACACACACACACACACGCACACACACACACACACACACACATATATATATATAGATATAAGCTGATATACGTAAATACTTGCATTTCTTTGAATCCTATTTACTATAAGATAGAAATTTTCATATTTTATCGGTATATTTGAATGTAAGTTCTATACTTTCATTCCTTTGATTAACTTTTGAGTTTGCATCCGGTCGAATAAAAACACTATATATATATATATATATATATATAGGATAGTATAGTCATTGTTTCAAAAGTTTTTGTTGATTGACAGTCTCGTTTATGCAGCCATTTGACCAATGAACGCATTGGCCAGAACAGACCTAATAATAATCAACAACAAAAAAGAGAATTTACAAAAATGGTCGATTTTATTGTCCCGGCTGACCACAGATTAAAAGTGAAAGAATATGAAAAGAAGGATAAGTACCTCGACCTTGCTAGGGAATTGAAAAAAACTATGGAACATATAATAACTTACTTGTAATAACTTCTTTATTAAGCACAAAGTCTACTAATAAATAAACCCCCCAAAACATTTTCAATTCGTACATAAATCCTGTTTCACGAAGCCAACAATATTTCAGCTTTTCAAAATAATTCATGAATCAATAATGATGACAAAAATGTCTATTATTTGTTAATACAAAATTACATATTGACCTGTTTGTTTTATGAGAAAGTATTGTCAGCAATGGCGTCCAAGTTTACATAAAAACTAGAATTTAAAATGCTGATTCAAGTGAATCATGTGTTCTCTCCTGTGAAATTAATATTTACTTATGTTGATCTTTTCAATGTGCTTAAATTTTTGCTTTTTTCAAAGAATGATTTGTATTTTGTAAAATATTGTAAATGTCCAGTATTTTAAATCTATTTCTTCTTTTTTACGTGAAAAATTTGCCCAAAATCAAATTACAAGACATCGACATTATGCCAACTACAGAAGATTAAAACATGATATTTGACATTTTTCTTAAAAGAGACTTTATTGATATTTTTATATTTGTTGAATAAAAAATTTGTTTACAATTAATATTCTTGGATCAAGCAAGTATTTAAGAAAATATAATTATTTTACGTGGTGGTTAATATAAATAATTAATGTCATACAAAATGTCAAAATTATAGATGCAGGCAGAAAACTTAATGAATTTTAATAGAATCAAATGAAATTCTCGAGTTTTATATAAAAGGTTTAATTAAAAGGTAATTTAACTTGCATCTGTTCAAAAGTATATCAGTGTATTTTTATGAACGATTCTTCCCTTTTCGATGATTGCATCAGGTATGGATTAAAGTTTTCAAGTTCTTCGAAGAGGTTAATATTTTGCGACAAATATTTTACAGTCTTTTAAACATATTTTCTTTATATGCATACATAACCGTGATCTCCCCCACCAAATGCCGAAGCATACAATTATATTCTGATTTAGATGCACCAAAAATTATCTCCTGGTCACTTCACTGAGAAACAAAAAACTTCAAAAAGAACAAAAATATTCACTAACATATTATTCTTCATAAAACAGCCAACGAAAATTTGTGACATTATCAGAAATATATATATATATATATATATGTATATATATATATATGTGTGCGCGTGTGTGTGTGTGTGTGTGTGTGTGTGTGTGTGTGTGTGTGTGTGTGTGTGTATGCGCGTGCGTGTGTGTGCGTATCCCCCTCCTCCTCCTTATCATCATCATCATGTCGTGCCTCTAGTATAAATTTTCCAGATTCTCTCGCGCCACTCATCTCTGTCATCCATTGCTTCCAGCAAGTCTTCTAGACGACATCCTGTGTTCGTACAAAGCTTATGTAGATAAGTTCCCCCTGGTCATCCAACACTTGGTCGTCCGTGGGAAGGGATCCAGAAGACAACATCACTAATGAGTTCGGCCTCACTTTTCCAGCATACTTTGTTCATCGGACTTGAATGGTTTTAGAGAGAGAGAGGAAGCAAGGGCTGTATAGCCGTTGCTTTGTGGGATGTTGCTTCCAGGGTTTGTTCATTACATCTAGCAGCATTCTTGTATAATTGCCGTCAAGTATTCTCTCTATATACTTTTTTTAGTGTCCCAGTGGTGTATTTGACACGATTTCTGTCTGGAAAAATAGCGTTTTTAAAAAGTAGTCACCGTAAAGAATAAAAGAAAAAGAAATAAAGGAAATAAGAAAAATGCACGAAATATCATAAAAGATACTGAAAAGTAAAAATATTGCGGAAACGATGGAATTATTAAATACATTAAAAAATAAAGAAATATTGAAATCAAACCGAAAAAAAATCTGCCAATCAACAATGTGTCATCGATTCTTAACTCCTGACCAAGGAATCATACTCGAATGGGTTTCACTATCAAGAAGTCTTATTCGGATATAAGATAAAAAATATTGGAAAAAATAGCGGAAAGGGAACTACAAAGATAAAGAAAAGGGACAAGAAAAGCTGAATGATTAAATGAAGCAACCGAAATCAAATGAGAGATAACTAAAAGTTCTCGTAAATCCTCAAAAATCACGCCAGCTGTGATTTAAAAGAAAATCCAGGACTCAGAAAGTCGTTGTGATGGTAACGTTTACAAAAAAATAGTAAAACACAAAACATAAAATAAAACAAAGAAAAACGAAATACAATGCGTAAGTGGGGTAAACGAAATCGTATTTGTACATGTACAGGCAAAGTTTAATGTGGAGGAAGTCAACCCAACAGGGAAATAATAAAAAATGGGGGGAAAACTAGAAAATAAAGAAAAAGAAAAGGTAGTTTAGGGTTTATTTATATAAGAGCTTTCATCCCCATAGCAACTGACATTTGACAGTGACGAGTGCCAGCAAGTGAAATGCGAGAAAGTCTTTTCGATGGCATTCCAGTCTGCTGCTCTTCAAACCGCCTTTTCCCTATCAAACTTTTAAGAGACTCTAATCTTAAGTTCCCCTTGTCCCTGGCGCTTTTCTGTTCATCTTTTTTTTTTTATTTTAGCACTCTACTCTTCATCTCCTTTCTCAAAAATTTTTTTCTCTCTCTTTATATATATATATATATATATATATATATATATATATATATATATATATATATATATATATATAGCAATCCTCCGATTTACATGTTCGTTATTTATTAAATTAGAAAGACTGAAGTAAAAATACATCAACGGATACATAGACAAAAACATAGAGATGGTTATTTACAAACTAGCAATGCAAAGACACACACACATAAACACACACACATACACACACACACACACATATATATATATATATATATATATATATATATATATATATATATATATATAATGAATGGATAAATAGAGGGAGAGATAAATACATGGGAAAATATACAAAAACATATAGGTAGATTGTTATATAGATATGAAGAGCGTGACAGTTGAATTCCTAGATTAATTAAATTTCCCATGTTCACTTTTGAAAATAGTTTCATATTGGCATGAAGTGTCACTATTCAAAGCAAGACATAATTCAGGAAACATTGACTTCCTTAATTTTACCGTTGATATAATTTCATTTTTCAATAATCTCTTTCACTGTACATTGATCTTACGGGAGGGTTACGTTTGGTGACTCTGAGATTTTTATTTTTCCCTCCGACTCCAATGTTTAGCGTTTGAATTCATCGAAAAGCCATCATTTCATATGCTGACATTCCATTAAGATTTTTGCCATACGAATTTATCCAACAAGCCACACTAGATTACACTTTATCTATGTGTATACGGGTGGGTAGATAATTGTCTATATTCACTTAGTGTAGTCAGTAATCGAGCCCACTTCCGTTGCCATAATATATAATGTTGATTCATGGCGTATGGAAACTGATATCTCTCAATCTTCCTCTAACAATAAACTTACATGTAAAATCGTGCCATGCCAAGGTAAACTCTATCTTGTGGACATATTAAGAAATTTTAGTCCACTGAAAATTCCATACTTGCAAAAGTGATTACTATTCAACTTAAAATAATAATTCATGACTTGAAAGCAGATTTTCATCTCTTACATAATTTATAGCGTGACACCAAACTTATTATCCAGCCCAGGGCGCAAATTAATGCCTTATTGCTAAATATAATTGCTCAAATGATTTCTTTTATCCATGATTAAGGGCGCAAAAGAAAAATATAAAAAAATCTAGCGCAGAATTTGAACTTGGCTAGTCGTGTTCATTGTCTTTTGCGATTACAATTACACCCCATTTACTTCCTGAGATTCATCATCATCATATCGCGTTTGTAGCACGGATATCCCTGACCCTCTCTCGCCACTCCTCCCTATCGTTCATCGCCCTTGGTAGGTCTTCAGGACAACATCCAGTATCCTCACATAGCTGCTGAATGTATGTTCATGCTGGTCGTCCTGCTTTTGCACGGCCATGTGTGGGGGTCCATAAGAGTACATCTCTTATGAGTTCGTCCCTGCTTCTCCAGCAGTTTCCTGCATGTCTGGTTCGTCTAACTTGAATAGTTTTCGTGACAGGGGGTAGGTGGCCGTACAGTTGGTGTCTTGTGGGGTGTTGCCGCCAGGACTTGTTTAAGATTGCACGTAGCATTCTTGTGTAATTGCCGTCTAGCTTCTTCTCCAGCCGTTTTGTTAGCGTCCATGTAGCAGTATCGATGTGACCGCTGCCTGGAAGAAACAGCGTTTCATTTTATCGGTTAGGTCTGATTTCCAAATAATCGATAACCTATTGATAGCTGTCCATGCTTTCGCTAACCTCGTTTCGATGTCCTTTTTGGTTGATTCGACGCTGCTTCCTAGGTAAGTGAATTTGTCTACTAGTTTAAGAGAGGTTCCTTCTAGAGTGGAGATGTCCCCCGTTTGGTTATAGCACATATATTCCGTTTTGTGTGCATTAACATAGAGGCCTATATTTGCTGCTGCTCGTTCCAAACTATACAGTAGTGTTTCGGCTTGGTCAGGTGTATTTGCTAGTATCGCTATGTCATCGGCGTTGTCGGCGTCGGTAATTGTTGTTGCGGGGTACCTTCTGCTTCTTTTCTTCGTCAGTTCGAAGCCATTCTCTCTGATTTTGTCAATCGATGTTCTAAGTACGTAGTCTCGACAAATGATAAAGAGGTACGGAGCCAGCGTGTCCCCTTGTAGTACTCCTGCTACAATGTCGAAGTATTCTGTGTCTCCATCTGGTGATCGAACTTTTACTTTAGTGTTTCTATAGAGAATCATTATTGCCGCTACGGTTTCTTTAGGTATGCCGTACGCTAGTAGGATTTGTTCCATCTTTCCTCTGTGAATGGAATCGAAGGCCTTGGTAAAGTCAACAAAAATTAATGTCGCTTGTAGGTTTTTTGCCCGTACACCTTCAAGGATTCTACGGATGGTTAATATTTGTGAGGTCGTGGATCGATTTCTTCGGAAGCCATTTTGGTTTTTTCTAAGTATGTTGTCGATTTCGGGTTCTATGCGGTTTCGTAGTTGCGCATTGTAGATTTTGGCTGCTATGGATGTAAGTGTTATGCCTCGGTAGTTTTTGGCTAATCCGAGGTCCCCCTTTTTAGGAAAGGGGAGTATGCATCCTTTCATCGATCTATCTATCGGATTTTGATTGTATACTGCGTTGCAGTGTCGGAGCAGTATGTCGTCGAATTGTCTGGTCTTCCATACTTCTAGGGGAATTTCGCCCAGCCCTATTTTTAATTTTTCTGAGAACCGAGTCGAGTTCTTCATGTGTGAACGGTCCTAATTTAATGTCTAATCGTTTGCTAATTATTCATGTGATTGGTTCATGTGTTATTTTCGGTAGGTTTCCTAGTAAGTTTTCGAAGTGCTGTTTCCACAGTTTTATTCTTTCTTGTTGGTTTGCTGCTTTCAGTTTTGCTTTGGCTGTGTTCTTTCTTCTACTCACTTCGTTTATTGTTTGCCAGGCTATCCTAGATTGTCTATCTTCCACTGAGTCTCTAATCTTATCTATCGGATTTTGAATGTATTCTGTCTGTTCCTTTATATATACGCCTGCTAATTGATATTGTGCTGTTTTTAGTTTTAAGGCATTTGTGTTTGTTGGGTTTTTTCGATAGTTTTTGGAGGCTGTTTTCACTAGTGAACGTTTTTCTCTCACCGCTAATGTTTCCCAAGGGACTCTATATTTAGTTTTGAGTTTTGTTGGAATGTATTTCGCTGCTGCCTCGAGGTGTGCATTGACGAAATTTTCGTATTCGTCGTTTGGTGTACTTTTTTCCGTCTTTTCTTGTAGTGTTTCGAATCTGTTTCTTAATTCTAATACGTATTTATCTCTTATATCTCTGTTGTTCAATAGGGCCCAGTCATAGTGTTTGGTGGTCGCTGTTCGTTTGGCGTTTTTTCGTAAGCTTAACCGTATTTTCGCCGTGACTATTCGGTGATCGGTGGACACACCCTCAAAAGAGGAGTATGCCTTGCAATTCATTGGACTATTTTTCCACTTCTTGTTTATAAGGACGTAGTCTATCTGAGCTTTAGTATTGTTTGCGTACGTGTATTTCCATAGTTTTCCCTCCCTTTTTTGGTAGTTTGTATTGAGGCATGCTAATTTATTTTCTATCATGAAATCTGTTAGATGTTGCCCATTCCTATTTGACGTGTTGTGGAGGCTGTATTTGTTGTTTCCGTTTTTCCTGATTTGGGCATTCATGTCTCCGCCAATGACTAACATGTTGTGTTTCGGGATGCTACGCACTAATGAGGATAACTCATCGTAGAAGGTGACTAGTTCAGTTTCTTCACTAACATTGGTGGGGCTGTAGCAGGAGATGATTGTTGCTCTGGGGTTGTCGTTAAAAGTAGCTGCCATCATTCTAGGTTGTATTTTCTCAACGCTATTTATCGTTTTTAATGCTCTTGGTCCTATAAGTAATCCTACCCCTCCTACTGCAGCGTTGACAGAGTTTTTCCATGCGGATACGGTGACAAGCGACCACCCATTGCCACTTTCGTGATATTTGATATCTTCGGTGTGCGTGTATCTGTGTTCTTGTATGCATATTATGTCAATCTTATGTTCTTCAGCTGATGCGATTAGCTCTGGTAGTTGTCCTATTCTATTTAAGGTTCTTACGTTAAATGTGGCTATTTGTAGTGTTTTCTTGCATTTTAGTAGTTTTGATTGTTTGAGCTCTGTAGCTGATTTTTCGAACACTGAGGCCAGGGCTCCAACCTCAGCAGGACGCGCCCTTTTTTTACCCGCGCGAAGAGCGATGCGGTTTGTGTATGTGGTTTAAGTGTGGGTCATGGTTATCTTTCGATGGCTGTTTTATTCTCTTCTATAGAAGCCACACTTTTAGAGGAGCAGCAGTAGTTCCCCGATCGAACTAGCGATCCTGAGCGTAAAGTCGTCAAACTCACGTCCAGGACCCGTTTAGGTACTGAGTTTGGTCGCCCATTGGTTTATTCAAATACCTTTACGTACATCATGCTGCTTCCCATGTGTACGTATATAAAAAACAGAAAGAAAAATAAAAAATTTAAAAAAATATATAGGGGGTGGTAAATGTGATAGAAGTTTTTTTTTTTTTTTATAAGTTTTAACTTAGTTAAAGTCCAAGGTCAAGGTACTTTCGAATGACTTTCCCTGGTACTGAATTTTTTTAATTTTTTTATTTTGCGGTATTGGGGCGTTTTCCTAGGCTTTTTAGGTATGTTTTTTTTTTGGTGGGGGGTTCCCTGGCGTTTTAGGCTTTTACTTTTTCTTCTAAACTACTGTTAGGGCTTTCTTTACCAATTTTTAAATTATATTATAGAAGAGATTCAAAAACAGTCTGCCGTTTTCGCTGACATTAGGACGGAGAGAGAGTCTTTAAAATCAATTTGGGTTTACAGTAGAGTTAGCGTGTCTTTACATTTAAAACGCATAGTTTAAGCATTATTTTACAAACAAAATACAGCATAACATTTTGTAAAAATTCAGCATTTTAAATTAATAGGACTTAAAGACATACTGACCAATATTGATACGTTTCTTCCTCTGCTGGCTCGTGTGTTCAAATGTTTCTTCTTCATTTAATGTTTACATACTACTGAATTTTAGGGACGGTCTGTTCTATTTGGTGGGGGGGAGGGAAGTTAATTCCATTTTTTTTTTGTTTTCCTGAGATTAATATATATATATATATATATATATATATATATGATCGTTTGTTTATGTGTATGTAAAAATCCTGCAGTGGAGCTTAACTTTATCAAAGCGGCAATGCGTATCATGTCATATTTAGTATTCGAAAACACTATCACTTCTATGGATGATTTCCCTGTACAAATATCGATACTTACTTTTGCTATATGTGCATATTCATAAGCATCACCAACCGACACAATTCCTCGGTAGTCAGAACCACTTTCTGTATTTTACTTTATTCAAAATCCTATGAGAAGAGAAAGCCGAAAGACCTAACCCCACTGGACAACAGACATCGATGGAAGGACGACTCAAGTTTTGTCGGTAAAGCCACAGGAGATTTTTTTCTCGTCTTCCCACACGCATACGTTGACCTCCAAAAATAGGTGGCTTAGTTAGCAACTGCAGACTTTAGCTAACAGCTGGAGCAGTCGGCGTAGACAATATATGAGCTACTTTTTTTATTCCTGCTGTTATACTTTTTTTGAAGGGGGGGTTAACTCTTTTTCATATCATCTCAGAATAAAAGACTTGGAAATATGCCACATGTCAAGGGAGATAACTTCTTGTTTTCTTCTATTATTATGTTATTTGAGGCTTTTGTAGTCTCTGTCCATGTTCCCTTTCACTATGGTACGATGTGATTTACGGTATCTAAAGGTCTCAATGCTGGGGACCAAAGCTGTCAATTGCCATGTATCGTTAACATCAAAAGCTTTGTTTCCATTACCCACTGTGCCACATTTCTATAGTCGGTGGTTCTTTGAATTATCTTGCTGTCAGATACGTTATATTTTGTGTCTACTGACGATCAATTAAAAAGACAAACAAGACAAAGTTTGATATTTTCAGCAAAATCTAGTCTAAGTAAAAGGGGAAAGTTTAAAGATCCTTTTGTAACCATCGAAGGATAATGAAGTTATATTTTGTTGTCGATAAAATGAGAATAATTCCAGAAAATGATAACAGGATTAGAGAGCAGTATTTCCGCTTAAAATCAGTGTATCTCTGGGGGTTTTTTTTGCCAAAGATCAACTATGCCTTTGGGTAAATGGTTACGGGCGCGCGCGCACACACACGCATTCACATACTTTCTGTCTGTCTGTCTGTTTCTCTCTCTCTATATATATATAAATATATAAGTTCGGATAACAGACTTAGAGTCAGTGGAGTTTTTAAACAGGCAGTATATCGCTTATACAATCATCGAACTAAGACTCAGTCCGATATATATATGGCGGATGGTCGGTATAGATGGCACCACAACCAAATGCTTAAAGATATAGCCGAGGCTGTTACAGCAGCAATCCACACTAATATCCCAAGTAATGACAGAAGCACAATAGAGTTTGTCAAGGCTGGTGTAAAAGCCAAGCCAAAGAAAAAGCTAACTCCAAATGCGTTATCATCAGCAGCAGACTGGGAAGTCAGGGCCGACTTAGGGAAAAGGTTAAAATTCCCGGTCCATATCGTTCAAACAGTATTACGGCAAGATATAGTTATATTCTCAAACAGAACAAGGAAAATAATAATGTGGGAATTAACTTTACCTCGGGAGGAAAATACAGAGGAAGCCCATGAACGAAAGAAATTGAAATACGAGTTAGTGGAGTTGTGCAAAAACAATGGATGGAAGGCAAAATGCACGCCAATAGAAGTTGGATCTAGGGGTTTCGTTGCAAGGTCGTTATCCAAAGCCTTATCGGATATCGGATTGACTGGATCAAAAAAGAGGAAAGTGATCAATAAAATAATAAAGACGGCGGAAAGGTCGGCCAATTGGCTCTGGTTAAAAAGAAATAGTTCTTGGATGACTAAAGAACAGCCAATATAAAAGTTGTTTAGTTAGTTTCATTAGTTTCAAGTTTTTTTTTTTTTTGTATTGTTTTAGTTTGTACATATACGAATTGATGTGCATATCAGATATATAATTCGTAGATGAGCGGATCTTATTATTTCTGGTTTTATTGTGAGGGCTGTCTATATTAATATATATATATATATATTTTCCCCCTCCATCTATAAAGCATTATAATTTCGATAGGATCCGACCATGAACGCAAAGCATATTTTCAGAGGACTTCCGTTTAATTTTATTTCATTTTATATATGTATGTATACCTGTATGTAGGCGTGTGTGTGTGTGTGTATATATATATATATATATATATATATATATATATATATATATATATATATATATATACATATGGGTGTGTGTGTGTGTGTGTCTATATGTATATATATTTTGTTTATACTCCTCTCTTCCAGTTTAATCGTTAGGAAGGAAGGGGGAGGGCTGAAGGGGAGTGAAGGGGGAAGAGTGAAGGGGTGAAGGAGGAGGGGTGAAGGAAGGGAGGGGTGAAGGAGGGAAGGTCTAATTTATTTCTTACTATTTAAATTCTTTAAATTTTTTATTTTATTTTATTTATTCATTTTTTTATTTATTTATTTGTTTATTTTTTTTAAACGTTATTCTAAGGAATTTGATTGTTCGCCACTCATTAATTTTTTTTTTTTAGTGTATATAACGCAGTGTTTAGACATGCACACGCTAGATAGATGTAATATCATAATTTTGTCCATTTCGCATATGGCTGGTATTTCTAGTAAGGTACAACGTAATTTTTATAGATTACTAGTCATTTTTTTTTGTGCCGCTAATATTCATTAATTTAAACGTAATTCGTAAGCTTGACCATCATTTGGCGAGTTATTAATATTTCCTAATGGAAACAGTCGCTGTTAACTTTTTTCTTTTCGATGTTATGTATATGTAATTTTAAACGTAATGCCAATGAATTAACGGAACACCATTCATTCAGCATGCTGTTATTTTTTCTTTCTTTCGAGTGTTAACTTTTCTGTTAATGTAGACAGTCTATGTTGTTTTTCGATGAGGTGCATACATTATTTTAAACGGTTTTTAAACGCATATAAGGAAGTCTACAGAATACCTTTCATTCGACATACTGTTAATACGTGGTTTGATTGGCGGTTTTTATTTTAAACGTGCACATGCGGAATTTTTAAACATGAGTCGTAATAATGCTTATCATTTCACGTGTCGACATTCTTTTAATGCACAGGTTTTTTTTACACCGCATATAACCATGTAAATATGTACGGGAAAAGGAAAAAAAATGGATGCAAGAGATAAAATGGAAATTAATACAACGTTAAATGGAAAAAAAAGAATTAACGTACCTTCCACGCCAAACATCATAATCCTCTTGTGAATTTTTTTTTTTTTTTTTTTTTGTTAAAAAAGAGAAAAGTCGCAAACTCAGCTTTAAATAGAATAGGCCGATCGTACGATTGGCTGGTTTCAACAGCCAATAGAATGCTCAGCCTGGTCTGAGGGATTATTTATTTCGAGCCGTCCAAGCCATAAGTATGTCTAGCATTTTATAGATTAGGTGACTCAGAATTTGATCATCTCTGAGGTGGGGGGTCGTTCTGGTGAGGGGAGTATGATGTTGAAAAACCCGAAAATCCCCAATGACCTAGAAGATTAAAAAATTACTGACGACACCTACTGGCACCTGTTTAAGCGCGTGTATTCAAGATATATATATATATATATATATATATATATATATATATATATATATATATATATATATATATATATTGACAGATTTTATTTTAAAACGTGTATGTCTACTGTATTGTTGATCCATTAAAGTCTTCGAATGAGTTGTATGATTATTGAATGGAATGAATTTAGAAAGGTACCGTAAGTTCTCCATGAACTTTCGACCCCAACCAATTTGAGCCATCTTCATGGGAACGAATAATGAAAAGATAAACACAATGATGAGTTATGTATATTCAAATAAAAATAATTGGAGGAAAGTAAGCGCTAGGGAATTTTACTTGAGGTTAGAGGAAGTATTGATTAGAAGAGTGCGATAGTGATTTCAGAATGTGGCTGCAATTTTCCAAGTTGATCTTATTTAAGGAAGATTCTTTAATCTTTAAACTGAGAGCTTCAATTTTAGATTTTTGTCTTGTTCCTTGTGCAATATGGTGGTGTTTTCAGTTGGAATATTTCTGTGTGTGGAGATGGAGCACAAGTGAGTTATGAGGTACGCTAAGATGGAACTAGTGTTGGATAATTAGGATTATGTAGTTACTTTATTGGAGTAGCCTTTTCCTAGTCTACATTTGAAATGGTCCACTACATTTTGGTTTTATTTACATAAGTCGACACAAGAGAGAGAAGTTATAAATAACGAGGTTAGTTTTTATTGAATTTGAGATAATATATCAGGAGTTTTATTTCATTGTCAGAGTCGTTAGGGAAGACGTTATTACTTTTTAAGTTTTAGTTCTATTTCATCGAGTGTGTAATGTTTGTGTATCTGGTAACGAAAATATAAGTTCAAAGTTGTTTGATGCAGTATCATTTCCATTGTAATTAAAGTTGATATTTCTCTTGGTCTGTTTTATTTGCTCGTCACTAATGAAATTTTGGTAGCCATCTTTAAGAATGGTTTGTTTTATATTTTAAAATTTCAGGGTTGTGAAAAATTGCCTAAGCGATATAAACGAGTTAAAGAAGCTTGTGCCTGGTGTAATTGAAAAATGATAATTTTTTTACCTCAAATTTCACAACATGCACCAGCGGCATTTTTTTTTTATGTAAATCTAAATAACAGAAAGCTAAAATGGTTTGGCTTTCATTTTTAGAGGAAGTAACTTGCATTGATTAGCAAGTCTGCTGAGGTTTGGTATGATAAAAGTCTGGAAAAAGTTTGAGCGGAAACTTTTGAGCACTTTCATTATTACGTTAATCAAGCATGTGCACATACGAAAAACGGTGGATTAGAAAGTAATATTTGATGTTGGAAGAGAATCTGTCTCCTTTGGACTGAGTTATGACTTGTCGGTGTTGGACACGCAGAGAGACTCATTTGATTACAGTACCACTGATGAGATAACTCAACAAGTCATCAATTTAGTGTAACAGATAAGATAACTCACCCTAGCAAGTTGTCAGTTTAGGCTAACAGACAAAATAACTTATCTTAGGATAATGTCATTCTACCCCCACATTGCGACATCTTGTACAAACAAAGAATTTTCATATTTAATCTAGTGATATGACAACTAGAGATTATTTCTTAGACGAGAATTAGTCTATTGTGGACTAGTGCTTCGATTTTCAGTTTTGGACCAGCGAGAAGAGATTCATTTGGTTACACGAATAGACGATTATCTTGCAGGTGTGATACAATAGATGTTTCATTATTGTTATATTATCTTGTTCAGAGCATTCAGTTTTATAACTGTCAGCACAGGAATTATTACCACATTTTTTTTTTTTTTTTTTTTTGCATAGGAAAATGGTGAAAGTGTTATTCTTTTGTGTTGATCACGACAAAGAAGAACAACAAATGAGAAAGGATTTTCAACTAAAAGAAAGACTAAGGCATTCATAGCAGAGCAGCTATAAACCTATAAGCATTAGAACTATGGGCATAATAAGACTTATAAATTCAGATTGTGTATGGAAGAAAACGATGTTGAAAACAATTTGCTAAACAATAAAAACCAATCAGTGTTGACGTGTACATATCACAAAATTACTCCTGTTATCAACGATTTCCACCGCTATATTTAGATAATTCTTTCTACTATTTTCTAACTGAATGATAAGAGTTCGAACACCTTATCACGATATTATATCGTGCATTCTTCTTACAAAATAGCACGATATCGTTTGGCTCATCCTCGCGTAATATAGACGCTTGATTTGCTACTTTTACCACATCCGTCTGAAGATTGTGGGGACAGATGAAACTTAAGTTACGAATTTATTTTGTCCATAATTCTAATATATATATATATATATATATATATATATATATATATATATATATATATATATAAAGAAGAGTATTGTTTCATTATATATATATATATATATACATGATTAGACAACACATTTCCTTAATTATTGAATAAATTAAACGTAATTGATTTTTTCCCATCATTTTTGTCATTAAAATAATGATATATGCTCCTAAGATAATTATTCTCTGACGAAAATTTTTCCATTGCCAAAATATGCCTTAATTAAACCTCATGTCATAAAATGAATATACAAGTCTTTAAAATGATATTTCAGAGCCAACGTAAACCATTTTAAACACAGAAATAACTTAGGATATATATATATATATATATATATATATATATATATATATATATATATATATATATTAAGAGGGAGAGGTAGAGGGAGAGGAAGGAAGGAGGAATAAAGAGAGCGTGGAGAGAGAAAGGGATTTTTGTGCTGGGTAAAAAATTCATCATATTGATAAAATGGATTCCCACTTCCTGAAACCTTTTTGTCTTTAATCATCGCCCCACATTTGAACGTTCATAATTCGGGTTTGCACTAAAATAGTTTAATACTGAGGTTGATATTTTGTTTTCTGTAGTAAAAATCTGGTTACACTGCGCACTTTTTCATTATGAGAACCTTATTGTGCTGGTCACACTTATCCAAGCATTAAATAATTGTCTCATCCTCTCTTTGTACACATACACTCAAAGGCATACAAGCATCACACAGAAACGCATTCATGTCTATCTATTTATCAATATATATATATATATATATATATATATATATATATATATATATATATATATATACAGTAGCGTCCAAACATAAGGGACAAAATTCTAAAACGTAATATTTGTTAGAAATAACAACTGTGAAAAGCTGAAATTTTGACAACTAGTAGTCGTTATCACCCATAATAACATACTAAAATGTGAATCGTTTGCAAAGGATAGAAAAAGAATTATAACAATCATTTATTTATTTTCAAAATAGGATCGTCCAAAAGTAAGGGACAAAATTGAGAAAAACAATGTAAACAGTATGCTATATTCAATTTTTTTTTAATTTCCTCTAAAGAATAAGTCTTACTTAGTCATTTGTAAACGTTGCATCAGCCGGCACCATGGCGCAACGCCAAAAACTTGATTACTGTGTGGGAAGAGCTATTGTGAAGCTACACAAGGAAAAGCACACCATTAGAGATATTTCAGAGAAAGTGAAACGTTCCAAGAGTGTTGTAGGCAGGGTTGTTAAATCCTACAATGATACTGGCAAAATAGTGCTTTTAAAACAGGCAGACCCCGCAAAACTTCAGCAAGAGAAGATCGAATAATGCAGCGTATGTCATTAAAGGACCATTTTAAGTCTTGCACAGAAATTAAAAGGGTTACGAATAGTACCTCATATGTTTATGGGTCAAGACAGACTGTTTCTAGACGACTGCAAGAAATAGGGTGGTTTAATCGAACCCCAAGGAAGAAACCACTTGTTAGTTCGAAGAATAAGAAGAGATTAGAGTTTGCAAACAGGTATGTAATTTGGACATATGAAAATTGGGCAAAAGTATTTTTCAGTGATGAAAGGAAGTTTAATTTATTTGGAAATGATGAAAAAAACTATGTAAAGAAACGTATTGGTGAAAGATTTACTGCAAAGTGTAGTAAGAAAACTGTCATGTTTGGGGGTGGAAGTGTCATGGTATTTGGAATGTTTTCTAGCCTAGGTACAACGCCTCTTGTCCGGTTACAAACTTGTGTAAACGCGCAGATCTATAAAAACATTGTTCAAGATCATGTTGTGCCAATCATACAGAATTCAGGTTTCGATAGGGCCACCTTTATACAAGATAATACCCCATGTCACAAGGCAAAGGTGGAAATGAGTTACCTTGGCAAGCAAGATTTCGAAATTATGGATTGGCCACCGCAAAGTCCTGACTTAAATCCAATAGAAAATCTTTGGAAGACCTAAGGAGTGAAAGTTATGGAAAGAAATCCCACTAACACGGAGGATTTGTGGGTGAAGCTTCAAGAAGAATGGTCTTAGACCATTAGTATCGAGGATTGTCAAGAACTGATTCGTTCTTGTAGTCGAAGATGTGCAGCTGTCATTGAGAGCAAGGGTTCATTTACTAAATATTGATTTACATGTATTTTTATTGTTTTTTGGCTGTTTACATTGTATTTCTCAATTTTGTCCCTTACTTTGGACGTTCCAAATTTGAAAATAAATAAATAATTGTTATAATTCTTTTTCTATCCTTTGCAAATGATTAAAATTTTAGTATGTTATTATGGATGATAACAACTACCAGTTGTCAAAATTTCAGCTTTTCACAATTGTTATTTCTTACAAATATTAGGTTTTAAAATTTTGTCCCATACTATATATATATATATATATATATATATATATATATATATATATTCAAAAACATTTTTTGATTCATTTGCACATCAGTATCCATTTAGTGTAAAACATTAAAGCATTTGATAAATTTGAAGCAACATATACCTCATACTTTGATGTGTAAAGTTGTTCAAATATTTCAGTAGGGTTAATTAAATGTTTGCTAAAGGGAGTGCACAGGTATTTAAGCCAGAAATATGCTTAAAGATAAAAACAAAAGGAATGGTGAAAGCTTCAGGGAAAGTTGTTTTTCAAGGAAAGAAGGATTTCCAAATTCACTCATTTTTTGTCAGAATATCTTTATGTTTGTTGTACAATAAAATCGTTTACTACAAAAAACGTTATAGCTGTTCTTTTTTTTTCCCGTTTTATTTTTCTTTTTTTTTTTTTTTTTAGCCTTTTTAAAACATCATTGGAAATGAATAGTGTGGTTTAGAAAAATACTCATGAAATTTTAAAGGAATTTCAGACTCTTCATGAATTTACAATATATATATCCTTTGCAATATATATATATATATATATATATATATATATATATATATATATATATATATATATATATGTGTGTGTGTGTGTGTGTGTGTGTGTGTGTATGTGCTTCAAAATAGACATTCACGCTCAAATACTCAGTTATGTATTTGATTTTTCGAGATAGCAAGTTTTATACATAATCATAAATTCTTCATATTTATGCCAGAGGAAGAATGTATATCTATATATGTTTTACCATTCTCCGCTTTGATTAGAAGTCCTATTGTTCAGAATGCATTTAGGGTTTCCTAATTCAAAAGTGAAGAGAAAAGAGGCTTTTACGCAGAATTCTCACTGCAACAAAATGGAAAAAAAGAATATATTAATTTCTGTCGAAAAAGATCTTCAAAACAAATGAAACTAGATCTTTCAGTCAATGTAACCATTGTCATGATAATATACATCCTTATATAACCATTGTATAAGGAAACAAGAACAGTATTTATTCTATTCAAGAAAACCTTAGGAATCATGTCTTTTATTTCAATGTTTCGAACAGTGTAATCTAACATGAATAGAGAAAACTGGTAAACATATGAATTGGATCATATTAAGGAAGAATGATCCAGTTATCGATCGTATTAGAAAAATTGTCACTGTATCTGAACCTTTAATAAGAAAAGAAGGACAATAAAAATTGGATAAAGACACTTGATCCTGTTTTTAAATAATGTGAATTCAATTTGTGGACTTAGGAGTTTGAATGACCACAGTCCACCGACGAGAAATCACGTGTCTAAGTCAATCGAAAATACATGTGTAAAAAAAAAAAAAAAAAAAACAACTTGTAAACAGTGGTACAAATTGGAGTGTTTAATTTAAAATGCACTCGTAAATACAGTTTACGACGTTCACCTGATGATAGCTGGTGATTATATCGATTGGAATATTCTGGTAAAAATAACAAATATAAGGAACTTATCAGGTTGATAAAGTTAATGATATTCATCTAGAAATTCTTTATTTCTATTGAAGGGAGGAAGCTAAATTTATATCAGCAGAACTGTTCGAATAAAAAGAAATAATGTTTCGAACCTGAAAGAATCAATGGGGAGTAAAGATAGCATCATCATCATAATCCTCATCAAGTCACGCTACTAGCACGGATTACCTTGATTTTCTCTTGTCTTTCATACCTATCCTCCATTGGTCCTTCTAGACTCCATTCTGTGTCCGTACAGAGCTGTTGTTGATAATTTTTTGTTGGTCGGCCAACACTGGCGAATCCAAATGAAGGGGCCCATTAGAGAACGTCACTTATGGATTCGTCTTTTCTTCAGCAGTTTGCCGCATGCCTTCTTCATCTTATTTGGATGGTTTTAGAGATAGAAGGTTAGAGGCCGTACAGCTGTTGTTTCGTGCATCCATGTGGAGCATCCATACAGTATAATTGATACAACAACTGTTTTATTCTATCAGAGAGGTTAGAATTCCATATGATCGATAACCTATCAAAATCAGTCAATGTAAGAATGGACTTGGGTAAAATGATAATGAAGAGGTACTCCAACCTCCCAAGAGCCCCAGAATTGAAACCTCTTCACCAGATCCAATTTAATATCATCCTGCAGTGGATAAATTCAGCGTATTCTAAGCACAACTATCTGGGTCATGTTTGTCTGTTTTCTATATGCATGTATACTTTATGAATATGGTTCAGAATATGACTGTTGGAAAGGAAAATCAAGTTTATAAAAATAACAATAATAATAATAATAATAATTGTAATAATAATAATAATAAATAATAAGCACAGAGGGATTATAAGACCAGACACGACTGGGTGGGCAAGGGGATCCACTGGCAGATGTTCAAGAAATGAAATTTGACCATATGAACAAATGGTATATGCACAACCCAGCACCTGTCCTAGAAAACGACACACATAAACTCCTATGGGACTTTGACGCACAGGCGGATCACCTAATCTCGGCCAGAAGAACAGACCTTATAATAATCAACAAAAAAAGAGAATTTGCAAAATTGGCGACTTTGATGTTCCGACTGACCGCAGAATAAAACTGAAAGAATGTGAAAAGAAGGATAAATACCTCGACCTTGCTAGAGAATTGAAAAAACTGTGGAACATGAAGAAGACATTTATACCTATTGGGATTGGGGCTTTTCGTACAGTAAATAAAGGATTATTAAACGGACTGGAGGACTTGGAAGTTGGGAGCCGAGAGCAGACCATCCAAACGACAGCATTATGGAGAACGGCCAGAAGACTGAGAAGAATCCTGGAGACGTGAGAAGACTTGCTATCACTCAAACTCCAGTAAAAGACCATCAGCTAACTCTTAAGGGGAAACGTAATACGAAAATAAGACGCAACAGAATATAAAGAGTCGGTTATTTGATGGCAAAGATAAAACAGTTAATCCAAAAATAAATGAATGAAGCAAAATAGCTGAATCGAAGTACAAGACTAGACATATCTGGGTAAACAGGATGATCAAATGGTAATTGTGAAAGATATTAGAATTTGACCGTACACTTAAATGGTATATGCACAAGCCAGAATCCTTCCGAGAGAATGTGGCCCTTAAAATTTTCTGGGATTTTGAGATAAGAACGGACCATCTAATCCCGGCCAGGAGGTCAGACTTAGTTTCAATTAACAAGAAAAATAGAACTTGACATGTAGAAGTATTTCCTGTCCGAATCGACCACGGAGTTAAAATAAAAGAAAGCGAAATACTTGGCTTTGTTAGAGAATTAAAAAGAAACTGTAGAACATGACGGTGACACTCCTATCAACTGCAGTTGATGATGTTGGAACATCTAATTCCAGTTCGCTGGAAAAGTGGGTAAAAGAGATCAGAAGAATCGAAACCATCCATTCAACAGTATTGTTAAAATCACTGAAATATACAGCGAAGTCCAATAGTTTTAAGTGTTGTCATTTGGCATTAATAATACTGTTTTGCATGTATTCTATCAAATAAGAACTCGTCCCGGCACACAACAGAGGAAAAAATAAAATAAACCGTAAAGAAATATAAGTACCTAGACCTTGCAAGAGAACTAAAAAAAAGTATGGAACATAAAGTTGACCGTGATACCAATAGTAATTGGTGCACTTGGAAAAATTCCCAAAGGATAATAAAGGGACTGGAAGACTTGGAAATAAGAGTACAAGTGGAGAATCCAGACTACACCATTAATAAGATCAGTCAGAATACAGAAAGGAGTCCTGAAAACTTGAGGAGACTTACTGTCCCTCAAACTCCATTGTAAAACTATCAGCTAAGGCTGATGAGAAAAAACTCTTTAAGAAGTAATGATAACCCTGAGTAGATAATTGAGTATTTAACTCATAAACGGCACTCGAACTATTACTATCACTCCGGATCCTGAAAGATATATCAATGTAAAGTTACTATACACTCGCCAAACTCCAGGACTGGCGTCTTACCATCAAATGTAATTTAGAGTCAATCACAGAAAATTGTTTCAGGGTTTGGTTTGCTTTGTTGGGTTTTATGGCATATCAACGTTTGCCGGTTATCTAACGCCAAATCCATTTTTATGTAAATAATCTGTTCTATTTAAAACAATTCATTTTAGCATAAGTACACAGTTCAATGGTCAAAAACATTTCCATTTCTAACTATTCAAGCAGTTGTATGTAACAATTCGGATAAGTGTAAATGCAGTTTTGATGTCGAAAAACAGTTCTATTTGAAATAATTCAGTTAAGCATAAGCACGCAGTTTAAATGTAAGTACGGTTTAAATTGTAAAAGTCATTTCTATTTCAAACTATTCAGTTTTACTCTAACAATTCATTTTAGCATAAGTATGCTGTTAATTCTATTTAACCCATAGATAGGACCCTTATCAGGTGCTACCACTCCGGGCCAGAGTGGACCTGTGAGCAATGGCAATGAAGGGGTACTCCGCATTCCCCAAAGCTCCAGCATTGCTGGAACTTCACCATCAGATTGTTTAGTGTCATATCCATGACACTCGTTAGGGGGGTCTTACCCCTCTGCAGAGGTGCAGTCAGTGTATTTTACAGCCCCAGCTGACTGGGAAAAAAATGTTTCAAGTAATACTGTTTAAAACATATTCTATTTAATATAACTCTATTGTTTTCACACAGTTTAAACATCATACTCCGTTTTATTTCTTGTAACCAACCTCGTTTTCATTTTCCTTTAGTCATATTCTGAACTACACTGTTGGGAAACATTATCCAAAAATATATCATACTTTATAAATATATTTTTTACCAAAAAAAAATTCCTTATAAACCATGACAAAAATTTTACATGATCTTTTTCTCATCTTTAATGTTATATTTATAGATTTTATTTGATCTTTCTGAATTTGCGAGGCTTTGCCAGGAAAATGTACAAAAACAGGGGATCCTTTCATTGGAAATTATATCTATACAAATTCTAATCCTTTCAACACTTACATTATCTCGTTTTTTTTTAAACTTAATTTCTGTCGCTCTTTTTTGCTATGTTAAAAATATTACATTCTTTCTGGTGTATACATGATATCTATGCTCTTCATGCATGTGACAGTAAAAGCTATACATCAATATTCTACGCTGACTTAAAATTTCAGCCGATGTCTCTCAAACACCAAAATAGTTTTAACCCTTTAAAACCTGGGTTTCAAAGAATAAATTTCCCCTGTATCGTTTTGTGTGCAAAAATAATACTTAAGAAAGATCAACAAAATAAATATAGATATAAATAATAAGTGAACACGATCCTCAAACCCTTTG
>OY757915.1:118013031-118100531 GCA_963585895.1 Sepioteuthis lessoniana | reverse complement strand
ATAGAAAAATATTCCCATTTGAAAGATCTGAATTTTATGCAAAACTGGTTTCTAGATAATCAGTTGAAAACATATTATCGCTGAGAAGTGTGACGGTTACTTTTCATGCATTCTTTCTTGTTCACTGATTTTACATTTTGATGCTTTAATAATAAAACAACTTTGTATGATTCGACAAAATGAGAGTACATTTAAAAGAGAGGGTACATTTAATAGAGAGTGGACATTTAATAGAAAGAAGATTTTTAATAGAGTCCATCACAATTTACAGTACATTTGATAGAGAGTTCTTTTAATAGAGTCAGATAATTACATTTTCAAAAACCTATGCGTTTTGTAGCTATATAAGACGTATTTTACATCAGTGGTAAGCATTCATAAATATTTTACGGAATAGTCTATCATTTCTCTGGACCAATTATTTAGGACATGCTCACGTCTCTTCAGCAAATGTTGGCCTCCTTAAAATATTCCCATTTATCTGAAAATTTGCGTTTTTTGATAAAATTCAGATGAAAGAAACTCGTGATCGCTAATTTATTAACGAGCAGCAAATCGTCTTGGTAAATTTCGAAATACTTTTTCATCGTTTAGATTCAGAAAACAAGGCACAGTGGTTTATGAACCATATCTCGTGAGGAATTTGATATGTAAAAATCGCATTGTTATAAAAAGAATACAAAAACAATTAGGAACATAGTAACTTTAAAAAAATGTCAAGAGTTAAAAATATATTTCGTCATGTCTGCCTGTTCTGTTTAATTCCGTTCTTATAAATGTGTAACAGTATCGTTTTCGTTGTTTACTCTTTTTTTCATGTCCTAATTCTTAACTTCCAATATTTCAACAGCAGTGAAAATGCAGATATAGCAGATAAAAAGTGATTTTAAAAGTCTGCTGTGACACATCTGTGATTTGTTGGACCCTGGTTCAATTCACTTGGGTAGTTATTTCATCGTAATATTTCATTGATATTAAGGAACAAACAATTAACCAGCTTAAAATGAATATATCTTTGAAGTTCTCGAGACAAAATCAGTCTGATCGGCTCTTACTGATTTTTGTTGTGCTAAAAACTTGAAATCACTTTGGAACATAGGAATCTACTTGTTATGAAAATAATGGTCTGATAAAAGTATTTAGTGATGAAATTATCAATCTAGGGTTCATTATTTCGCCTTTTAAATGGATAGTTTAAATAGAACAAGGTGATTTTAGTTTGTGTAGGATCTATAAATATGAACCTTAGCCTTCATCATCATCATCATCATCATCTTGTGCCGCTAGCATGGATATCCCTGGCCCTTCTCTTCACTCCTCCCTGTCTTTCATCGCTTCTGGCAGGTCCTCATGGCTACATCCCGAATCCTCACAGAGCTGATATATGTAGGTTCGAGCTGATTGCCCTGCTTTTGCTCGGCCATGAAAGGGGGTCCATAGGAGAACATCACTTATGAGCTCGTCCCTGCTTCCCCAGCAGTGTCCTGCATGTCGGGTTCGTCTAACTTGATAGATTACTTGAAATAATTTTATTGTCATCATATTCGGGCAGGATATGACACAAGGTCATTTTTTAAGCGGAGTTTAACAGGTTTGAATTCAGAGTTTTCCTTCTCTTAGACTAGTTGCCTCACCAAGGCTGAAGAACACTGTCTGCCCTACTATTTTCCCATATCTGGAGGGAGAATAATTGAATTCATACCTTTCCAAAGAGTTTTCCTTCTCTTAGACTAGTTGCCTCACCAAGGCTGAAGAACACTGTCTGCCCTACTATTTTCCCATATCTGGAGGGAGAATAATTGAATTCATACCTTTCCAAAGGGTATTAGTGCCATGTGAAATGCAATTAGTCTCGTCCAGGATTTGAACTCGTGTCGCCGTGTCCATTTCCTTCGACGATAACCATTACACCACGAGCACCTCTACTATAATTTTATTGTCATATAAAAAATCTCATTTCGACAAATTATGAAATAACTTTTTTTTAGCAATGTAAACTAACTTAGCAAATTGATGTAGATCTAAAAACTTTAAATCTGATAATCCTAGTGTAAAATCCGATTTTACTTCTACGATTCTCTTTTGGAAATGTTTACTTTCACGAGGGACTCACAACAAATAGTAGGAAGTACTCGTGACGTAAAGGGGAAAGTGATGCGTTGAAGCCTCAATGTAAGTGAAATCGAAATTCATTCTCTCTGTTTTGTTCACTTTCGGACTAAGACCCTCATCCCCTATAATTGGGTGAGATAATATCACTAATGTTCCTCTACAAAGATGTCTTCGGCATTAAATATTTCATAGAGATTGATACGCCATTAAACAAATAAGACAAACCTCAATCAATACAAGTTTGAGTCTCACCCGAATAGTGTTTGGCTTATTGTTCCACGTGGAATTCAACTTAATTTTTCTAAAGTATTCAAATGGATATTTTTCTCTTTCCAACTTGAATTATCAAAGTGTTTACAACAGGATTAGACAATATGCATCTCTCACCTATCAACACAAATCCAAGGAATTTACTGATAGTTTATAATATATCCGGTATTTGTAGTTATAAATAACAAAACTTTATGAACAGGAGCTTCAAAACTGTTTTTTGGAGATTACATGATCTAGTGTTGTGTTTACTATTCAATATTTTGGGAAATACATTAATAATCTACTGAGTGTGAGTTGTATCACTTCAAGCATTTAATTTTCAATAGTTTTGAGAAAATATCTCGACACTAGAAAGTGATAATAGTTTAAGGATCTATAGGTACATTTTCAACTGATACATTTTTCACATTTACTTTACTGAGCACAGTAAATTATCATTCAAAAAAGTGATTCCCTCCCTTAGTTGACATCTGTTTAAAAAATCAAACTCATTAACAAAGACGGGCTGCTTTATGCATCAACGTTCAAATTTCCTTATTATTTATTTGTATTTTCTTTTTTGGTTTCAGGATTTTTCCCTCTATATTTCTTTTTTGTTTTCTTTTGTTTTTATTGAAAAACACTTTAACAAGTTTAATTTATATTTTCTCTTTTGCTGACAAGGATTTAACTCATAAACTAAGGCTAAAATTAATCATACATAGTTAACATAACTTTGCACATTCTACAAGATTCAGATGTTGACATAAAAATGCTAAAAAGCCAAGGTTTTGAATGCAGCTTTTCAAAGTGGGCAATTAATTTTTTCTCTAGAAAGACAATATTTTCTCTCTTTCTAGAAGCCTGATATTTTTTAATGCAATAAGTGTGGGTTTAGCCTTGCGAATTTCTAACCTAAACAAGTATCAGTAAAAGTAATATAATACACATTTGTCAGACTAAGTGCCACTCAGGTGAATGAGGAGACATTATTTATATCTTTCATTCATGATCATCTTGTTTTGTGGGATACAACAATAAATCCACACAGACGCACAAGAAGACAAATAGACGGACACAGAAAAATGAACATATATATATATATATATATATATATATATATATATATATATATATATATATGGGGGGGTGATAATTAATATTTTGAATTCAAGTGAATAATATCATTTTATATAAAATATATAAATTATATTATAATAATATAATGTAATTTTGCATGATATCAAGCCTCTTCCTGAAACTTAACAGAAAAGACTTTTAACTGTGTCAATCTCACTCACTAAACTTCCATAATGTGCATCCAAAAGGAAGAGGTAACTTACTTCATTGGATGTTATTGAAAATGTTGGTTTTCTTTCGATATATCCTTGTTCAAGAAGGGTGTTTTCACAAAAAATAGTGGTTTACTTTTTCTCGTTCCACAGTGTCTTTTCCCTACATGGTTGCTCCCGTAAAATCTTGATATTTTTCACGTCATGTCGAGAGAGATAGACTTTTATCTTACAAATGAGTTCATTTGACTTTTGATAGTTTATATACTTCCTCCTTCCTAGGGTCTTATCCAAGTACTGTTCGACCACGTATATATATATATATATATATATATATATATATATATATATATATATATATATATATATATACACAAACACACACATATATACATACATACTCTCAACGCAACATATTTTCAGACGCCGGTGTTTACTGTATCCCTTGTAAGAATTGTAAACTAAAATATATTGATGAAACTTCTCGGAAACTTCACGTCCGTTTGAAAGAACTCAAAAGAGACATAAGAATTGGTAACTTTAAACAATGCAATATTTCAACACATGATTTCAATTCTGTAAAGATGCTCATTTACATTCATATTAAAAGACTGAGACGAATTTTCGAGGCCGAGGTTATTTCACTCTGTAATTCCGTAAATGTTCGTCCTGGCTTTTATAATATTTCTCCTTACTTGAGAAAATCCATTTTAAATAGCTACAATATATTCCATCTTTAGTTAATATATTCCACATATATCATGATTTTATACTTTCTATTTTTCTTTGTCTTTCGTTTTCTTTTTCTTCCTTCTTCTGATTAGAAATCTTTCTTGATAAATAAACGGAACATAAAATCTACACAATATTTCTAACAAATCAAATGACATAATTTAAAAAATAAAAGAACGTTGATTCACTAATTAAACGGCCAACTATTTCTTGTTATACAAATTCTCCGTAGGCTTTTGTATTTAGTACTTTTAAACACTCTTCGTTGGCTTAACATCACCTATATCATCCCTCACAGTCCTGATGATGGTTATTTAAAATCGAATCAACTTTGCTTCTCAATAAATATCTCCTACTTGGACGACTTTTTTTATCAATTTCTCTCTCTCTCTCTCTCTCTCTCTCTCTATATATATATATATATATATATATGTATATATATATATATATATATATATATATATATATATATATGGAGTGGGTTATGTAAACATGCAGAAATAAGAGAAATCACAAGGTCTTTACGAAGTGATTTATTTTTTTTTTGCCAAACTGAAATTATTTTGGTTTTAAAATATGGAAACATTCAGATATCTCAGAATTCTCTGCAGCCAAACGGAACAATGAATGGCCTAGAAATTTGCCAAAATAGATAAACCCAAAACAAAACTATAAATACTACAATCAATGCAACATAGCGTAGCCGCCATTTTTCAAGCGAACGCCCAAACTGCTACAAGCTATTAGGCATATTGTATTATTTCAGTAAATGTAAAAGTAAATATTCAGTTTCTCTATTAGGGTATACATGTGAATTTTCACACTTTTCCGATCATCAGGGAATAAAACATTCTGATAAATCTTACAAAGGGCAAAAAGGGTGATATATAAAAAGCATAGGCTAAAGTAAAAACGGACATTATATGACAAAATGTAAAAAATAAAAACATGCAAATTAAAACAGTATTTTTTTGTCAGAGGTAGGGCATAAGCTATTAGATGACAAGTCATATTCATATAGATATATTCAATATATATTTTTTGCCTGCGAATAGATTGTAAGAAATTTTTTTAGAATATCTAGATCTCATTTGTTTACGCACAGTTAAATAGTTTCAAGTATTAATATCTTATATTGATTGTTTTCTTTGCAAACAATAAAATGGTCCCAAGTATTGCTATGTAATACTGATAATTCAGTTCAACATCACTCATTAGTTTGGAGACATTTAGATTGTTTCAAGTATAAAAAAAGTGATTATATATTTCTACTTGACCCCTAGATATAACCCTAACAAGTACTACCACAGTGGGTCAGAGTGAAACAGGGAGTAACGGCAATGAATGTGCACTCCACATTCCCCAAAGCACCAGGACTGGGGCCTCATCACTAGACGTATTAGTGTAGTGATATCCAGAAATGTAGTCGGCGCCCTCTATAACTCCAGGCTTCCTCTTAGCTGAGTTTATATATATATATATATATATATATATATATATATATATATATATATATATATATATATATATATATATATATATATATATTTACTAACCTACTATCTACCAGCATTCACGGTTACCAGGAAAAAAGAAAAAAAATGCCAGGAACAAGAGATAAAAATATTTCGAATTACCGCCCGGGGGAAAAAAGAAAAAATATCATAGGACAAAATAAAGGAGAAAGCACCATTTTTTATATTCACCAAAAACCTACTCAGCTTAAAATTTACTTAACAAAAGAAAAAAATAAATAAATAAAATAAACAAAAAAAACTTACTTTTAATATTTAGTTTATTAAAAAAAACAAAAAGAAAACCTTCAGGTATAAATACGTATAAACCTATCTCTAATTACAGAGTAGCAACCCCCTTTTGTGTTTACAACTGTTTAAAACCTCCGACCTTTGGTTTAACATATCCCTACTTTTACAAGAAGCTATAGCTAATTTTTCCCCATTGCAAAGCAATCAGTCCTTGATGCCAGCCCTATATTTACGGCATTTCTTTATCACTTCCCATTTCAGTATCGGATCTATGCCTTTTCTTTATCTTTGACCTCCCACACATAACTAAATAACGTGGTACTATGCCTATATTTCTTTAGGGAAAAACTCGTTCTGCTTATAGCACCTAGGCTTAAATTCCCCTTGCGTCGACTCAAAATATACCTTTTTTATTTCTATCATTACCCGGATCACTATACACCACACATTCCTGTTTACATTTGCCTTCCAGTGGGCACTTAACCTTATCCCTATAATTACATTTAGCAATCGCCTTATTTTTCTTTTTAACAACTTAAAGAATTCTTTCCCTAAGTTATTGACTACCTCCATGTTATACGGGGGATTAAACCATAGGGTCATTCTAGGTCTATTTCTTCTTTTTTGTGTATTACTTCTCTCTCTATCCCGATATTCCAATTTGATCCTATATCAGCCATTCTTCAATGCCTCCTCATACTCCTGCTTGTTCCGTTCAAAAATGTCCTTATTAGAGGAGTTATTTGATAACCTATGCTCTATTCCCTTAGGGATATGACTAAATACCTGTTTTGGGTAGTTGGATCCCCTGTCCTCATAACGCAGGTCCTGGTTCCTTTTTCTAAACGGTGATACAGTTCCATTGAATAGGTTTAAAGTAACATCAAGATAATCGGCAATTTTTAGCTCTGTTTGTGTATCTAACTTAAATCCAAATTCGCCAAACAGCCTATGCAATCTTTTTCTAATACCATCACATTTTTTCGGTGTGCTTTTATCCACGATAACCAAGCCATCATGATGATAAAGCCCGTGGCTATCAGGGTCCACAATCTTATGAATGCTATACAATAATACACACCCCACGAGCTCACAAATTTCGGCCCCATCATATGCCACTGTTGATGTGTCGAAGTTCCAACCTTCTCCTTTTTTTATCCATATACTATCCACATAGTATAGCAATGTTTTACGACAATGCTTAATTATCTCCACCTTGTCTAAAGGTATCACCATATATTCCTTAGCCAAATCTAAAGCTCTATCTAATGTCCTTTCGGTTATCGATGAGTAAAATAAATAATAAACTAGATATTAAAAGTAAGGCTTTTTGTTCATTTTATTTATTTGTTTTTTTATTTTGTTATGTAAATTTTAAGCTGAGTCGGTTTTTGGTGAATATAAAAAATGGTGTTTTCTCCTTTGTCGTCGGTCGGTGTGAGACTCCCTGATGATCCGTTGAGGTGAAACTTTAGTAGGAGAATTCAGACTCGCGATTTAAGTTAATTATATATATATATATATGTACATAATGTCAGTGAATAGGTTGTTCATAACTGTCTTTTTAGATGAATGAGAGCGCTGCAGTTTAATGGTTTTAAGTATAGCTAATATTTATAATTCTGTGGAAAATTCCCGTGATGCAATGGCTAATTTACTGGACAGTGTCCTCAAATTAAGCGAGTCAGAACTTTAGTCATTTATTACCTTCTTTTTCTGACTAAAACCCATGGAAATGGTATACACCCCAATAATGCGCCCTCCTATTGGTTGAATAATATAACTGTTGGTCTTTTACACTAATGGACTTGGCATTATATAACCCATGCAGGTTGATATGCCATTAAACAAAGTAATAAATAATAAAGACTATAATTCTATTTTACTTTTATCAATTTCTTACCAACATTTAAAAAGTTTTAAGTATTGGTATTTAACATAAGTAATTTTATTTATTAAGTATCCCTATCAAATCTAACATTAATCATTTCTTTTTAAAAAGTCGGTAATAGCAATCCTTTGTTTGCCCACTGTTAAAACATTTCTAGTTTGAGAATGTTTGAAGTGTACGAAGAAGCATGAATCATCAAAAAAAAAAAAACCTTTACAAATAGGCTAAACGTGGGTTTGCTTCTATGATCCCGAGTCGAAACGACAGAATGTAAAGGGAAAGCACTTGTCCTCCCTGATCAGGAAAATATTCCGGCAGCAACGTTCAGTAAAAAAACTGATGGCGATACCCATTTGAAATATGAAAGGACCCATCTCAATTGAAAAAGTGCAACGATAAACATTGTTTCCTATTCGAAACTCCTTTGACAAAATCCACCTGATTGATTGAATGTCCCACACATATATATATATATACGTGGTATATTCGATATGTTTCCAGATTTTTTTGTATAGGCATTTAGAATTGTCGTATACACTTGAAAATTAATTTTGTTATTGTTATACATCTTATGAGATGACAGACCAATTTTTATGATATCAGCTTCATATGAACAGCTACAGTAGCAATTAGAATACACCCTACTAAAGCCTGATTGTCACAGCTGGTGAATTTCAAAAATGCAATCTGACACTTTAGAAGATCGATATGCAATAAAATTCTGTGTTAAACATGGAAAAATGCCATAGAAACGTATGGATGCTTCATACAGCTTTTTGAGCATCTTGTATGAATCGATTGTCAGTTTTTGAGTGGCATAAGAGATTGAAGGAAAGTAGGGAGTCTTTGAGGGATGATGAGAAGTGTGGGAGGAGTAAGGAAGTCAATACACCAGAGTTGATTGGCCAAAGGGTTAGGGTTAGGGTTAGAGTTACTATGTTGCGGGAGTTCAGGATGAGATTCCTAGGGAAGAGGCCAGCACTTTTCAAATCAGGGCAGTGGCATTTCCTCCAGGACAATGCATCAGTCCACAGCTCCATCCTTGTCACAGACTGTTTGACCAAGATAGCCATCAAGACAGTTCGTCACCCTCCCTAAAGTCCAGACTTGCTCCGTGTGACTTTTGCTTTTTCCCTAAGCTCAGAGGTGTCGTTATGAGACAATTGAGGAGAGGAAAGAGGCTGTGACACACAAGAGGACGTCCATGGGGCCTTCCAGAAGTTGTTGGAACACTACAAGTGCATTGCAGCCGGAGGAGGTTACTTCGAAGAGGACTAGAGTTTCATAGTGTACTATCAATAAAAGTGCCCATACGAACATATATATATATATATATATATATATATATAATTTACCATGACTTGTTAATTCGGTATAGCTTATACGTGGCATCAACCAGTGATCTAGTGGTAGAGTTTCGGCTTCTTCTTACTGTGGTTGTTGGTTCTATCTCCAGTGGTAGAGATCACGATGTGCACTGCTGATGAGACCTAATAAGGGCGAAACAGCTGTTCAGTCCTTTGTATGTCACGTGTAGGTGTGAACAGTTTTTTCTTGTCATGGTGATTTCTAACTTAATATATCAATTCTTCCATTCATAATTATATATATATATTCTCTTAATTCACACATTCAATGTTATATTTCTATATCTCTTCATAAATACATTCTATAGACCCTCTGACACACAATGATTTGTACACACACACACACACACACACACACATATATATATATATATATATATATATATATATATATATGTGTGTGTGTGTGTGTATGTTTGTGTAGATAGGCAGTAGTCGTTCATTTAAGCAGGTTTCATTAAATAAAAAAGACAAATTTTATCGGTATAATTTATTTAAGATCCTTTCAAGTTTCCTGATTAGTGTCTAAGTTTCCGATTGGAATTGACTGATGAATTTCTCAAAATTGTCCCTAGCTCTTTCAGATCCTTCATTGACCGTCATCAGAGGTTTCTTGCTTTGTAAGATGTGTTGTTTTTTTTTTAAATGATTTTTGAAATGTTTTAAAAGTTTTTTATAATATGCCAAAAATATGCGAACGCAGAGTTGGAGAGAAACATGGTAACTGATGTATTTAAAAAAGGGAACGTTATTTTAAATGGGAATCTACCAATTCCAACCTGAAACTAAGATTAAATAAATTATACAGACAAAATTTGTCTTTCTTATTCAATGAAACACACACACACACACACACACACACACACACGCGCACACACACACACACACACACACACACACACACACACACACACATATATATATATATAGTAGATTGATTAAATATTTAAATTTAAGTGAAGTCGTGAGCACATTTGAGCAAATGATATATAAAGCGTTGATATCTATATGTCTAGATTGTTCAGTTGTTAATCCTCGATACTTTTGATCAAAATACTTTTGTGAAACGGGGGATTGTAAAAGCGCAGTTCTCTCAATGTTGAGTGTCCCTCAAATATATATCTATCCATATATATATATATATATATATATATATATAATTAAGTCGCTCGCTCGCTCGCTCGCTCGCTCGCTCACTCTCTCTCTCTCTCTCTCTCTCAATATATATGTAGGCGTATATATGATCTGTGAGTGTGTGCGTGTGTATAAAATTTAAAACAGTATGTAATAAAATATTATCAATTTTGAGAAGTCTACGTTTATTTATTTATTTATTTATTTGAGATTTTGTTGAATCTCTTTGTTCAATTGGATATCAACTTTTGTGGATTATCAAATGCCAGAATTATCTTTGTAGAATAACAACATTGATAATATCTAACCACAAGCAGGAAAATAAAGGAGTTTATACCTTTCCTAATTTCATTTGACCGAAAGAAATTGTAATAATTCGACTGGAGTTTAAACTCATTTACTTCGAGTCTGCAGAGTCCGGTACTTTTGCCATTATTCCATAGCTACTCTCCCAAAAGATTTTTTTAAAATTTATTTTTATATCAAAATCATTGCAATTCATGAAGTTAAGTTTAACGAAATGAAACAATCCATCTCATCAAATTTATACTCATACACACCTCCTTGTTCATTTTTATCTATCAGTGTATGTATGTGAGAGAGATAGAGAGAGAGATTGTATTTTTCTGTGTATTACATTGTATCACGTGTGTACTTGGCCTGAAATTTAGTTGAGGTAAATATCATCATTTAAAAACGAAATCGATTAAACGAGTTCGATTTTTACTTTCTCCAAGATAATTCTAAACAATTTAATTAGGTGGATTAAAAAGAAGACAGTTATAATTTAAACAAACGAACCTCATAAAACTTTTTTTTCAAGATTGTTACCTGTCAGCACTTATTATGGATTTTACTAATAACTGTATTATTAGTAAAATCCATTATAAGTGCTGACAGGTAACAATTATGTATACCATTGCATCCGGGCGTAGATTTAAATCATGAAAACTTTATATTTTGGAGGATATATTTTCATTTGTCTCAGTCGAAAATTGCCTTTCAACATGTTGACATACGCTTGTATATTTATTTCGTTATACATCATCATTAACAGCAGCAGCAGCTGCAAATTGTGCAGCTGACATTGAATCACTTGACTCTATTTCTCTCGCTAACCTTCTCTATCGTCCATCGTTACCAGCAGCCTTCTACACGGCAACTAGTGTCGTCGCAGATCTTATTTGCGTCTTTCCTGGTCGACCAACACGTGTATAAGATCCCATTGGAGATTGTTATTAATGAGTTCGTCCTTATTTCTACAACAGTGACCAACATATCTTGTGTCTTAATTGGATGGTTTGTGACATAGGAGATAAGGGGTCACATTGCTGTTTTGTTGGACGCAGCTTCAAGGATTTATTCCAAACAACAAGTATTTTTCTGTAACTTTGTCCTAAGCTTTTTGTTAGATCCAGGGAGTGCAATCATACAATTGTAGAGACACGGCACCAGCTTGGAAGAATTTCCCTATTATTTTATCTTTAATCAGATATCTACAATGAGCGATAAGCTGTCAATAGCAGTCGCCGTTTTCACAATGCGTAAACTGACATCGCTCAAGTAGAAGAGATATTGCTGCCGAGGAATATGCTCTGGTCTACTCATTTCACATACAGTGAGAATTGCTCCACCTTGACTCAAAACTAATGAATTGTTTTATCTACGTTCGTGTAGAGACCAATGGCTCTTGCTACTTGCTCAAGGCTATACAGTGTAGATTCGGCTTGGTTAGGTATCTTTTTGAGAAACGCAAGATCATTTGCGTAGTCTGTATTTGTCATAGTTTCTGTCATCGTTTCTTGTCTTCTTAGTTTGAAAGCATTTTCTTTTATTAGATCTATTTCCGTGAGTAGTTCGTAATTTTGATACATCCTTGCTTAACACTCAGCAATATAAGGTACGTATCAAGGGTAAAGTGGAGCAATCCAGGGAAATGAATAGCGCTCTTCAATACACTTCAGTGTAGTAGCTATCGAAAAGGGGGTCTTCTACTTACTATAAAAAGAAAGAATCCTAATGTTTCTCTTTTACAACCCAAACGACATTGTAAATGAAATCGATGTCAGCTAAGCAAAATATTGCATTTATCTTTTTGATGAGCATCATTGTTTGCAGCATTGATATTGAGATCATCAACAAGTTGTACTTGTTTCATATTTCCTTTATGTAAAGAATTAAATGTCTTGAATAAAAATGTCCGAACCATTTTGTTGCCGCGATATTATTTGCACCTTCTCATTCGATGATTCGACAGATACTAGAAATTTGTGAAGTTGTGGATCAATTTCTTCGACAGCTGTTTTGATTTTTCCGTTTAATGTTTTCGTCTTTAGAACGAATATGACTGAGAAGCATCGCCTAATAAACGTTTGCAGTTATAGCAGTAAAAGTGATGCCTTTTAAGTTCTTAGTGTTTAGGTCTTCTTTTTAGGGAAGTTGACGATGCAGGCTTGCGTAGATTTCTTGAAGTATGTCATCAAATATCTTTGGTTTGAGTACAGCAGGAGATATTTCAAGGCCAACACATTTTTTATGAATGGAGTCAAGTCTTTCCTTCGTAAACTGTTCAATTTAAATGTCGAACTGGACATTCAAAATTTCGTAACGAATTTTATCAATGATTTGGCAGGGTTTCCAAAAAAATTCTCGAAATGTTCTTTCCAGCTTTTAATTTGGCTCTTGGGATGCTCTTCTTGATTATTTCATTTACTGTCTGCCATGCTAATCGTGATTGTCTATCCTCAAACGAGTTTTGAGGTTTATTGATTAGGCCTTGTATGTTTTCTAGTTGTTCTTTCAAGTATGTGTTAGTTCTCTCAATCTTCTTTTAAGTGTTGTGTATTGGTATTTGTTGCAGTTTTTATCAAGTAAGGATGCTTCTTCGTGTTCTTTTTCTTTTCCTTAAATGCAATTAATTCCCAGGGAACTCTACATTTAGCTCTTGTATTGGTTGGAATATTGTTTCATGTAGGCAATCACAACATTTTCATAGTCGTCCTTCTGAGTATGTCTTTCAGACGTACCCTAAAGAGTATCAAACTTTTTTTCCCTAGAGTCACTGTATATTGATTACTTTAATAAATAATGGCAAGTTTGAACAAGTCATATAAAATTTTATCATTTTTAAATTTTTTTCTGCGCAGACTCTCGCGACTCATTGCAAAGACAATTTTGAGAATAGATGATAATTCTTCAAGTCAAAGCGTTGTTTTTCCACTTCTTGTTCATGAATATATAATCTAGTCATGCTTTGGAGTTATTTGTGTTGTCCATGGATTTTTCTCCTTTTTTCAGAATTAATGTTTTGGCATAGAAACCTTTTCACCGTTTCTGTTTGGCAAGTTGTGTAAGCAGAATCTATTATATGCGATTTTGTCAATATGAATACAAAGGATCATAAAGATGTGTTTAGGAACTTGTCGAACAAGGGAATATATGTAAGCTGGCATTGCTTGTACTGAAACATGAGAAGATTGTTGCTCAGGATTTGCAATTAAATGTGGCACACATTATTATACGTTCGATTTTCTCAACACTGTCTGTGAGGTTAAGGAACGAGAGCCGAGAAGCATCCCTTCATTTCCACTGGATGCATTGACAGAGTTTTTACATGCAAATGCCGACACAGATTTCCATCCATTATCGGAATCGTAGTATGTTAGTTCTATTTCACTAGAGCGATATCAAAGTCTCTGAACGCATACTATGTCTGTATGATTTTCAACTGTGGACTCTGTTTGCTCAAATAAATGGTTTATTGATATAATGTGAAAATCAGTGATGTTGGCAGTACTTTTTCGTCTAAGGATCAGAAGAAAACACCTTCCCTTTCTTTGCTTAAAGGGTGATGCAGTCTGGACGAGGGGTTTGAATAAGATACATGGCGATCTTTCGTCGTCTGTTAATTTCTCATCAATAGACGCCAACCTTATAGATGAATAGCGGTAATTTCAAGGCTTAACTATTTGATACTGACCGTTGACAAATGAGCTTCCTCTGCCCAGCAACAGCTGAATCGCCTTGTCATTATTTTTTTGAATTCATCCACTAAACTTCACATAAATTCTACTGCATCCCATGATTTCCACTGTTATACACTTGTAAGGAATGGAAAATACTCTCCCCATTCAGAATATTCTATAACGTGACAAGTTATTGCAAAATAACAGAGTGATTATGGAGGCTGCATATTTGATTGTCGTGGAATTTTATCTCCCTGGTCTCATCGCTGTTTTATTTTTGCTGTGCTACTCCTGTAGGTTTTTGATAATGTAAGTTTACATTTTCAAAAAAATAATTATTCGTAAGTTTTCACTTGTAAGCTTTATTCCAATAATCCAACTTTATTTTAACCAAGTATTGTCGGTTCAGCCTATATTTTCACTTCTTGAGTTACAAGTGTTATTTGGATGCTTTATTTTTATATAGTACAATTATCTTAAGCTTATATTTTTGAAATACTGCCTATTTGAGAGATTATTAACCCTCTTAATATAAAGTTAAATGAATGAAATTAAATTTGTTCATCTCAAAAAGATTCTTTCTAAGGTGTCGTTTCTTCAAAAAAGGAAAGTTTACCTTGCTTTAATTCTATTGGGTACATTACAAACGTGCTTTTGTTTACAATTGGAGGAGGGGTGTATCAGAATTTAAATCTTCATTGGCGAAAGAGGGTAAATTATAGTTTACAAATTGAAATTTGGTTTATGAAACACATTAAAAAGCATGAATAATAATAATAATGAAGAAGAAGAAGAAGAAGAAGAAGAAGAAGAAGAAGAAGAAGAAGAAGAAGAAGAAGAAGAAGAAACGAACGGGAAAACTTTTCGAAACGAAGCTCATCAGAAATCTCACTAAAGGGACATACACCTGGTGAATCATCGAGACCATTCTTAAAATGGCCAAGGGAGGAACTCAGACAAATGGACCAGAGGACTAGAAAGTTGATGATACACAAAGTCTTACATCCGAGAGATGACATAATCAAATCATATATATCAAGAAAGAAAAGAAGGCATTGAAGAGTGTGTGGATGAATACATGCGAGAATTCGAGTATTATGTTAAAAGGAAAGAAAGACTAAATACAGCGGCTAATAACAACAGTCACACCATTTGAAAAAAAAAATAATCAAAAACTAGAAAAGAGAAATGGGAAAAAAAAGCAAATGTATGTATATTTCAAGCGACAAATTGGCGAGATCGCTACGAGAAGATATGAACATGGCCGCGAAAAAGAAGCCTTAAAAAATTAAACCTCTTCCAATAACAACACAAAAAACACCATAAGGACTAATTTTATTAAAACAAAATCAATCATACACAATTGTATAGGTAATGTTGTGTCAAAAACGAAATGGTTAATGACATGAGTCAATGCAGCAAACTGGCGCCAAAGGAGTACAAGACTTGTCACGCTAATAGTGTAAAGGTGATCCACCGGGAATTGTGAATTAAACTGAAATATAAAATAATGGTGTGTGCTCATACCAGAATTTGTTCTAGAGAATGCAACACAGAAAATGTTCTGAGACTTTGAGATTGAAACGGATCTCCTAATCCCGGCTTGAAGATCATATCATATGTTAATTAACAAACAAATAAAAATTAGGGATTTAGTGAATGTTGAGGTTCGAGAAGATCAATAAAACAGAGCAAAAGATAGACAAATACTTGAACCTTGCCAGAGAATTAAGAAAATTGAGGAAAATGAAGAGGACGGTGATACCAATTCTAATTGGTGCTCTTGGGACAGTCTTCAATTGCTTGTTAAAATACTAGAAATATTGCAAATAAAAGGAAGAATCTAAACCATCCAGACAATAGCATTGGTGAGATCTGCCATAATATAGAGAATAGTCCTTGAGCCCTGGGGAGACTTGCTATCACCCATTCTCCATTAGATGGGCAAAGTAATCCACTGAGAGTTGTACAAGAAATTCAAATTAGACCATACGAACTAAAGGTATATGCACAACCCAGCATCTGTCTTAGAAAATGACACACATAAACTCTTATGGGATTTTGACATACAAATGGATCACCTAATGTCGGACAGAAGACTAGACCTTATAATAATCAACAAAAAAAAAAAGAAAAGTTGCAAAATTATGGACTTTGCTGTCCCGGCTGACTACGGAGTAAAATTGAAAGAAAGTGAAAAGAAGGATAGGTATCTGAACCGTGGTAGGGAACTGAAAAAAAAAAACACAGAATATGAAAGTGAAAATTATACCAATCGTGATTTGTGCTTTTCACATTCTAGAAAGAATTATTAAAGGGGCTGGAGGACTTGCAAATAAAAAGAAGAGTGAAGACTATCCAAACTAATAAATTATGGAAAATGGGCCAGAATACTGAGATGAGTCCTGGAGAATTGAGGAGACTTGCTGTCATTCAAACTCCTGTGAAAGACCATCAGCTAATGCTGATGTGAAAAATTCTCAAGGAGTAAATAATAACCCATCAAAATGATAACTAATTTAAACCTTTTTCTTCGTATTTTCACTTCCTACTTTATTCTTTTCTTCTTGCTATTTCTAAAGCCATTTTTAGTGGGTGGGTGTTCACTGTGTATAATCACGTATTATGAAGATGGAAACATAAATAGATTGATCGATAGATATTATGCCAAGCCAAATGTATGATAGACTGTCACAATCGCGCAACATCTAATCACACATGCCCAGATATATGCAAATAGGCTACCAGCTTCATACATTCTATTCTAATGTTTTGAATGCGGCACTTTGCTTGAAGAAAGATTTCAGTGACTTTATTCTGATTTGAGTTGTAGAATGGATAACTTTTGAAATGATAATCCCGTAAAAAGATAGAGGAGATTGTTTTACTATTCCTGTTAAGCCATGCATATATTGGCTGAGTCGGCTGGGGCTGTAGAATACACTAAATGCATCTCTGCAGAAGGTTAAGACCCCACCCAAACGAGTGCCCAGGATATGATACTAAACAATCGGATGATAAGGTCCTAGTAATGCTGAGTACCCACTAACTGTCAGCGTTCCTAGGTCCACTCTGGCTAGGAGTGGTAGCACTAAACCAGGTCCTATCTATGGGTTAAATAAAAGTAAACAGTGTACTTATGCTAACATGAATTGTTTAAAATAGGGCTGTTTATATGTATAAAAATGGATTTGGCAGTTAATAACCTACAATTGTCTATATGCCATAAATCCGAACCAAACCAAACCAAACCAAACCAAGCAATGCATATATTTGAAATTCAGCTGTGCAAACTTTCTTAAAAATAAGCTTACGTTCTAGATATCAGCACATTCATCTTTAAAGTGTGACGAGATAAACAGTCGAGGCTTATTTTCCTACTGGTCCCCTCTGGTAACGATTTCATTTAAAGTTTTGAAATATATTTAAACTCTAGAGAGAGAGAGTTAATGAATGAGTTTGTGTGCATTCGCCTGTGTGTGGATGAAGTAGAAAAAGAGGTGATACGATTTGACTTAAATTAAATGTCTTTTTCACTCCCTTTTTAAATATATATATATATATATATATATATATATATATATATATATATATATATATATATATATGGGTGTGAGTGTAGTTAGGCAAGCAGTTTTTCATTTAAGCATATATGATTAAATAATAAAGACACATTTTGTCGGTGTTATTTTATTAAAATCCTTTCAAGTTTATTAAGATTCTTTCAAGTTTCCTGGAATTTGTCTTTGTTTCAGGTTGGGATTGGTGGATGAATTTACCAAAATTGTACCGAGCGCTTTCGGACCTTTCATAGGCAGTCATCAGGGGTTGCTTGCATGTATAAAGAGTGTTTTAAAGAGTTTTGAAAGTTTTATGATTTTTATTACATAACAAAATTACGCAAACGCAGTGTTGGATAAAACTGAGTTACTAATAAATTTAAAAACAAAACGCTATCAGCAGAAATAGAGTATTATCAAGAGATATGGAATATTTAAAAAAAAGAAAAGGTATTTCAAAACATTATTGCTATTTTAAAAATTAATCCTATTGATTTTAGTTTGTTTTTTTTTTTTGCTTTTTTGGGGCGGGGTTTATATCTATATAATGTAAATGAATCCGACGGAATGTGAATATAAAAATATAAAAAAAAACAAGCTACTAAGTCGATGATTTTACTCAAAGGTAAATCTTTGGTCAACGTTTAACGTATCTTTTTTATATCATACCTTCATCAAGGAAATTCGATGAATCATTTTTTTTATTAAAATAGTTCGATTTCATTACATATACATATTTAATCACATTTTAATGCCACCCTGTTGGCTGTGGTTGTAGAAAATAGCGACCACACTTCTGGAGAGAGGTTAGATCAGCACAAGACCACATATGTAATTCAACAGATCTTTTATGTGTATGATAATTACTCAACTCAGATTCAGCAACGTAAAATTCAGGATTCTCTGGGTTTTGGAGGTAGGTATTTTTTCTGTATTTATAGCTGTCATATCTTATAGTAAAAATATTGTATTATTTCTCTGCATTGTCACCTGAAAACTACTATAAATTGTTTATTGTTTAAAGTCGCATTTAACGTTAAATCTTAACTGTATTCATATATATATATATATTGGTCTGATACGGACAAGTAAAGTGGCGCAATGAAATCCATATAAAAGAGATGCACAAGATGAATAATCGAAAGTAATCTATGAATATATGGAATATCAAAAAGAAACGTAATTGCTTTAAACAGGAAGCTCGTTCAGTTCGAGTGGACTTTTCCATATCATTTTGAAATTATTTCTTTTGGTTTCAGTTCCTGCTATTTTGCTTGAAATTAAAAAAAAAAAAAAACTACTATAAAGCTTTTGATAAAATCAATCTATTAAGTTACCGTCAAAATGAAAGCATTTCATGACAGAACCAAGGCCAATTTTAATCCCTTTGTATTTAACCACTTTAATTGGAAATAGAAATGCCGTAATAGGAATAAGAGGAGAGAAAACTAACGTTTACTTCCATAGTATTGTTGGTTAAAATAATATTTTGCTGTATAATGTAAATATGTCTTTTGAAATTGAAGTGGGATTAATTCCTCGTCTAAATATATTTGGTTTGTTCATCTTCATTTATTTTTCTTTTGGTCAGTGTTCTAATTCAATCTATTATACTTCTTTTCATATAATTATTCCTAGCATTTTTTTATTTGTTTCAGGATCTCTAGAAAAACTTTCCTCAATTCAGGATAAGGATGGGGTGGGAGATACTAAAGAAATGTGGACAAATAGGTTGTATCTATTTTTGAAACAGACACAGATTTCTGGCATAAATGATCAGCCTTTGATTTCATTGCACCTTCCTTGGCTTGAACTCGGACCACAGATATCAGAATGAAATAGGCAACTAACAGCTAAAAGGGAAATCCCCTGTTTTCTCTTTCCTTGACTCAGATTTCGTGATTTTTTCTCCTAACGATAACCGTGTATTCTCTTACATTCTATATCTCATAGCCACTATATTTTTTAGTTTCCACCTTCGTTTGTTTCATCTTTTAATTAACTTTAAAATGCCTCAAAAACAAATTCTCTGTTTTTATAAAATTCCTTTCTTTGTTCCCTTCTCTGTATTTCTTCCATAATTCCTTCTCCATGGAAAGATTTTTAATTTCTCAATTATATACTATTTTTTCCCTTCTCATTCTTTAGTATTCTCGACCTTTCATATATTTCTCTTCCTTTCTTTTAATTTTCTTTCTATGATCAAACATATTCCCATTAAATATTTATCTAAGGCAAGACATTTTTACATCAGCCGAGCAGTGCTTTACTTCTTAAATAACTGCCCATGCGATGTGATTTACGAGAGTGTTCAGGCAGTTTCATGTGCGTCAATTTGACTTTTGATTGCTTATCTGAAGATTCTATTTCTTTATGTGAATTCTCTGTTGACTTTCAAAGACTACACTCTCACCCACTATTTTAATAAACACATATACAATTATATGCACACACACACACACACACGTATATATATATATATATATATATATATATATATATATATATATATATATATATATATATATATATATATATATATATAATATTCACACACACTTGTCAATGTGAATGTCTTAAAACAAGTTTATTTTTGAGTCTGCCTCAATTCTCAGACGTTAAGTATATTTGAACTTATTCACAATGGTATAAGGCATCATTCACAAATTTAAAACTTCATTACACATTTTTAGCAGCACGCTTTTACTAAAATATGAATTATGATACTCAGAAATTATAAGCCATTCGATTGTAACATTAACATTTTGATTCGTTTAATCATATTAATTCTTAATAAGAGTTTTATTGAGTTATTCTTGTTGTTGTTGTTGCTGCTATTTAAAAATTTTGATTTAATCTTAATTATTCCAGATTTTGATCTTATTTGAATTTTGTAAAATCAAATATCTACAAGTATTTCTTTAAGTTTTGAAGGTATAATTGATTCAACTCCGCTTTCAATTAGTAATAATCTAACATACATAGGATATCCATTTGAAGATTTCTTTAGACTTATAGTCAACTTTTTGACCATTCGTTTTAAATAAACAAATATCAAAAACATCTCTATGCATAGAGTAAAAAGGACGTGACGTCAGACGATATTTTAATCAAGTATATTTTTATAAATTATATCGTTTTATGATCAAGATTCAAACAAAAACACAAATATCAAAAGCATTCTAATTATTCGAAAGCAAAACTAATTTTTATCAATAAAATATTATTATCATTATTGCTCAGTTATGAATTTTTCGTAAGAGATCTTTTGATTTGAGAAATTTGAGTTCTTCATCACATCTCTAAAATTAATTTCCTTACAATATTTTTCTATCTTCTCCCGGGGCACCGAGCAGTTATCGCTCGAAGCTAGTCTACTCAGATCTTCAACATTATCTTAAATATCCTACAAAGTTCAGTTTTACTGTAATTGTTTCAATCGTTTCTTGGATTACTAATCCCTCCAAGCAAGACATTTTTGGCATCATTTTGAATGAGATATTATCTTTAAGATACTCAGATACCCAAAGGATTTACAATTTTCTGGCAAGGTGTTTATATAATCCAATCTTTTATTTTCCTTTCGTATATTTCTGTCTACCAATTGAATGGCTGCACCAGCAGAAAGAATTCATTTTCTCTATTCCCAATAATTTTAGCGGCACTTTTTGATCGTTTTGGGGCCGCTTTCCGAAAGCAGAAATCTCAAAATAATTTGCTTTTCAAAATCTATATATTCTACGTTTTGATCAGAACGTTTGGAACGATTGTCGCTTTAATATCATTCACTTTGGGAAAGACTTACGGCAGAGTTTTCGCTTATGTAACAAGAAAAACCGTTCAATAACACAAATTGAGAGTTGTATTCATGGTAAATATCACTGCCAAATGATTCACTGTTTAAAAAAAATTCAGTCATTTCATCCATGAAGAAGGTATAGAAATGATTATATTGAGCATGAATTTGGGATAATATCGAGTATATATGCGTATATATGTTTGTGTGTTAAAATAGAGGAACTTTAATTGAAAACTGTTATCAAAAAATGAATAATTATTGTTTTATGATCAGGAACCGAACTGGAACATACGAGGTGCATACGATAAGTTTCTAGACGTTTTTCGTATGGGCAATTAAAATTGATGGAGACTCTTGAAAATTGAGAATGTTATTGCTATATATAGTATGAGATGATTGACTAATTTTTATGATTTCAGGTTCAAATGAACACCTACAGCAGCAATTGAAATGCACTCTTATAAAGCCTGATTGTCACGACTGGTGAATTTCAAAAATGCAATCGGACACTTTACGAGAACAATATGCCATTAAATTCCGTTTTAAACTTGGAAAAAATATCACAGAAACGTACGGAATGCTTCAGACTGCTTTTCGACCATATTGCATGAATCGAGCATGAGTTTTTGAGTGACATAAGAGATTCAAGAAAGGCAGGGACTCTATGAGGGATGATGAGAGGTGTGGGAGGAGTAAGGAAGTCAATACACCAGAGTTGAGACGTCAAAGGGTTAGGGTTAGGGTTACTATATTGAGTTTTTAAGGGAATTCAGGAAGAGGTTCCGTTGGAAGAGGCCAGTACTCTTCAAATCGGGTCATTGGCATTTCCGCCAGGACAATGCACCAGTCCACAACTCTATCCTTGTCACAGACTATTTGAGCAAGATGGGCATCAAGAAAACTCCTCAGCCTCCCAATAGTCCAGACTTTACTCCCTGTGACTTTTGCTTATTCCCTTAGCACAGAGGCTGTCGTAATGAGACAATTGAGGAGATAAAAGAGGCTGCGACGAAGGTCATTGACACGCTCACACAAGAGGACGTCCATGGGGCCTTACAGAAGTTGTTGTAACGGTACAACAAGTGCATTGCAGCCAGGAGAGGTTACTTCGAAGGGGGCTTGAGTTTCATGTGTATAATCTCAATAAAAGTGCCTATACGAAAAAAGTCCGGAAACCTATCGTATGCACCTCGTGTCAGACCTTCCAGATTATTTGAAAGTAACACCGACTTTATTAGTTAAATAATCTTATTCTCATGACTCAGTTATATCTAATAGAGGATTTGTTTAGATGTAACTAAAACAGATGAAAATATACCTTCAGCTAAGCAAAATGAATTAACCAAATAGTTATTGATTAAATTTAATTTTATTCGGAATAAGGCGTGAAGGTTCTGCACCCATTGAGAAAGGAATACATTTTTGTATTATAGGATTGAGATAATATTTTGTTTACTAGGACTCAAATGCAAAAGACAATCGCAAATATTGTTGACAAAATTAACTCTGTCACATGTCGATGTGTTTTGGGCCAGTGTACTTACTGAACTCATTATAACGTTAATGGATTAAAGAATTAACCTGAAACCGTTTATCTACAATAAGGCGCACAATATTTCGTATTAAGATTTACGTGTTCAACCAAAACTTGTTTGAACCCCATACAATATTGATAGCATGAAAGAATGCATCTACGTTTGATGCCAATGTGTATTCCTATATAATTCTGATTTTCTTCTTGGTTTTACTTGAATCAATATTAAGATAAAACGTGAAAAAACATTTCCAGGGAGTTCAAAAGCCTTCCCGTGTGCTTTTCTCTTTTTCAAAGTGTCTAGCATAAAAATAATGCCACTGTGGTGTCATAAAGCGAATACTCTACTCTGGTAATTTCTTTTTAGTCAAACAACGACGAAAATGTTTTTAAACCGAATAAGAAATAGCTTATTTCCATTGAAGCAGCGGTAGAAGGGGGGATTCCCAATGTTTGTAGACTGTTAATGGATAAAGCTGTAAACAAGAAATGATGTTGAGTAAAAAGAAATAAAACTTATTCGATGAAACATTAGTCTATTTTTCTTTGTTTTTCGTATTGCTACTTTAATGACTTAGACACTGGAAAAAATAAAAACATAATAAGAAACACTGATGATATATATATATATATATATATATATATATATATATATATATATATATATATATATAGGCACTTCGGGGTGACCTCATCAGATTGAAAATGGTGCTTTTATCATTTTCACAACTAAGTCTTATGGCCTCTGCAAGGAATACAGAAAATAAACAGCAAAATAACTGTAGAACCATAATTAAAGTTACTTAAAAAGAAATAACTGTAAAACAAAAAGGTCATTGATCCAGATAAGGCAAAAATGGAACAAATATTTTGACCCCACCTAAACTGAAAGGACGTTTTTTTAAAGTAAAGCTTTGCGCTTTAATAGAAAACCCAGCATAATGTTTTTTCTTTAATAAAAAAAACAACATTAATCTTGACTCTAAACTTAAACGACAATGTCGGTATCATTTTACGATAATTTTGGCCTGGTTGAGTCTATAAGCCGTGGATTTTTATTCTTAATGTCGATATTTTTCTAATTTAAAACCTTTTAGAACATTATCTACTTCAGGCAAAGCAACAAAAACTAATGTGAAAATGTGATGGCCTTGGACTGAAATAAAATATATAAAACAATGAGCAATTAGGTGAAGGCTTTAACTCTTTTCCACCTCTATGTTCAAATTGATATGAATAATTGTCAACAAACCAACAAAACAATTTGAGTTTTAGTTGACCAGGATAAGAGAATGCCATTTACCTTTTTTTCTTGGTCCTCTGTACGTTAAAATTATGGATGATAAGTTTGGGTTAAGAACTAATGAAATATTCTAAAAATTACAGTAGCTCCTAATAAGATTACTGTACTTTTCAAAGAGCTTGATATTCGAAGATATTTGGGACAACATCACTTCAATAATAACACATAAACAAGAAATGCAGAACTGTTACGTAAGTAAGTCGAGAATGTCTACAAAGACGAATGTCTCGAAAATCTATTAAAATATTTGAGATATTGATTCTCAGAATACATAATTGTAACAAACATTACGTTGATTATTGGGCGGGGGTGTCCTAGTGGTGTAATGGTTTAAGCGATAGACTGCGCAATCATACTAAGCGAGTTTGAACTCTAGTCGCTCCATTTCTTTCACTGTCGGACAAATACCCATGGGAAAGGTTTGAATCCCCCTTATCCTGTAAGCAATGCACTAAATAGTACCACTACTAATCTTCTAGACGGATGGCTTTGGCATTAAATAACCCACGAAGGTTGATATGCCATTAAAAGTAACCAAATCAAACCTTAAGTTGTTTATGTAACGACTATAGTAAATAGTAAAGACGTCCAAAAGGAATTTGCGTGGGTAAATTATGTAAAATTGATGATGTTACATTTGTTAAATAGCATTTTCTAACGCCTTTCGAGAAATTATCCTCGCGGATAAATCTATTTACGACAGTTACGAAAGATGTCAAACTAAAAATCCTGGAAACCTATAAATATACAAAAAAAAAAAACAACAATGGAATGCGTTTTCACAATTTACCCAAGCAACAAATAAAAGCCAAAAAAAGATGATGTCAGGAATTTTAAACACTACTATGAACTTTTTAGACGGATTTTGGAGCCAAGGTTAGGAATAATTCCTTATAAACTTCAGATATTTCATTGTCAAAGTGACCAAGATAATACAACACATTGAGCTTTCTATTAGGAAATGTTGGAGCATGGTAAAAAAATATGCAGTAATGGAACGTCTAATTTCTTGTAATAAGTCTACAAGTTAAATTGATAAACTAAAAGTGTTTCTCTGAAGAAATATTGTGAGCGTCAATGTCTTAAATAATTCTTGAATACATTTTTAAAATGTTTCTTTTGTAAACACCCTATAAATGAAAGCGAATAATAAAAGACATTTTTCGGCTTGCTACCGTATGATGTTTTAATTTGACTATAATGGGGAGATAAAAATAATTATCAAAAGCTGGGAAATTGAAATAACAAATGAAGAAGAGAATGAGAATAAGATGCACTAGGATGAATTAATTAATATTTTTGGGAGATACCTTAATGAAAATTTTTAATTGGAAACTCTCCACGACATTCTGTTTCAAAAAGCCCTGAGGTAGTCAAAAGAAGACAACAGTTATTGACTAACAAATAATTTTGTAAAAGAAAGAAAACTACGAGAAATTAAGTAAATAATGACAATAGTTATTATTGTTGAAAATGTTGATCAAATTTCAGTTTTCTTTCTTCGCTGTCGTTAATTCTATAACAGAATTTTAAACTTTTCATATCAATAATTGAATTTCAAAAAATAATTGTTTTACGATACACACACACACACACACACACACACACACACACACACACACACACACACACACACATATATATATATATATATATATATATATATATATATATATATATATAAGAAAAGTTGTCAACCGTAATTGAGGGCTACCCGAAATCTCCCTTTTCAATATCTACTACACCGAGGTGTAGGGGAGGGCGCTACTCCTTTCCCTGGATTGCTCCACTTTACCCTTGAAACGTACCTTATAACGCCGAGTGTTAAGGGAGGAGGTATCAAGTACCATTTTTTGAGTCTTTGGTATGACTCAACTTGGGATTTAACTCCTGTCTCCCAGCCCATTGGCAAAGACTAATGCATGTATATCAAATAATGCAAGATACTGTTTATATATATATATATAAAGGAACCTCTCTGAAACTGGTAGACAAATTCACCTACCTAGGAAGCAGTGTCTCATCAACCGAAAAAGACATCGACACGCGGCTAACGAAGGCATGGACAGCTATCGATAGGCTATCGATCATATGGAAGTCAGACTTGACATAAATGAAACGCAGTTTCTTCCAGACAGTGGTCGTATCGATACTGCTGTCTGGATGCACTACTTGGACGCTAACTAAACGGCTGGAAAAGAAGCTAGACGGCAATTACACAAGAATGTTGCGAGCAATATTGAACAAGTCCTGGCTGTAACATCCTACAAGGCACCAACTATACGGCTACCTCCCTCCCATCACGAAAACTATCCAATTTAGACGAAGCAGACATGCGGGACACTGCTTGAGAAGCAGGGACGAGCTCGTAAGTGATGTACTCCTATGGACCTCAAAATATGGCCGGGCAAAGCAGGACGTCCAGCTCGAACATACATACAGCAGATATGTGAGGATACGGGATGTAGCCCTGAAGATCTGCCAGAGGCGATGAACGATTGGGAGAAGTGGCGAGAGAGGGTCAGGGATATCCGTGCTGGCGGCACGACATGATGATTATATATATATATATATATATATATACTATATATATATATATATATATATATATATATATTAACACTAACTTGCCGTTCTATTCATTCTTTTTGTACATTGTACATTATATGTGTACATCAACATTCGATTTTGAGAAATAATTGGATTACTCAGACTCACCTAGTAGACAAAAGGAGGTATAAATCAACATGTCAAACAGAACCTCTTATCTAATGGATTTGCTGTTCTAAGTGGGTCATTTAATGAAAATGAATAAAATTTAAATTATACTCAAATAATCAGATCTTGCCTGAGAACTTTAAAAACTGTGATGATACCAAAATTGATGTTGCGAAGTACTGACTTGTAAAACACATTAATCAAAAAGTATGATAAATTAAGGGACTAAAACAAAAACCGGCCAGTATAATTTTTTTTTAAAAGTGGCACTTTAAAACTTCCACTATTCTAGTAATAGTTGTAGCCCAAGGTTTGTTCAAGAAAGGAACAAACAAAATATCTGTCAATCTCAGCCTATATGAAAAAAAAATGGAAAAGTTTCATATCTTTAAGGGAGTACTATTTGTGAATGGAAAAATAACAGCCAAATGAGGCTGCAAAAACATAGGACATAAAAAGTACATAGAATGCATATAATCACTGCATTATCTGGCCCTAGGTCTTGACTAAAGACTCCGTGATCGATTTCAAATAACAAACTAAACAATGATGACGATTAGATAATGATAATACTAATGATAATAACGAACACATGCGCAACCCAGAATCCGTCAGAGAAAATGTGGCGCACACTTTTTTTATGATTTTGAGATAGACACGATCATCTAATCTCGGTCATACGACCGGACCTACAGATAATTAACAAAAAAAAAAAAGAGAACCTGCCGAAGAGTGCATTTTGCCGTTCCGGTCGACCACTGGGTAAAACTGAAGGAAAACAAAAAGCGAGATAAGTACGTAGACCCGGCTAGAGAACAAAAAAAAACATTGGGACAGGAAAGTGACGGTGATAGTAATTGTAATTAGCGCGTTTGGTGCAGTCACCAAATGATTGATACAGGGACTGGAGGACTTGGAAATTATAGGACGAGTGGAGACCATCCAAACTACAGTATTGTTAAGATCAGCTTGGAGAATTGTTGAGACTTGAGGAGACTTGCTGTACACTCAGACTCCAGTGGAAGACCATCAGTTCACAATGGCGTGAAAAATTCTGTAATGAGCAAAATAATAATTCGGTGGGACTTTAAAATAAAATAAAATCACGAACTCCTGAGATCACTGAGTGAAATCAAAAGGAGAAAGAAAACATAATTACCAAGCCTTTGCCAGAGGATAAAAAAAATAAACTCGCTCTTTTACTAAAAAATGTAAAGAACCTACGGAATATTAAGTTTTACAATTCATAGCCCGTAGAAGATTTATGAAGAAGCAGGAAAAGAGGAAGTGAAGATCTGAGGAAGAAGCAAGACCACATAAACACAGCACTGCGGTGAAAACTTCAGTAGAGCTAAGATGACTCGCTTTCACTCGGATTTCAGGGAGAACGTCTCGAAAAAAAAAAACTCGAACGAGCCTTTTAAATCTGTATATTAAACTACATTTGACTTAAATGTTGATAGAGCTAATAATTTTAATTTAGTGTAGTCTTCTCCAACTTTTAGATGTCTACATGAAATAAACTTCAGATCTGTACATGAAATAAACTTTTTGTAAAATAAATTATTTAATATAAAATGCTTTTTAGGAATATATTTCAAACACATATATATATAAATTATTCCTTCTCCCAAGAGCATTAGTGCCAATTGAAAAATCACCAACTTCAACCATAATTCGAAATTGCGTCTTCAAGACCAATTTCCGAGACACTACTGTAAGCGCACCTAAACACACACACACACGCACACACACACACACACACACACACACACACACACACACACACACACATATATATATATATATATATATATATATATATATATATATATATAATACTGCTTGAAGTTGGTGATTTTTCAATTGGTACTAATGCCTTTGGGAGAATGAAAAATTTATCTCTTCTCCTATCAACTGTGGAAAAATAATGAAGCATATTGGAAATTTTAGCTGGGGTAGAGCAGGCTGTCTCGGACTATGAATATTTGGAAATCAAACTAACAATACTTCGCAAAAAAGTTGCCCAGTGTCACATATTACGCATAAAGGAGAGGTTAGAAAAGTATGTATACGCAGACATGATTGTACATATATATATATATATATATATATATATATATATATATATATATATATATATATATATATATGTGTGTGTGTGTGTGTGTGTGTGTTAATATTAAAGACTCATAAACATTTTTCCATGTCTCCAGGAAATAAGATTTGCAGTAAAAGATTGTAAAAATTAAAATATATGTATATAGTCAAATAAAAAAAGTTTATATTTATTTCTTTACTGTAATTTATTAATGAGTGGTGATCATGCATCTAGGGCCTTACTGATCTTGTCTACAGGACACAGCATTGTAGAATTAGAGGTAGATACAGATGATAATTTGGTAATGCACGGAATTTTTCAGAAGAATGAAGACAACAAAAAATTGAGCTATGTGGATTGGTCTTCCTGAAGTCTAAATGATGTTATATGTTTATGTCTATTAAAAGAAAACACTGTTGCATTTAAAATGTGATTGGAAAATATATTATTTATATGAAAGGTAGCACGTGAGTACTTTTAATCGATAATTTCATCCCCCAGGGAAGAAAAAATTAAAGAAATATATCTCCAAGTTTGACTCATTTCATGAATTGAATTAATTCTTTATTTCTTTTGTTTTTTCAGGTAAGTAGCAGTTTGAATGACTCGACAATGTAAGTTATATTCTAATTCTACAAATTATCTTTACAGTAGTAAATATTTTAAATGATATTTCTTCACTGAGACAAATTTACAGGAAAAAATAACAAGGCTAAAGAACATTATAAAAAATCCAAATATTTAACCTCAAATATTAGAGACGAAACGGTGTAAATTATACTTTGGGAGGATTTAAAAAAAAATATAACTAATAGTTCCCAAGGACTTAAGGGAGGTCGTCAATGTAAGAAAATAACCCTGATTAGTCGGCTACATTGTTATTTTTTAAGTTATTAAGATGCCAACTTTATGAATCATTAAAGCATCTAATTGCTACTCTAGTATTTTCATGTGATGATGATTTTTATGATTTTGAAAGTTTATTAGTTATAAGATTGTAGTATAGAGAATACTTTCCTTTTATTACGATACTGGCTTCTTTAGGTCACCTAAAACACCAGGGGTGTCCTCGTGGTGTAATGGTTAAAGCGATGAACTGCGGAATCGTAGTACGCGAGTTCGTACTCCAGTCGCGCTATTACTTTCACTTTCGGGCAAATACCCTTGGGAAAGGTATGAACCCCATTATTCTCCCTCCAGCTATGGGTAAATAGTAGGACGGACTAGGTTCTTTAGCCTTGGTGAGGCAACTAGTCTAGGAGAAGGAAAACTCTGAATTCAAAACCTGTTAAACTCCGCTTAAAAATTGACCTTGTGTCATATCCTGCCCGAGCGGGGGGGTTGGTAAATAGTACCTAAAACACCAGTTTGGCCTCCTAAAATGACTGATCGGTAGAATCAAGCAAATAAATGATCTTTCTTGGTGGGTTGTTTCGACTTAGCGACGATAAGTGACCGTCAGGCAAACAATGAATCTCTATTGAAAGAGCCTAAGCAGACAATGTCACGTCGTCTATGGGAAGTGTGAATCCATGTATGTTTTCGTGCCAGAAGACACTCCTCATCAGTGATGTACGCAAGTTTAATTTGATTGGTTCAAATAGCACGTAAATGTAAGGGATTGCTTCTCCCATTTCTTCTCAAACGCGGATGTTGGTTTTCTCATTGAAATACATGGCAAATTAAATGTTAAAGTTTATAAAAACAATATTGAACACCATATTATCCCTTTTTCTCAGAGCAAATTCTTTTCTGCAACATCTTTATGATTTGTAGTGATTCATGTCATACAGAAATAATAAGAAAACTGAAAATCATTGAACGTTCATTGTTATCTAAGGAATGCAAAAAATAGCGGCAAGTAAAGATTTTTATTGTTTTCCTTTTTCTTTCTTTTTCTTTTTTTTTTATTTTTTCATTGATTCATTTTCATTCTTTTTATTTTCTGAAACTGTAAAAGTAATGCCTCAAAATACAGCCTTTATTAGGTTAAAAAGTAATAAAACCGCATTGGACGTAGATATGCAAAAATAAATTGAAAGCCATTAATTGAACAAGTCTTCTTAAAATTCTGTATCAATATTAAGACAATAATGTTGTAAATTTAATTTACAAATCTATTTACCATCTTTAATTTTTGATACTACACGTTTTTGTTATAAAGAGATCATATTATTCAAGTTACTTTAACTTCCGTATTTTATGTAAATTTATATATTGTTCAGGAATATTTACGTCTGTCTTTATGCCTGATTACAACAATATATATCAGTTTCGAATATGTAGAACAGGAATCTTTTATCTTTATAGTTTTGTCCTTTAATAGAGGAAGTTATTATATTTTGGAAATGTTTGAGAAATATTGTTATCGATCTATACACTAATCTTCACTAATTGATTCTTTTGCCTTGAACATTACATTCACAGTTGTATATTTCTTCGACCAACTGTCTCATCTCAAATCTTGAGAGACAAGACTGGCAAACTATTTATTCATTGCTGAGATGTGAAGAGAATGATTCATTCTATTTTTGAAAAGCATAATACCAAGTGAAACACTAATTTGAACCCAACTTACCGGTTCACTTCTTCCTGACGATATAATTACCCCACTTTCGGAAAGTGCTTATAACCTGTATATTTATATGGTAAATGATATATTACGAGACATATAAAACCTTTTTTTTAGAGTTTCTGTCTTTTCTGTTAACCAAAAAACAGATCTCCAAAATTCCAAGATCAAACCAAATATAATTTTTGAGTAATTTAACATATTTGTATATTACTCTTGTTTCATATACACAATCTGTGTCTGCTTGTGTGTGTGTGTGTGTGTGTGTGTGTGTGTGTGTGTGTGTGTGTGTGTGTGTGTGTGTGTGCCTGCAGATTATAATATTTAACTATCTGCATTCAGTCATATTACACATGGGGTTTAAAAATACCGTTTGTGTTCCTAAAATATCTCATGGTAAATTATTTGAATTATTCACGGCTAGCATAAATATGATTTTAAAAGCTGATATCATATTTTTTATCATGAGAAACTATCTGGCTTGACTGCATTGATTGATTTGATCTTTTTAAGAGGATTTTTGTCACTCAGTATTTCCATCTCAATTGATGGCAATATGTAGCTTGCTATGTCCTGGGTTATTTTTGTAGATAGACACTGATCTAAAACAATTTGTTCCAGTGGTTTTTTTTCCGGTCATTCTGAGAGAGATTCAAACTAGAAACTGTCTCTGTCGCCAAATATATGGAAATATGTTGGATCATTAATCCCTTGTCTGTATGTGATCCAGTGACCAATATGGCATCATTTAAATGACACACCAGCTTCAGGACTACATAACAAGTTCTAGCCATTTATAACAAATCGATAGGATGCCATAACAGCGTCTTTTTAACTCCTGGAAAACGGCAATAATTAAGGTAATTAAGCAAAACATAATTAGTCTAATTAAGAATAAAGTCCTTGGAGCTGTTAGCAACAAAATTTTATGAAAAAGATAAAGCTTTTAAGGATTTATTCAACGTTATTTATCGTGACGATCGGAAAAACAGTTTGTTCACATTGTTTTTTCGGTCAATTGAAGCAGAGACTAATAAAAATGAACAAAATGGGGTCGTTTATATAAAATTTTATTGATAATTTTTCGTATTCAAAGGGTGTTTAACTTGATTTTTTATAATTCATTTCACGAGAATTCTTCAATTATTTATGATGTGCATGGTGTATAGCGTACAGTGTCAAATTCATTTTGAGATTTTCAAAAGATCTTAGATATTCTCAAACCCTGCTGATAATTAATCAATATTTGGAATTCTTTTCGTATTACGAGGAATATTATATTCGTAATATAAAAAAAAAATGGGGTTCTATGCCATTTTTAGAGCCGAGGATTAAATTCTTTCTTCTTTTTTGGCTCATTTTCTGGCTTTTACAAAAAGAGTCTAAGTGTTTCATTAGAGTGCAATGGTTTCTGTTTCCGATCACAAGTAGAGAAAGGATAGCTATTCGACGATAAGTCTCTATTTTATTGTAACTGAGATAGTAAAACATAAAAAGATGATGAAAGATATCTCAACGGAAAAACACTCAAAACTGTATGTACTAAAACGATTTTAGACTTTTTCAAAGATGATGCCAAAAATTCTCGAAAACAGCGAAGTATTTGTGTACAGACAAACGGTCATTATTCCAATAAGATGCAATGAGTCTTTCAATATATATATATATATATATATACATGTGTGTGTGTGTGTGTGTGTGTGTCGCGGAAAAGTGTAAATGATTCAACAAGACACAGTTCTCCAAATTCTATAAAATTTATTTCTTAAACTAGAGTGAAGAGTTTGTTGATAAACAACCGATATTACCACCTGTAATAAAACGTGACTAAATATTCTATGATAAGAAAAACCTTAATAGCAGTTTGTATTGTTTAAAATCTAAACAGTAAAATCTTTGGGTGCAAAATATCTTTTTGTGTATTTGTCACTATGTAGAGAAAACACATATTCATACGCTAATATATAAGTTAAACATCGCTGAATAATCAGCAGGAACTTATGTAATATTATTCGTAGTACATATATTAAAATTAACTACATTATAAAGGCAAAAATGTTGGATTGACTCTAAAAAGAAATAAAGAAATGAAAACTCTATTGGAAAGTGATCAATATCTACTGAAGGTTTGTTTATTTAATCGCTTTATTCTTAACATTTATACGGGCACCAGATCAAATAAAAAGAACTTGATTAATCTATGAAGGGGTATAAATGATTTTTAAACAATAGAGGAGGGGAAATATCTCTTAAATTGTGTTGTATTTTCATCCGCCAAAATTTGCAGGGCGATTCAAATATTATTGTCCTCCATCTTAAAGGCATTTTTAAAAAATGCAATGTCCCAAACGAAGATAACTAATTGCTCCAAAACTTTGAAAACAGAAATGTACAAATTACAACTCCTAGAATCTATTTTTTCACAAAAGAAATTGCATATCTTAATTGGGGAAGCAATAAATCGTTCATATCTATCTATCTATCTATCAATAATTTCTAAAATCCTGCGAGATGAAATCAAAATTATTATTTTATTTAAGAAGAAAAAATTTCTTTATATTATTAAACGAGCATAGATTTAAGGAAAGCGCAGACATTGAGACAACGGTGCGTAGTTACTGTCAGTTTATCTTCTGTGTGACAAACGCTTAAGCGATAAACTGATAATAATTTAGCACCGTTAATTATTTCTATGTCTACGATATCCCAACTAATGTATATACATTAATATATTTAGATATGTGTGTGTGTGTGTGTGTGTGTGTGTGTGTGTGTGTGTGTGTGTGTGTGTGTGTGTGTGTGTCGTGGCTATTGAAGAATTTTCCTTTTCATCCTAGTCTATATGATATTACTGGACTGTTTCCGGATAAACTATTCCAAAGAAGAATATGATTAGGACACTGAATTCAGATCTCACCTGATTTACCTAAGCTAGAGAGTCTAATCTATCCAAAGATGTTCCGGCTAGCTGTAGAAATAATGTGTGTGGATTTATGTTTGTTTTTAAATTTCCATTACTCTGTAGAGAACGTAAACAGCCACCACTATATATATGTATGTGTTTCATATTGACGTTTGACAGAGCCGGCAATCAAGGATTTCTGCGACACTATGTTACAGCTGTGTAAACAAAGTGATTACCTGAAAATAGGCGTAAGCAGTTCACGTGGGTTGATAACGGGAGTTGGGTCACGTGGTTTGACAACCAGAAAATGTGGGCATTGGGAAATTATATATTCAGTTCCACACGGGCAGTCTCGGTCAGCCAATTAGAGTCACAATCAAAGCAGTGCAGAAGCCACGATGACGCCACTCATGGGTGGGTGCAGCGTTCTCTGGCCGAGAAGCAAAAGTGCTAACTGGGCCCTGAATATGTGACAACGTGGTTAAGAAGATATGAGTCAATATAGCAGTCCTCCGTCTGTCTGTGTCTGCATCCTTCGTCTTCCTCTCTTCATCTCCCTGTCTCTGTCTCTCTCTCACACGTACGCCAGTTTCGACCTTTGCGAGAGAAAAAAAAGATATATATATATTTTTGCAAAGAATGTGTTACGGACTCATCTTTCCTTCATCATCGTATATAACATGTGTGAAGGGGTGTACGTGTCTATAAAATATGTTATAAAGGACAATGGAAATTAGCCATGTGTTACGGAAAGCAAATTTTAAAATCAATTTCAAATTTCTTTTACAAATTTGTTCTTGTTTAAGCAACAACAGAATGAGAGTGAAGAGAGAAAGTGTCGATCCAATTCAATGTGTAAAGAGTGAGACGCCTTTATTTGTCTATAAATTCAAAATTGAAAGCCAGACGTCTAATAATTCTATTTGGCAACGCGTACAAAAATAACAAGTGAAAATAGACGAATTTACTATATCTTCCGATGCCAATCAGATTTCTTTATACTGTTATTAAAATCGAATATCTCATGGTTGCTTCTTTCTTAAATACTTATCCTTAGGGAAACTGCTATTTTGATATCATGTAGTTTAATATGATTGTAGGTTTTTGTGCTTTTAAAAGCTATTTCGTGTTGAATTAGACAAAAGCAAAACTCGTGCAGACCGATACTCGAAATATCAGGCAAAAATTTAAGGTAAGTGTACACATGATATATGGTAGATACTATAAATGAATTCCATATAAGGAATATAGAAAGTGTGTAAAAGATATTTTAATGCTGATGGTTTCACTCTATGTTTATAGTTAGAGAAATTATCATCAAACCGCGCTCTCTCTCTCGCCAACCATCCCAATCGGTCATTGATCTTGGCAAGTCTGGACGGCATTCAGTATCCAAACTGAACAGATGATTTTTTTTCTTATTGGCTTAAACTGGTGGATCCTTTTGAAGAAGTCCATAGGAAAACATCGCTTATGAGTTCTTCTTTATTTCTCCAAATGTCTCCAGTATGTTCGTCTTTCTTGGATGGTTTGTGAGATGGGAGGTAAGTGGATGAACTGTTGTTGTTTTGAAATGTTTGGGTTTGTTCAAAACAGTAATCACCGTCCTTATGTTGCTCACATCAACCTTTTTCTCCTTGATTTTATTTTACCTCAAGTGGTGTACAATAGTTCAATATTACAACTTGGAAAAAACATTTTCCAAATAGTCGTTAACAGCAGTCTATACCTTTCTTATGTTGATATGACTTTCATTTAGGGAGAAAAAGATAGCAATATATCATCGATAAAATATTAATCTCAGCAGCATAGTAGCTAAAATACTGGAGTGTGATATTGTTGTACGCGAGTTTAAGTTCCAGGCATGCTATTATGCCTATTTTCGGGATAATACCTCACTGAAAGATATCAAGCTCCTCATTTCCCTCAGCTATAGGTTAAATAGTACCACTATTGTTTGCCTATAAGGATGGCTTTAGCATTAAATAACACACAAAGGCTGATTTGCCATTAAATTAAAAAAAAGTCTGCCGATTTGTGTAATACTTGTTCGCTCTTCGTATTGCTCTATGTAGACATTAGCAATAAGATTTTCTCAAACCATTCTCACAGGAGGCTGAAATAATGTCCGAATATTTTGCCATATAAGTGATTGTTTAATTCTAACGGCATGTCAATCCACCATGAGTTATTTTATGCGTATACGTGATGCCTATATGTTCATATTTACATTTGTGTGAATTTGTTTCTTAATATTTTTTACATGTGGTTCAACAGAATATGAATGATTTTTAAACAGATCTATTTGACCCATAGATGGGACTCTAACAGGTATGATGTCCGGGTCAGGGTGGACGTGCGTGTGATAGTAATTAAAAGGTGTGCCACTCTACCCCTATCTTCAGAACTGGAACCTCATCACTCGATGCGGTTTAATGTCTTACCTAGAGCGATAACTGTTTTAGCGGTGGACGGGAGCTTAATCCTATGCAGAAAATTCAAGCAGTCTAGTCTAAGCCTCACCAAGAAAGTAGTGTGTTAGTTTGACTAGAATAAAGAGAGTTAGCTGATAAAAATCGACCATCTTAATGTCATTTACAGATTCTAAAAATTCACTGCTATCTTCGAAGGCTAATAATGATTTGCCTTTAAGTTATATTTTATCTTTTTCTTTTAATGAAAAAGAAAAGACGAATGAAACCCCCCAAATATTTTATATTTACTTTTGTTTGAAATATCATATTTATTGAGGGAAAATATCAAAGAATTCTGATATTTTTAAAAAAAATATGTACGCTGATATGTAAGATATGACAGTAGAATCAAAAGTGATGTTTTCGACTGAAGTTAAAAGAAAACCCTCATAATAATACTCTCCGGCAATTGTAGAATTATTTTTGTCGACAACCAGTTACTTAGCCGGCAAACAAATGACAGAAGAACATTTCACCAACAGTCATTTGCAGGAGAAACAGTTAACTGAGGGGCACGAAGCTGAATGGAAAATCAGCAAATAAAAATTATTCAGAAAATAAATATTTCGGTTCTAAAAACGAATTCTTTAATCTATTGTTCACAATCCGAAAAAAAAGAGGAACCTGTAGTTTAGCAAGGAGTAGTCAACTGGAGACGTACACAGTAATTCGTCTGGATTTTAGTAAGTTAACTTTAAATATATTCGAATGACTCACATGTATTTATTTTTGTATGTGTTTATGTGTGCATGTTGTTACTGTGCGCTATCCACAGGAGGGAAGAGCAAATATCACAAAATTTCTAAATATTACAATAATTTGGAAATATCGAATAAAATCACTAACTTTGAGTGTCACGAGAAAGATTTATATACGTGTGTGAGCATATATACATATATATATATATGTGTGTGTGTGTGTGTGTGTGTGTGTGTGCGTGCGTGTGCATGTGTGGTATGCTCTTATTACATACCTACTGAATATTCAGGTTTGGTTCGGCTAGTAAGATATTTGGTTTAATGACATATCAACACTTGATGGTTATTTAATGCCAAATCCTTTTTCAGATATGATTTTAAGTGAATAATTTATAGAAATATCTTATTAGTGTAAGAGCTCATTTATTGGCACACAGTAAAATTATGTCAAATATTTTCACACTTACATTGTTTCAAGTATTGCTATCAAATACTAATAACACATCACTCAATAAGTCCTGTGCCTAACTAATAAAACGACAACTTCCAGGCAAAATTTGACTTTATTCATCAGCATAGTATCCTTTAAGGGGGATACACTGATTCCAACGAATCTCTAACAGTTCGATACCTTTTGTGTAGAACGATGTCTTTCGTCTCAAAATACACCACAGTTTTCGATATTACTTCTTCATTTGAGCCAAATCTCTTTCCCTGAAGTATTCTTTTGAGGTCTGCAAACAGCCAGTTGTCGCTGGGGGCCAGATCTCGAGAATAGGATGGGTGCAGGAGCAATTCGCAGTACAATTCTTGTAGTTTTGCTATCGTTGCAATCGACTTGTGAGACGTTACATTGTCTTGGGGAAAGAAGACTTTCTCTTCTTCATTTTTGGCTGATTTTTTTTTTTTGATTTCTTCCTTCAAATGCACCAATAATGATATATAATATTTGCAATTGATTGTTCTTCCTTTCTCAAGGTAATTGATGAACAAAATACCTTGTGGAGGCCAAAAACCTGCCTGCTGATTTGGCGTCTTCGGTCGCTTTGGACGGCTATTACCTGCTGCTGTCCACTCAACTGACGGTCGATTTGACTCCGGTATTAAATGGTGGCTCCATGTTTCATCAATTGCCACATATTTACGGAAAAACACCTTTTCTTTTTTTGAGTTGATACAGTTCCAAACAACGCTCTGAATCGTCGACGCGTTATTGTTGCTTTTGATCGATTGGCAGCAAACGCGGCACCCATTTTGAACAAAGGTTTCTCATTGACTATTGTTCATGCAAAATAGTTAATACACTGACTTCTGATATCTTCAATTCCTCTGTTATCTCATGCAACTTGAATTTACGATCGGCCAAAACGAGTGTTTGATGTTTTCCGGAACAACTGCCGCATTTGGTTGAGCTGAGCGTTCAGCATCATTTGTTTCCGTACGACCGCGTTTAAAGTCAGCATACTACCTCTTAACAGTTTTTTTTCGACGGAACAGAGTCCGAATAACACTTATCAAGCCATCGTTGTGTTTGAACAGTATTTTTTTTCTTGAGAAAGCAAATCTTTATCAACACTCGAAATTCAAATTTTGCATTGTTTTGAAAAATTGCAACAGTAGCTTCACTTAAATAACTGTAATTTGTAAATTAATTACCTGATTGCGCTCACATTTTGACACGTGTCGGTTGAAGGTAAGTATTCGATAAAATTTATATGGATTTTCTATTAGTGCCGCCATTTATATGTCAGGCCTGGAACTTATTGGGTAATGTGTTAATTGAATGAATTAGTCATAAACAATTCTATTTGACCCATAGCTGGGACGCTAACAAGTACTACCTTTCTTTATCAGTTTGGATGTGGGAGTGATGACAATGAAAATACTCCACATTTTCCAAAGTACCAGAAGTAATGGTTTAGTGTCATATCAAGTATACTCAAGGATATCTTACGGCCACAGCCAACTGGACTTATACATGCAGAATTGAACTTGAGAAAAAATATATTATCAACATAAGTGACCCAAGGGATCTTCAATCTTCTTTTGATACTGTCAGATAGGAAATACATATTGCCTCCTTTGTGATTGTTTTAACGTAAACATCTAAAAGCAACACATATGTAACAAGTTCAGTAGTAGTATAGAAAAACTTCGGTAACTTGACTGCCAAGTTTAATGCCATAAAGTAAACGTTATTTCACAGTGAAATCACACCGAGAATGACTGAAATAATTTTGTTTTCGATTGCTCCAAATTACTTTAAACGGATGGTATCTCAAAGGTTCATGCTGACAAAGAGAAAGACTGATAAAGGGGGAATAAAGTGAATGAAATAGCATAGATTGGTAAAGGATTAGCGGTTGGTTGCCTGCCATATCCGATACTGCGCACATCCGCTTCCTCATTTCCTGTTCCGCTTTCCTGTCTCGGCAAAGTTGAAGTTCTGCTCAAAAGGAAACAGTTTGACACAAGTTGGGGAAGAAAAATTGTCTCAATTGTGACGAAAGAAAAGGGATGACATGTTAATCAGTGATGAAACACCAGACACAAAAGTTATTATCAATGGAGTAACTTTTGTTTTCATACTCAGACCTGTACAAAAGAACGCATTTAAGAGCATGCATCCAAGTGTAAAGACTGATTAAGTATTTCTGGAGTAAGATAGTTAAAAAGGAATTTAGATAAGTTAATTACTAAATCATTTGTCCGTCATGATACATATTTTAAATTCCAAAACAGAATAAACAAATGAATTTAACCAATAACAGTGCACTTCAGCTGGTGTAATGGTTAACAAACTACAAAGTAGATCATTGTTTGTAGAGTCAATCCTCAAATTGCCCCCCCCCACATTATTGTGGGTTTATGTTATTTTAAGCTAAACTTAGAAAATGAATATATAATCACAAAATCAGGATAAAAATTTCTTTAAAAAGATTTTTTTCAATTAGCAAACACCTCCTTGATGTGTTGATATCGTCCATTTCCTTGATCGTCTATGTTTAATTCAGGTTCGAAACTATGACATGAGGGCATAAACTGGCCTTAGGCACCAAATATAAATATGTTGTATAGCCACTATACAACTATACGTTTACCTATACAAATATAAGCGGAAACATAGTCAACAATAATGACGAACTTCAATGAACGAACGAACACACTTCTTTATAAAAATATAATCTCCCACAATTTATTCTCGAAAGGGTGATGTTTCTTTTGTGTGTGAGAGATGAGCTAGAGATGGAACAGACTGCTATATTGACCCCAAGTTCTTCTGACCATAGCAGCTCTTCTTCCTCATCTTGGCTGTGGTTGCTCAACCGTGGGTCACTGAGGGCCCAAAGCCCTCTGTCTGTCGCTGGCTCTCAATTCGGCATCTTGTCTCCAACTGAATCACACCGTCTCGGGCACCTGGTTATATTTTTGTCTCACGGCGACCTGCTTCCGATGTTCTTCCGCTTATTTATACTGGTGCATCTCTTGATTGACGACTTGGTCGAGGGTCAATATGTTACATATTTATCGACCCTATATTTTTTCAGATTCAGAATTTTATCTACTTAATTGTAATATCATCTTTTCCCTTACTTTATAAAAATACATTTCATAAATATCAAGATTTTTCTTGAAAGTTAAATTAAACGCAACAAAATTAAAGTTTGACTTGTTAAAGTTAATCAATATGTTTTGCCTTTTATTTCTAATTAAATGCAGTTTTCTGCTTCGTGATATTTTTGTTTGATTTGGTTTCTTTGCTTAATGGTATATCAATCTATCTTTATTTAATGCTTAAATCAATCCTAATAGAAGGACATTTGTGGTTCTGTTTAATCCATTGTTGGGAGAATAGGAATTTCATCCCTTGCCATGAGTATCAGTCCAAAAGAGAACGTAATAGTGCGACTGGGGTTCGAACTTGACAAAAACGATGTCGCAGTTCAAAATGTTATTCACTCTAAATCACCTTTTGCTTTATTACCATTGTTAAGTTATGACAATAAACGAGAAAAACCTTCTAAACACTATTTCCAAAATACACAAGCAAAAACAAGTTCTGCTCTGTTTTCATACCTTTTTTTCCGAAAATAGGATGTCTTGTGATTTTCTGATGTGTTTAATCATAAAAAATAAACAGGGTGCGCGGTTGAGGTTTTCGTGTTATGTTTTGATTAAATGAAGTGACATTACAGAACCTACCTCTATCCAACAAATAACAACCAGGTAATGTTTATAAGACGGCATTAGTTTTTGCTTGCGTAGTTAGTCCTATGACTTGAATCATCAAGACAATAATATTACTATTGATTATGGATGTTTGGATTGCCTAACAGTTACACACAAAATAGAATCGGTTAGTTAATTTATGGACGAGAGAGTTTGTGTTCAATTTGCACTAATGGACTTGCTAATAGCATCGATCCATCAGTTTTCCTCTACCAATGAGGAGGAGAATAGTTGGGGAGACTTTACACTCGAGGTTTGGTCGCAAAGTGTAGAAAAACAATCCTAAGATTAAAATCTGTTCGAGTAGCAGTTGTTTCTTGTCTCTCAATCATTATAACATTTATACTTCGAACTTTTTTTTACATAGATTTCCATCTTCCTTTTTTCTCTACTTCCACCTTAGTCTTTTCATTTTCCTCTTCTATTGATTTCTTTCCTGCCTTTCTTTCTTTCTTCCTTTCCTTTTCTCCCTCCCATTGCTTTTTTATTTCTTTCCACTGTTTCTTCCAATTGTCCCTTACGTTCATTGTTTCTTTCGCCCGTCCTTCTTTCTTCCTTCATTTACATCTTTCTTTTATTCTATGTTCCTTTCTTTTTTATTATCTATATTATTGCTTTCTTCCTTCCTTCATTTCTTTCTTTCTGTGTTCTTCTGTATACTCCAGGAATCTGAAAACTTTTCCGTCAACATTTTCACCTTCGTTTCCCTCAACATAACAAATGCACCCATCAAACAAAAAAAGGGAAGGAACAACTAGAAGTTCTGAGCTAAATATCATTCTTTCATATAAGTTGGAAACTATGAGGGCAGTATTGAATATACAAAGTGGCATATGGATAACGAATTCCGTCTAATTATGTTTCTATATTTAATCATCAAACATGATTCTAATAGTAGTAAAAATATGGACAAATCAAATTTTTTAGAATCTGAAATGTTTATAAAGATCACAAATATTCACTAATTTTTATTCATACACAACAGCAAGAACTCGAAATCTGTACACTGATAAGGAAGCAAAATATGAAACACATACATACAAAAATGAACGTCTCGAAACTGTTGGGAGTTATCACTTGGATAACTGTGTTATCATTTCTTTGTTTAGAAAACTTTTTAAAATTAAAGTCGTCTTCAGATCTCCTTATATGTTGTACTAAAAATTGGATCAAATCTGATTAAATTTTCGCCATTTTAAAACTAAAACAAAGATATTGACCCATAATAACGAAATCAAGTTTTCGAAAGTTTTCGTTATCTCCAATTTCCTTAGCTTGATAGAAGAAAAATATGTTCTCAGATGTACGTTGTTCTTTGCATTTTTTAAAAAGTTTCTTCGGATAGTTGTTCATTATAATTTTGATGTTTGCTTCGGTAGGTCTTATATCTTCATTACTAGTTGGCTCTTTTTATGTTTTTCAGATTATGGTTGAAAATAATTTTCTGCATATAATTTGGGCAACAAATCTCAAATAGTTTTTGTCAAATGGATGGTGCACAATTTCGGATTCTTAAAGATAGTTGCAAAAACGTGTTTAAGTCCATGTTGTACTGGGTGGAGGTCGAAGCATAAAATATTCAGGATCCTACTGCACCTTAGTTATCAATATAAGTTAAACAACTATTTAGGCTGATATTTTAGGGCGTCTTCATATTATTTTTGCTTTGTTTCATATTTTCTGGTTAATCAGTTTTGTTGATAACCTATTGACAATTGACCACACACACACACACACACATATATATATATATATATGTATATACTAACTTGACTGTCCGTTGTAGAGAGTGACCCGAAGTCTCCCTTTCAATAGCTTCGCCGAGGTGTGTTGTAGCGCTACTCCTTTCCCTCAATTGTAACACTTACCGTTGATCTGTGTCTTATAAGGTTGAGTCTTATATAGAGAAGAATCAAGAACCATTTTTTGTGTCTTTGGTATGATTTGATCTGTGATTGAACTCCTGGCTGTCACTATAATCACAATATATATGCTTTGTGACAATCCTTGGAAGTGACCGGAATTTATATTGATATAAAATGGCATATTATTTGTTTTACAGTAAGTTTAGAACTTTTCTTTCCTTTTGCTGAATGATGCGTCAAGAAGAATAATATGCATCAGATGCAGTACTATCTCCAAATTAAACTATGATCGTTCAAAGACCGCTTCGTGTGTCTTCTGCTCACTTTCATCAACATCAATCCATCGTCACAGTAAAGTCCAAAGGGTTCTCTCTCGAAGATATATATGATTGTTCTGGGCTTATTCAACTCCTAAAAATCCGGACATGGTTTCGTTGTATGCCTACTTTAACCCTTTCTTTCGACTATCTGCATCATAATACATGATTGAATCTTAGCAGTGCATAATAATTTCTTTTTTTTTTTTTTTCATTTTCAGCATCAATAAATTGCCTATTTGTAAGCTTTCAGTAAGTGATAATCAGAAAATCATTGATATCAATCTGCAAGAAGATACAATCTCTCTTTTTGCAAGTAGTATTCTAAGACCAATGGATAGCTTCCTTAGAGCTCTTCCATTACTCTACACACGGATTTTACTGCCATTCACCACAAAATTATTCTAATGAGATTTTATTTACTTTTATTAGGTTTTTGATAGTGTTTACCAATTTCCCCCGGGTATTGCTCTTAATGTTGATTTTATGTTTTAAAGTGATAGATACCAGCTATTTTTTAAGTTTATTAATCCGGTTATTTCCATTAAATAACAATTTGTAGACTTTACCAACGCCTTTGACTTCATTCACAGTGGAAAGATGGAGCAAATTCTACTCACCTACGTCCAACAAAAAGAAACTGTCCAAGCGATAATGATGCTATATAGAAACACTAAAGTAAAAGTCCGTTCCCCGGATGGAGACACAGACTACTTCGACATTGTAGCAGGAGTACTGCAAGGAGATACACTAGCCCCATACATCTTTATCATCTGCCTACACTACGTACTTAGAACATCTATTCATAAAATCAAAGAAAACGGTTTCAAGCTAACAAAGGAAAGAAGCAGAAGGTACCCCGCCAAAACAATTACCTCCCCGTCAATGCACATAATACGGAATATATGTTTTAATCAAAGAGGCGACATCTCGAAACTAAACGGTAGCGCTCTGAAATTAGTAGACAAATTCACCTACCTAGGAAGCAGTGTCTCATCAACCAAAAAAGACATCAGCACGCGACTAGCAAGGGCATAGATAGCAACCATAGGCTATCGGTCATATGGAAGTCAGACCTGACCGATAAAATGAAGCGTAGTTTCTTCCAAGCAGGGGTGGTGTCGATACTGCTATATGGATGCACTACATGGACGCTAAGTAAACGTATGGAGATAAAGCTTGACGGCAACTACACAAGAATGCTGCGAGTAGTACTGAACAAGAACTGGAGGCAGCAACCCCAAAGCGGCTGCTGTGCGGCCACCAACCACTCATCACGAAAGTTATCCAAGTTAGACGAACCAGACATGGGGGACACTGCTGGAGAAGTAGGGACGAGCTCATAAGGGATGTACTCCTGTGGACCCCTGCAAATGGACAAGCAAAAGCAGGACGACCGCCCCGAACCTACATACAACAGCTCTGTGCTGATAAGGGATGAAAACCTAAGACCTGCCGGAAGCAATGGACGATAAGGAGGTGTGGCAAGAGAAGGTCAGGGATATTCGTGCTGATGGCGTCACATGAATATGATGATTTCTTTTTAATTTGGCCGCGATGTTTCAAACATCCAAATTGGTTTTTCACCCTGTAATTCTCAGATTTTCGATATTTTGATTAAAGATGCGTCAATTAATTTGACGTCTCTTTTTTAAAAAATCTATCATATTTAGGAAATATATTAACGTACACATGCATAACATCGGACTTTCTGATATTTTCAAAAAATTATTTTTTTTTTAAGTCTATTCTTCCTAATTTTATAGCTTTTGCTATGTAAAACTTGTTTTTTTCAATGTTTTGTCAGGGAAAGCATTCTTTCGTATAAAAACTATATATATATATATATATATATATATAGTTTGTGTGTGTGTGAGTGTGTGCATGCAGATATATATATAATGTAGTTTGCTATATAAATAAAGAGTAATCAATATCTTTGATAAAGCATATTGTTATGCGGGCATATCCAACCATACCCCAAAGATGGACTCGTCCAACCTAAACATATTCTCCGAGCTTAGCTCGCTCGGCGGAGAAAACTTTTCGTTCCTTACGAGACATTTGACAGACGGACTGCAAGCCGAGCACAGCTAGTACTTCCTTTGTATGACTTCCTTTTTCTGCAAATACAATAACGTTTACCTATCACCCGTTGTATGAGTTGTTCTTCCATCGGTCTTATCTGAAGACCACAACATATATATATAGGACAAATTTATATCCCAGTGCTCTATCTTGGTTTGATAATTGCATGAACAAGACGACGGAAGCAACTGACAGAAACCAAATGCCGTTAACTCAGTGTTTGTGCTATCCCATCTTATATATATATATATATATATATATATATATATATATATATATATATATATATATATATACTAGTCTACTATCTACCAGCATTTACGGGTACTAGAAAAAAAAGAAAAAAACCGCCAGGAACAAGAGATAAAAATATCTCGAATCACCGCCCAGGGAAAAAAAGAAAAATATCATAGGACAAAAAGAAAGAAAAGACCAACCCTGTCTCACCAGTTGAAAAAAATCAAGAGATATGCAGTCAGTTGGTCAAAAGAAAAAGAAAACCCATCGTAACCGCTGCAAGGCTACAATTACAAGAATGCTCAACACGAGTGGAGCCAATCACAAAATTAACTTAAATCGCGAGTCGGAATTCTCCTACTAAAGTTTCACCTTAACGGATCATCAGGGAGTCTCATACCGACCGTATGAGACTCCCTGATGATCCGTTAAGGTGAAACGTTAGTAGGAGAATTCCGACTCGCGATTTAAGTTAATTATATAAATATATATATATATATATATATATATATACCAGGTTGTCCAAGTTTTTTCACCTCGCTAGTCATGATGCTCTCCCATTTCGTTCTTACCCTACTCCTTCTCAATTTTGGTCAGGATCGTTTGACAGTATATATATATATATATATATATATATATATATATATATATATAAGGTCTTCGTAAAATATTCATTAGTTTTAAAATATATCATAAACAACGGTTGAATTACAATGAAAAGAAGATTATGAATAGTGTATCAAGTGTAGAACTTTTATTTGTTTTTTATTATATGATTCTATTTGTTAAATGTGAATTATACATTTAGAATTTCAAAAATGTTGTATTTTATGACTTTTCAAACTCCCCCTCTCTCTCTCTCATTTATATATATATGTATGTCCGTGTGTCTGTGTAAAAACATAAAAGAATCACATTGTCATAGGATGATTTATCTATCTAATCTTGGAACGTTCATTTTTTTTTATAGGAAAACATTCAACTGATAATTGTTAAAAGATAGAACCTTCATCAGAGCATGGTCATTTTTTTTAAAAAGTTTCACGCTATGATGAAGGTTGGATGTTTTCACATTTAAAAACACATTGGGAAAAACCTCCTCCAAAAAAAATCATGTTTTCTCATATTATTAAATTCCTATATTAAGAGATGTTTTTCTAGATTTTTTTATATATAACTCTAAGAGGGTCCTTAAATAAGTTTCTAGACTTTTTTCGTATAGGCACTTTTATTCATAGTACACATATGAAACTCTAGTCTCGTTCGAAATAATCTGCTCCGGCTTCAGTGCACTTGCTGTACCGTTCCAACAACTTCTGCAAGGCACCATAAAAATCCTCTTGTGTGAGTGTGTCAATGACCTTCGTCACAGCCTCTTCCATCTGATCAATTGTCTCATAACGACAGCCTCCGAGCTTAGGGAATAACCAAAAGTCACAGGGAGCAAGGTCTTGATTATAGGGAGGGGGAGGAACTGTCTTGATGCCCATCTTGGTCAAATAGTCTGTGACAAGGATGGAGTTGTGTACTGGTGCATTGACCTGGTGGAAATGCCACTGACCCGATTTGAATCTCTTCCTGAACTTCCTTAAAACCTCAACATAGTAACCCTAACCCTAACCCTTTAGCCAAACAACTCTGCTGTATTGACTTCCTTACTCCTCCCACACCTCTCATCATTCCTCACAGACTCCCTGCCTTCCTTGAATCTCTTATGCCACTCACAAACTCATGCTCGATTCATGCAAGATGGTCGAAAAGTAGTCTAAAGCATTCCATACGTGTCAGTGGCATTTTTTCCAAGTTTAAAACAGAATTTTCTTGCATATCGTTCTTCTAAAGTGTCCTCACGTCCAGATTGCATTTTTGAAATTCACTAGCTATGACAATCAGGCTTTAGTAGGGTGTATTCTAATTGCTGCTGTAGCTGTTCATTTGAACCTGAAATCTTAAAAATTTGTCAGTCATCTCATAAGATGTATAGCAATAACATACTGAATTCTCAAGAGTCTACGACAATTTAAATGCCAGTACAAAAAGTCAGGAAACTTATTGAATGAGTCACGTATCTATCTATCTATCTATCTATCACTAAATGTGGAATTTTATAATAATTTCTAACGTAGGAAAAAATCTCCAAAGATATTAGTATTAGTTGACGTTAAGAAAGCTCTCAAGACGCCGTAAGCTGTAAGCGTTGCCGAGAATTTAACAGAAGTGCCATCTACAGAATAAGATCCAATTTAGTTTTATTTCTCAAAGGCCATTGTCTTTTTTTCTGAATTTTCCATAGAAAAGTGCTGCGTGTTGGTCATTGTGTTGTAAGGCTTGTCAAGTGAGAAGGGCGCCATTGCTTCCTTCCTGATTAGTTTGCCTTTCAATTTCAGTTTTCTTTCAAACATTTAATCAATCACGTGAACAGTTCTCATTCATTGACACCAACACATTAATCAGCTAACCGTGAACAAGCAGCAGATCTCTTTTGTTCTTAGTAGCTCTGTTGTTGAATAACATTTCTTTATTTTTCTTTTTATTCTTCCTTTTACTCTATCTTCTCCTTCGACTCATCCTTTAACTTCTTTACTTTTTTTTTTTCCTTTTTATGTTCTTTTCTTTCTATTTTTCTCGTTCCTTCATTTTTTTTTCTGTTGGTTTTCTTATTTTCTCTTCCTTTTCTCTTTATTTTCTTTTCATTCTACTTTTCCTCTCTTTTCTGCCTTTTCTTTCGCTTTGTTCTACTTTCCTTCTTTGTGCTTCTCTCATTTTTAAAGTTTCCCTTTTTTTATCTATCATGGCTTTTTTTCTCTTTCTTATGATTTGCTTTTTCTTGGAATGTATTTCAATATTATTATTTGCTTTCTTTCACCGATACCATTCTTATTCTTTCATCATTTCTTTTTCGTTTCTTTTCTTCTTATTCTGTCACTTTCATTCTTTTTTCTTCTCATGATCATTTATTTTATTTTTTCGCTCTGTTATTTTTTCTTTTTCTTCTTCCTTTTGTCTCCTCTTTTATCTCAACTCGTCTTCTTCATTTTTCTCCGTGACTGTAAACAACAGTATTTTTCCTAAATAATGATTGAAAGTACTTTTTCATATATATATATATATATATATATATATATATATATATATATATATATATATATAGAGAGAGAGAGAGAGAGAGAGAGAGAGAGAGGGAGGATACGATGATTCCAAAATGTTAATGAGTTTTATCTTTCCTGGTGACGCCAGCGATACGGTTTCAGATCAATCTAAACTTAATAAATGAACCATATTTATTTTATTGTACAATATTCAATGACCATAACAATTGTCAACAAATTTAGGTTCATGCCACTCTGATTGGTATTCTAATGATTTAGTCAGTTTTGTATTTTACACAGAAGCCGTTAAAAAGTATTTTAGATAAGGTTTAGAAACTTATATCTCCAAATCAGAAGCCGAAGATTTAATGGAATGGCGATTATGTGGTAATTATTTGTATGTCGAGTAAAACTCAACTCGACTTGATCTTGTATCAGACTAAGCAAAGTCTATTGATTGACTATTTCATTCTAAATTGTTTTTCAATACATATGTAAATTTTTTTCGATGTACAATCGCAATATAAAAATCAGTCAATATTAAAATAGCCGATGAACAAGTATGACGTCTTCCAAGTAATGGAACAAAGGTCAAAACAAATGAGTTTCACAATTAATTTGAAAAGGTTTCACTTTTATCAGACACGAAATTAATATAAAAGAAGAAATAGCATCAGGGAATGAGAATTTCACAGGGAAATGTATGTTGATAATAAATAAGGAATTAAGAGTGGAAAAAATGTCCGTATATATTTTCTAGAAAGACAAGACGTTAAAGTTGCATCGAGCATTTTAATTAATCTTGAGGGAATAAAAGCGATACAGAAATTTCTTTGTGAAAAAAAAACAAAAAACGTGCCGAATATTTCCACGAGGCCTGGGAGAATAATCAGTCTCTGAGAAAAGTAATTAAGTATTTGATGAAGAGATATTTATCATACACACGTACGCACACTCCTACACTTATATATATATATATATATATATATATATATATATATATATACGCGAGCGCGTGTGGGTATGCATGAACACACTGATATAGTGTTTATGAGCACCTGTGTCTCTGTGAATGGAGAATATTGTGTAATAGTGATTAATACAGAGAGTGTCACCATATGATATTCGTAAACCGTAGAACTCTGATTATTTCTTTTAATTTCAAATGTTCATGCATATGTAATTATGAATTTATAAACACACACACACACACACACACACACACACATATATATATATATATATATACATATATATATATAAATGTATATATATATATATATATATATATATAAATCGATAGTTATACACAGATCCAGAGTGATAGGAGTTATATAAAGACAGACTTACCTGAGTGTGCCACTTTGTATTTAGAGATACATATAGTTAAGTGCGTTGCATTCATTCGTTGCAATTCCACGTAGCGCTCTCTCTCTCTCTCTATATATATATATATATTAGAAATGAAAAACTAGACGAAACTAACGTCGGTTATAAAACCATTAAAATATCTCCGAATTTGTCATTCTCTTTTACTCCCTAACACTATCTAACACTCTGGTTCATTTTTTTTTTATCACGGGACTTTTTTTGTTCAGAGCTTGCTTTCCTTGGATATTCCTTAGTTTCATTCTTATATATATATATATATATATATATATATATATATATATATATATATATATATATATATATATATATAGCGGGGGAGCTCGCGTGTTTGTGTACGTGTGCGTGTGCCAGCATGTTTGTGTGCCTGAATGAGTGTGCCTATATTAATATGTGTTTACATCGGTGTTTGCAAGAATTATACAAAGAAAATAGAAAGCCGTGTGTGTGTGTGTGTGTGTGTGTGTGTGTGTGTGTGTGTGTGTGTGTGTGTGTGTGTGTGTTTTCTATTCTTTATATTGTAGGCATTACCAAAGAGATATTTTTTTATCAAACTTGCATTGTCTTGCCTCGAGCATATTCTTTATACTCCTAACAATGTTTCATTCTTAATATTTCGTGTGCGCTTCCCACATTGAATCTTTAACACAAATAAGTTCGTGTATTTTTTCTCTTCTTTCATATATTTTTTCTTTAACAGAGATAATTGATGGAGACATTTTTCTCCATTTAATATAAACCCCAATCAAATCAACATCATTCTTTCTTTCCCTTCTCCTTTTTTAACTATCTCTTTCTCAACTACCGTTTATGTTCTGATCTGATCTGTTGAATACAATTGCCCCTATGCATTGTGAGCAGCAAACTCTTTGAAATACTGAAAACTAACAGCGAATGTATACAACATTTATTTCTTCTTTGTTGTTTACAGTTTAAATGAAACGTTTTGGAGATAATATTGTTTTATATCATGATATATTATTCAGCTCACGTGGTCGAATGTAAGAAAAAAGTTTTGGAAATGTGCTCAAACACATTGTGAATTAATCGTTTTCATTTTAAATTACAATGATATTCTATTTAATACAAATTCGAAAATGATAAGCGTTATAGATTTCATCACGGAATAAACAAGCCATTCAAAGCTTTTGATAAATAACTAAAATAATTGTCTATTTTTATTCAATGGCAGTGATCAGTTTTCGAGTTAAGTAAAAATCCAAGGTTCTCAATCCAGATTTTCAAAGCAAACAAATGATCCACTCACAATCTACAGTTTCTTACATTTTGGCTTTTGCCAGGCTTAACGAAACTTTTTCTATATCAATTATAATTTCGACATTAACATGTGCATAAATTTCATTTTTCAAATGAACCATTTTCCTCAATTTTGTTAAAAGATAATGAGGTTTATGATTGCTTCTTTATATATTAAAAAATCATTTCGACAGGCCTTCTTGTAAAGGAGAATAATTGGTAAATTGCTTTTGAGACTTTCTTTTTGGCTTTTCTTAATCGTTCTTCAAAGATATCATCTGCATTAAATAGGAATTTTTAGAGGATTCTGAAAAGTATGTTTTCTAACAATAATTCTTTATTTTATGAAAGTGACTTTTTTTTCCAAAATACTTGAGGGAATAATATTCTTGTAACTAAAAGCATCGAATTTAAAAAGAGAGTTCATCAATACTTCGTAATATGTCAAACAGTCGAAGATTCAGCAAAAGTCTTACGCTAGTTGCCAAGTCGTATAATTGCATAACAATACAGGGCAACTTGTTTCTTATGTCCTCTAACAAAGCCTGGTGAAACTCGTGTTCCTTCTTCAAAAACGAAATCTATTTCCTTCGAAGACCTCAACATTCAGTTAATTATTCTCTCATCTCTCTCACTCTCACTCTTTCTCTCTTTTTCTCTCAACCTATTTTTTCTTATTCTATCTCTCTCGATTTCCATCAGACACACCCACACACACGCGCACACACACACACACACACACACACACACACATACAAATACATGTGCACAAGGGTCCTTTCAACTAAATTAACTAAATGTCACTCATATTATAGTTCGCTTCCCACAGTTATGTCTTCGAGATTGTAGCTTGTAGCTCATATAGATAGAATATCATGAATATGGATAAACAATGAAAATATAACGAACACATTGTAAATAGCCACTTACAAAACCAACACGTAAAGGTGCGTGATAATTTTGCTTCAGTTAAGCGCAAATGATCGAAATTCATTATGAATAAATATCTTAACTAAACCATTTTCGTAGAATAAATTTCAAATTGATTATAGAGTTTCTTCAAAAAGTCTGATAACTTAGATGATAATAACGGTAATGAAATTACTTTTCACGATTGCAGCTTAGGAAGAGACATAACCATTACCAAAAAGGCAAACTTCTGACAATAAAAACACCTCCTAACAACTGGGAAAAGTTTATAGTGAACATTTTTCACTATTTTCAATATATTATTACAATCATATCCTTGTATTATTCCATGTATTCATTTCTATATTTTCCTCTTTCGGAATATGTTCTTCAAAATAACTTTGTTTAATAAAAGTTTTAAACACAAACTTTTATTAATTGAGCCAATATTATATCACATTGGCCATTCGATGGAGGGTTCTATTCTATTTTCCCCTTATACTTAGATAATTTAGGTCATAATTTAGAACAACAGAATTGTTTATTATTTTCTAATTTCTAACCGCTGAGATGTATCTTTGTAAATATTTTCCAACTTTTCCCTAGTTAGTTACGTACAGATATAGTGACGTCAGTTAGTTCATCTTCTGCCTTTGAATGTTGATAAATTTAGACTCTAAATGCGATGATTTAAGCAATGAGGCCAACTCGTTACATTCCGTTTTTTTCTTTTCAATTTATTAATGACCTGTTGAAAACTGACAAGAAGACAACTGAGTAACAAGGGAATAGCAAATTTTTTTTAAAAATAATCTCGAAATAAAATACTGGCTTCTAAAGGCAAATGAGGAAATAAGCGAACGAATGAAGATATTTTGAAACATAAATATCTGAAACGAATAAAAGACGAAAAAAAATGATTAAAAGAAACAGCGAATAATGCAAAAAAGAAGAAAAGTAATCAAATTTAAAAGAATAAAGACTTAAATTTTATTTAAAAAAAAGGACCAAGAACAAAAAAAAAGAAAGGAAGAACGAAATAAAAGTCGAAATTTTTAAGAAAGACATGCAAATAAAAGCAAAAATATAAAAGAAGAAAAAGAAATAATCGAAGACATCTTAATAGATGAATGAAGGTTCTATACAAATAAGTCTTTTTTTAAATAAAGAAAAATAGAATGAAGATAACTGAACGCATAAAAGCAAAGCAAAGTAATAAATACTAAGAAGAAGATAAAAGAAATAAAGAATGAGAAGAAAGAAAGAAAATGTAAGAAGTCAAAATAAAAAAGATAAGGAAAGAAAACGCGTCATAGAAAGCAAAAAATAAATATAAAATATGTTAATGAAAAAGTGAATGAGGTCAGCAATTAAGAAAATGACGAATTTCTTTAATTAATGAAAAATAGAAGAAAGTAATCGAACGCATAAAAAAAAAAAAAAAAAAAAAGAATGAACAATACGAATGAAGCAGAAAGTAGACGAGTTGGAGTGAGAAATAAATGGACTTGGAAAAGTTTGGGAAAATCATGATTCTTAAAAAAATTTGATAAAAATAGAAGTAAAATAAATAAAAACATATTTAAAATAAATTTTAAAAAATGAAACAAAAAAAAGATGGAAGAAAGGAGAAAGACGGAAAGAAGAATAAAGAAAGAGATTTTCAAAAAGCAAAAGAGAGAAAGGAAATAAATGAAAAAAGTACAAAAAACTAAGCAAATAAATGATCATTGAGAAAAGAAAAATAAATGAAAAAAGAAAGAGAATGAAGGGATTGGTAAAACAGGATAAAAAATAAAAGGTAACCCGGTATAAAAAAGAAAACACATTTAAAAAAATGAATGAAAATATATAATTATTGCAAGAAAGAAATCAGGAAAATATAAAGAAAATAATCGAAGAGAAAAGTTGAATTCAGAGACAGGAAACGTCTAAAGATATCCGATAAAAAGAAGAAAGGAAATTGCTGTCACTGAAAGACATCGGTGAGGAGAGAGAGAGAGAGAGAGAGAGAGAGAGAGAGAGAGAGAGAGAGAGAGAATTCAGATTGTTTAGTGAGATTGCTTAAGGAAAAAAGAAAGATACACGCAAATTGAAATGATCAAAATGGGTTAATGAACGCTGACAAGAATCAAAATCAAAAGCAATAACCATTTATTACAACAAAAAAAAAAAAAAAATTAAAACTACAATTAACTGAATTCGCAAAAATAATTGAAAGAAACCTTAAAATTAAGACTCATCAGCAAAATGTGTACGGACGTATTTTGGACACACATATTGCAAGATGCATCCACAATTTGCAAGGAACCATGGGAAATAATTCAGCTTTTTTCATCGCCTGTTTATTTGTATCATGATTTTTAATGTTTGTTTATTTAACATACTAAATAGATAAATAAATAAATAAAGAAAGAAAGAAATAAAATATTTCTGTAACGAATGAATTGTTAACTGAAGGAAGAGTGGATAACAGCAAACTATTGACATTCAGTAGACGACGAAAAACTACAGGTGTGCAACTTCAGCGTCCTGACCTACTCCTGATAATGCGACATGAACGATCGAATGTGTGACATTGCATCACCGGGAAAATCGGTAATGGGATGCAAATACGCATGTGCCGTGGTGAATAGTTGCACTGACAGGAGAGTTCTAGTTTTTAACTACTTTTTTTTAATTTTTTTTTATTGATGCATGATCTCTCTATCAACGATAATGCTCGATTTTTTTTTTCTTGCTGAGGCGAGATAAAAGTAAATTTAAAATTAATCCTAAAATGGAGGCAAGAAAATAAAATCAGATGATGCAAATGAAGAATAAAGAGGAACATTTTTTTCTCAACTGTTTATTTTTGATTTATTGTTTTCATGATTTATATCAATACGATTTTAGCTAACTTTACTTTTCAAGTCATAAAACTAAAAGTTAAGATATTAGATAAAATAAATGGGGGGAAAATAAGTTACATTGTTCTAAAAATATCTTTAAAGGGCTTTGCATTGAATATGTAGAATAATATCAGAAATTAAAGTTAATCATAACCATTTAAACCGGCTCATTGGCCCAGTGGGTAGACTGTTCGCCAATGGTTCGATAGGCCTGGGTTCAATCCCAGGTTGGGTCATACTTTAAAAATGATACCTGATACCTACTTGCTTAACACTCAGCAACATAAGATACGTATCAAGGGTAAAGTGGAGCAATCGGTGGAGTAGCTATTGAAAAAGGAGCCTTCGGGTCACCCTCGACTACGGTCGCCAACTTTACTTTATAGCCATTTTAACAAAAATGTCTACCAAAAACTGTTAGCAGACGTTTCGTTTTATATGGATCATCCCTTTACTCTTTACACCCGCAAAAAGTAGTTGTTTTAAAATGAAATAAGGTTATTTAAGTAGACTTCAAGAAATAGCGTTATGACTAAAAGAAAGCAATAAAACTAGAAAAATAGGTAAACTCCAGGTGTGCAATCTTTATGATTAAACGTGTTTAATCATAAAAATTCATCTCATAATCTTAAAAATGTCCAAAGAGAGAGAAAGGTACATTTTCTTGGATATGCATATGGTCAATGAAATAATAGATTTTCATCATCACTGTGATCATGTAGCGCTGCCAGCACGGAATTTTCTGACTTCCTCTCTCCATCTGTCTCTCGTCCATTGCTCCCGGCTGGCGTGTCAGCACAATGCTGTTACGTTCTTATTGGTCGACTAACACTGGCACCTCCATGTGCTGGGATCTATAGGATAACGTTACTTATGATTTCGTCCTTAGTTCTCCAGCAATTCCCTGTATGTCTTATTTGTCTTGCTTAGAGTGTTTTAGAGATGGAGGGTAAGTGGCTGTAGAGCTGTGATTTCGTGGGGTGTTGCTTCCAGAATATGTTTAAGATAGCTCATAGCATTTTTGTGCAGTTCTCGTCTCGCTTTTTCTGAATGCGTTTGTTTTTTAGCGTCCAATATGATTAATCTGTAGAATAGTATGGACACAACCACTGCTTGGAAGAAATCCCGTTTTATGTTATTGGATAGATCAAACTTCAGTAGCCTATCGATAGTAATCCATATCTTTGTTAGGCGCATATTGACATCACTTCCGGTAGATTAGATACTGCTGTTGAGGTAATTGTCTACTAATTTCAGAGGAGTGTCATTTAAAGTAGAAATGTTCCATTAAAACTCATCCACTCCGTTTTGTTGGCGTTCACATGGACGCCAATTCTTCAGCTGCCTGCTTTAGTCTCTGCAGCAGTGTTTCAGCTTAGGTAGGTGTATTTGCAAGAAGTCTTATGTTATAAACATTAGCTAAGAATATAGGGTAACTGTAAAAAAACAAAACAAATTCAATACTCTTCTGGGAATATATGAAATACATACACAAAATATGAAAATTTTATCAATGCCTACATAGAAGCAGTAGCAGAATGCATTATAACCAAACCAAAAGCGAATCGTAGAGTTCCATTGGGGTCACAAGTGGTTAGGAAAAAACGAGATAACGTCGAAACAGCATCTTTATGAAATAAAAGAAACCCATCAGACGCCGACGCGCAGAAAACTTTGCAGGCTCAAAGAGAACTAACTTAACCCATAACAAAAAGAACAAAAATAATACCCTTATGGTCAAATCAATAAAATTAGAAATTCGGTTGAAGAAAAACAATCACAAATTGCATATCAGACTGTAAATGAAGTGAGCAAAAGGAATAGCACTTCGAAAGGAAAAGAAAAAGCTGCAAACCAAGAAGAACGAATTCAGTTGTGGAAGCAACATTTTAAGAAATTGCTTGGAAACTCCACATTCAGAAATAAACTCATTCTAAAACTTATTAATAAACAACTTGACGTCAAACTAGGGCGGTTTACTCAAAAAAACTTATTCTAGTACTGGCAATCATCATTAATACGCGTCGTCGAACTACCCAAAGAAGTATGGAAGATAAGGAAATTTACTGACTAACTTCCTCGGTTTTGTAACGCCGTATATAAACAGAATGCAATGGAGAATTGGACAAAAGTCTGCAACTTCCTCTTCCCTAAGAAAGTTTACCTCCGAATAATTAAGAACAACAGGGGCACAAGTCTTACTTTATCGCGGCTAAGGTTCATAATGCTTTGCTTCTCAATGGCATCTAACCTGAAATTGAGAAAATACTTAGGAAAAATCAAAACGGTTTTCGGAGAAATCGATCCACACACAGATTATAACAATCCATCGAATCATCAAAGAATTCGTGTAAAAAATTCTGAGGCTAAACTATTGTTCATAGATTTCTCCAAGGCATTTAATTCCATACACAGAGGAAAGATGGAGCAAGTACTTAAAGTTTTTGGTCTCCTCAAAGAAACTGCTACTACCATAATAATACTCTCTTGAAACGCCAAAGTCAAGGTTCACTCACCAGATTGAGATCTATACTACTTCGACTTTGTTCCTGGAGTTCTGCTAGGATATACATTAGCACCCTATCTTTTCATGATCTGCCTAGACTATGTTCTTCAAATTTCGATAGATCTAATAAAATAAAATGGTTTTCCAATAAAAAGTCAAGAAGCAGACGATATAATAAATCATAGTCAGCCTAAAAAGCATAAAATCAAATGAACTCCAAAAAAAAGAAAGAAGAAAGAAAAAGATGAGAATATTCCAAGAAAAAAAATATCAATGAGAGAAAGTGCAAAGAAAGGAAGAAAGAACGTCATGCGAGAACATACAAAAGAAAGAAAGAAAGAAAGAAAGAAAGAAAGAAAGAAAGAAAGAAAAGTAATTTATCTGATCACTCTATTAAAAAGGGCCGAAAAAACATTTTTTGGGGAACGATGAGAAAAAGACAACTAATGAAGATTCAAATGATGAGATAACAAATAAAAGGAAAAATGAAAAAAATGAAGTTAAAGAATATATATATATATATATATATATATATATATATATATTGATATTGTATGTCGGTAGAATGCTAAATAAAATGTACTCAACATCCTTGATAGAATTTATATATTTTTAAGTCGGGATAGCGTGTTGTATACAGGGGGAAGAAGAAAATACTTAATGTATCAAAATATATCTTTGTTTATTATGAAAGGTAGGAAATAAGTCGGGGAAATTGTTGCGTAAGGAGAGAGAATACAGATAGACTGTGAAGTGTTAAGATTACACAATGAGAGTTCTTCAGAGAGCCTTCCTTCTTTGCTCTGCCTCCATGAGACTGGTACAGGCCTGACTAAAACATTTAATCATCTATGTTTCTCCTTTTTCACACTTCTCTTCTTTCGGAAGACTGGTACAGTTCAAACTTAAACATCTATTCATAGCTTTTATAAATGAGGAACATACCTGCTTCCAATTAAGCGTGCCTGTTTCTACACATTTCTCTGCTTTATTTCGGGCATTTAATCAGCTATCTGTTCTTCTGCCGCGGGGCCTCGCAAGGCTCCTCTATTTCCCGCTGTCCATTTTGGACATATTGCGTCTTGTACATTTCAGACTTTCCTAATTCTCAACCCTGGATCAACATTCAGGGCGGCGTAATGTCTAGTCACTCTTCTTCCAGCTTTTTTCTTCTCTCTCACTCTTGTGGGGTCGAAATATTCCGTCCTTATATAATGCTTACACCACCTAGGCACCTCATGATCACTTTTCTTCCGGCATACCACCCACGCAAATTACGTAACATTTCTGCTGTCTTTTGTTTACGTTAAGAAACAGGTGCATCCTGTCGATATCGCATAATTTATGCGGCATGTCAAAGGTCACTTATATAACAAACATGACACAGACTCAGTGCTGCTTGGTAACTGTCAGTTTCTCGCTGACTGTTGCCAAGTACCGTTGATTTTGTGTTTACGCTATCCTAACACACACACACACACATAGATATATATATAAGTCACGCTGACAGCATGGATTTACTTTAGTATCACTTTTTTCCTTCGTCTCTATCACCTATTCTCCCCGGAAGAAGAAGTTCTTATAAAACTACTTTCTTTGTCCGTGCAAAGCTGATGTAGGTAACTTCTTGCTGGTTGTCCAACACTAAAACCTCCATATTTAGGGGTCCACTGAAGAACGTCACTAATGAGTTCATCCTTGGTTCTCCAGCAATGTCCTGCATGACTTGTTCGTCATACTTGGGTAGTTTTTGAGATGCTAGAAAAGTGGCCGTACATCTGTTGTTTCGATGGTTTGTACTTCCAGGAATTGTTCAAAATAGCTTATAGAATTCTTGTGCAGTTCCCATCTAGATTTTTCTCTTTCAGTTTTATTGGCGTCTATGTGGTGCATCTTTACAGTAATATAGACACAACCACAGATTGGACGAAATCCCGTTTTAATTTATCGGATTATTAAGAGATTCATACGATTGATACCGTATCGATAGCCGTTCACGCCTTTGCTAGTAGTATATTGTAATCACTTTCAATTTATATATATATATATATATAAATTGAAAGTGATTATATATATATATATATATATATATTGAAAGTGATTATATATATATATATATATATAAAAATTGAAAATGATTATATATATATATATATATATATATATATATATATTGAAAGTGATTGTATATATATATATATATATATATATATATATATATATATTGGTATTCTTCAATCCAGTAAAATCCGGAATAGGGAACAATTCCATCGGGACGATCAAATTTTTCAAAATTCGAATATTTAGATATTCCTAGTAAAGGGGTCAATGTAAGTGATATCACTAAGCAAATATTCTTCCAATAAAAAGTCAATCATTCATTCTCTCAAAGGATTGGCAAAATCAAACAGCCTTATCCAACCACTTTTGGAAATTGAAAAATAAAGGTTTAACCCTTGAAATTCAATCGAGTATATTGAAAAGATCTAATACTCCAAACAGCTTTGATATTAGATGTAAGTGGTGTCTAGGAGAAAATATACAAATTACGTTATACCCTAATCCAGATAAATTATTAAATCAGAGATGTGGTTTAATAACTTGATGTAGGCATAGAAATAAATTTAAAGTATAGCTGAAAATATAAGTTTAATAATTAATTAACTATAAAAATATTATTGAATTGGGATAGATAATGTAGAATAATTAAAAGATCTCACCATTTAAGGTGAGGTGGATATACGTGTGAAAAAGAAAAAAAGAGTGTGGGGAGTAAATGACGTTAGGGAAGGTTGGAGTTTAAGATATGTATAACAGTAATCTAATTTTGTTGTAATTACTTATTTTATAGTTAAACCTAAAGAGTTATTTTAAAATGAGGTTTAGATTATTGTAGAAATCGAATTAAAATTTGTTTCCTCATTATTTTGTTACTGTCTTAACCGGAAAAGTGAGCAGACCGGAAGTAATATTTAATGGGTGAAGGCTCCTTTCCTCCTATTCCCTCTTGTCACCATCCCCATTCTGGCTGTATTCATTTATCTCCATGTTGGATCAGAGGAAGTCCTGTTGAATCTTTTTGGAGTTGTTGATTCATATCAATGCTTTTAACAGGATGGAAATAAATTTATAATCCTAATGTGACCGAATTTTGTTTTTTTCTTGAAAGTATATATATATATATATATATATATATATATATATATGTATATAAAGTATTGTAATTGGTAAATGGTAGGGAAGACTAGACTCTTTAAACTTGTTTTAGCAATTGGTCTGGAAGAAATCTAAACCTTTTAAATTCCACTTTAAAATTGATCTTGTGCCACATCCTCTCATGTGAAGCCGTTATATATTGGTATAATGATTGGAATTGTCAGGAAGACCAGGGTTCAAACACAGATTTAGTCATACCGAAGACTAAAAAAATGGTACTTGATGCCTCTTTGCTTAACACTCAGCATTAAAAGGTATGAATCAAGGGTAAGCGGGGCATCCAGGAAAAGAAGTAGCGTCCTCCCTACACCTCGGTGAAGTAGCTATTGAAAATAGAGCCTTCGGTTCGCCCTCAACTACAGACGACTTTATATATATATATATATATATATATATATATATATATATATATATATATATATATATATATATATATATATATTGCTATCTGAACACATGTACACATATACCCATACACATACTCTCTCTATCTCTCTCTCTCTCTCTCTCTCTCTCTCTCTCTCAATATATATATATATATATATGTGTGTGTGTGTGTGTGTGTGTGTGTATATATATATATATCTTACTTTAGGAATCGGAATCTCAGAAAAATTTCTGCATTTTTTTAATAATCAGTATTCTAGAATAGATTCAAAGAGAAATATATAATCACGTAACAATGTTTACCATTCGCACAAACCCACAAAAATACGTATACACAAGTGCGAGCCGAAACATTCACTCGTATAGACGGCATGAACTTAGGTGTAAACCCTAATGTTGTAATTAGTAAGCTTGTTTCATACCTCGAGTTGTGAGTTGAACGCTCACTGAGTGCTTTGTTGCTGTAATATTTTCCTGCCTAAGCTAATTAGGATGACAAATGTAATACAAAAAAAAAGAAGAAAACCAGATTTAGTCAAAATCTAATTCGCTTGGGTGGTTTTCTTTTTCGTTCCGAAAACCCTTTTCTTACTCTCCACTGAGATGGACTTGCATGAACTTGAAACATTCTGCATTTATCTCTACTAATGATTATATTCATGTTCAACTATTTACAACCAATGACAGGTTAGTATTTTTTATACTTAGCGTAATATCAATATGTGGTGAAAAAAGGAGCGACAAATGAAGCGTAATTTGCGAAAAAAGTTAGAAAATAAAGAATTTAAATGACGAATCAATATTTTATGCTGACGTATTCATCTTCATAGATTATGTATACTTTGTATTTTCTATAAAGGTACATTCACTGGACACGGAGTGTCAAGTAAATTGGCCCAAGAAAACATTCTGGCCCAATAATTAGCTTGCTATATTGTATGTTAATGATTATGCTGAATGTTCTTGCATTCACTTATCGACTATTTGAAATTACTGACCAAAACACAATTTTTAGTGTCTGCAATTTTCAAGAAAACCTTGAATTTTAACTGAAACGATTTCTTAACCAATATGGCACCTTATCAGTTTTTTTTCAGATTATTCTAGTTAATTTTACTTTTACATTGATATATCATTATTGTCTAATTCTTTGGAATGATCCTCCCAATTAATTTGGATTTTCATGTTCGCATATTTATAAAAAAAAACGTAGAAATATGAAATGAATATTTAACTTCCATTTGACTGTCCATTTCTCTTATTCGGGGCATTTTTAGAAATATATAATTTTGTCATATTAAATTGCTTTTTCTTACTTTTTACCAAAATCAGTATAGATTCCATTTAGTCTCCTTATAAAATGGTCTACAAATTATTATTGTTCGAATAGATTTTATGTTCAAATAAGATTTTATAAATGCTTAATGTTCTAACATAGTTAACGCAGTCTTTTTTGCTTCCAATGTTTATTATTCATCGATATAAATTAGACCTTTCTCCAAATTATTGATTAGGATATTTATTCCAATAAATCTACATTATATTCAATCCTATTTGAATTCAAACAACTACGCATCTTAATTATTCTGTAACCCGGCAATTTTTTCCTACCGATATCACACTATACCATATATTCTTTCTCTCAATACTGCGCGTAACCGTCTTAATATTTTCATCAATAATTATTTTCTTACAACTTCCAATTTGACTTTCGGAAACTTGAACCTATTAGTTTCAGAAAAAAGAAAAGGACTCTGGTTTTAATTGAGCTTTTTATTTACCATTTTCATTCATACTTTTGCCTTTTGTGAATCGCTTATTCTTGGTAATCATATATATATATATATATATATATATATATATATATATATATATATATATACTCAAAATCATATACGATTTTTGCAGAAGTAGAAAATCAAAAAATACCGAGGATATTTCGTTCCTTCCTATCGAACTAATGGCGTACAATGGTCAAGTTTGAACAAGCCATCAGGGCATTTATTTATTTACTTATTTAATGTGTTCTTGTTTGCATATTCAATATTTTTCCTGGAAGACTTTCGTCTGAAATAAGTTTGCTGCAGTAGAAATGAAAGCAGTTTATGTAGGCAAGGTCAAAGTTGTTAAAGTCAAAACTCATTTTTTAAGTTGTCGGTTTCAGGTTGTATTCTATAGGAAGACAACGGATTGTATGTAATGTAACCAAACAAGTACAGCAAAAACAGTGATTACAAGTCATTTCCCATGATGTAAAATATCAAAACCACAGGAAATCAATCTTCTTTTTTGAGCTTTGTATATATATATATATATGTATATATATATAACCGCTGTATATATGTGTCTTCTCAATATAGGTGCATGGTTAGGTTTGTTAGGATAGCGTAGCTACAGAGTAAACGACACTTAGTGACTCTCAGTTTCTGTGGCATTTGATCACCCTCCTAAGGAACTCACTATGAACAAGTGACTTTGATTCTGTGCCTAAGCGATATATATAGATATATAGTAAGTCAGCTGACCATAGTCTTGGACGACCCAAAGGTTCCCTTTTCAATAGCTGCCAGACTGGTGTATGGGGATGGGGGCAACTCCTTTCCATGAATTGTTCAACTTACTCTTGAACCATACCTTATAAAATAAGGAAACATTGAATACCAATTTTTGAGTCATTTGTATAACTCGACTTAAGATTGAACCCCTGTCTCCCAGACTTTTGAGAACACTCTAATCATTATGCCAATGGGCCAGTATATATACCAATCAGTAAGTCCATGGATTAATGATATATCTAAGGCAACACATATTTATTCTTCAAGATTATCGCTTAAATCATTTCATTTAATTTACCGTCGAATATTAATTCCATATGTCGAATATTATAGAATAGAATATCTATATAAATTTCCAATTCTTAATTATCAAACAACAGACTTATTTTTTCCTTCCCTTAAATGTATATCCCGTGTAATCTACGTTCATGGTTATTTAGAAATCCCAGCTAATGTTCAGGATTCAATCCTCTCTTTAACGATTACAACTACCTCTCAAGAAATTGGAAAACCAGGAATAGTCTTTAATTATCTGAAAAAAGACTAGCTGTATTGAAAATTAGAAGGGGAATAGAGCTTTTTCAGACAACAATGATCCAAAACCCAGCCAGTATATTTAGAAGAGTCTGGAGATGTGAGCAAACTTGCTGTGACTCAAACTTAAGTGTATTAATGCTCAGAGATTTTCACATCCGCGTAAGCTGGTGATCTTTCACTGGGGATTGAGTGAGAGCAAGTCTCCTCAAGTCTCCAGGACTCTTCTCAATATTCTGACCGTTTTCAATAATGCAATCGTTTGGATGGTCTCCACTCAGCCGCCAACTTCCAAATTTTCCAGGCCCTTTAATAATCCTTTAGTTACAGTGCCAAAAGCACCAGTCACAATTGGTATAATTGTCACTTTCATGTTCCATAGTTTTTTTCAATTCTCTAGCAAGGTCGAGGTAACTATCTCTCTTTTCACATTCTTTCAGTTTTATTCTGTGGTCAGCCGGGACAGCAAGGTCGATAATTTTGCAGATTTTCTTTTTTTGTTGATTATTATAAGGTCTGGTCTTCTGACCGAGATTTGTTGTTATTATTATTATTATTATTATTATTATTATTATTATTATTATTATTATTATTATTATTCTAAACATGATGTTGATACGAAGTTGGCAGTAACAATGTAATGATTTAAATGCATCTGACAAATATTTGTTTATGGCTTATCAAGTAATCATAAGCTAGAATAATAGGATTAAAAACCATTGGATGTTCCTTCTTTAAAAGGATAGCCCTTCATACACAACATCAATTAGATACAAAGAACCTAATCAAATGTCTACAGGGATTTTTCTATAGGAAAATAGGGAGATAAAATTAATTTCAAAATTTCCATGAAGTCTCTTCTGAAAGCAGATTTCAAGAGAATAATGTCCATAGGAATTCCAAAGAAAAAGTTACTTTAAGTAGAAGATTTTTTGACGATCTAAGATTAAGTTAAAAGGCTTTTATGAATTTGAATAAGTTGTTATGAAACAGAACAATCTGTAATGAGCATTAATGGTTTGAAATTTTGTTGACTTTAAAAATACGCAAACAATCATGATGAATGTGTGAGGTAAAAACACAATATCAAAACCAAAAATACCCACATAAACATGAACTGAAACTTTTTTTACATTTTATATAGAATTATTGAGGTTCTGTACGGTGGGAGATTTATACACAAAAGTCTGCAACTGAAATGAAGAAAGAATAGCTTTTTGTCTGTTTTGGTTTCGTTTTGTTTTGATCGTCTGTTTATTTTTTCATGATTGCTAATTGAAAACGTATCTTGAAAAAAATGTCGCAAAATATTTTTTAGAAATATAAGAGATACAAGGACCGTAAACTTTTGTTTGCTTTCAGATATTGTAAAGGTTTAACATATTTTATCATGCAAAATACACACTCAGAGATACACACACACACACACAAACAAACATACACACACATATATATATGAGTCTGAATTAGTTTGAGGTTACTCCATGTAATTGGCTTTCTTTTGCTTTTTTTCACTTGTTCTAAGCAAACTGTTTCGAATGCCCAGTCGCTATAACAAGACATTTACTCTTCTCCTCATGACAGAAACCTGGTGTCACAATGTTTCTTCGGTTCTTTATGACCACGCTTAAACACCAATAGTATGAATCGTAACCCATAACCATTCTGCCTGCTTGTCCAGCACTAGCCATTTCTTTCATTCTACGGGATGGATATACCTCTTTTCTATCATCTTTTGATATTTTATTCCCGTCAGATGTAGGTGGAATGTCAGATTCTTTTCACTCATGAGTCTTAGAAGTCACGCAACATTTATTAAAATCAAACACTTTTGACATTATTATTCTTGTTGATGTTTATTTCTGTTTTTATTTCATGTTATAGGATGTGGCTTTTTTTATTTTGGTACTTCAAACTGTTTCACAGATACTTATTGATTAAATTCGTTAGTAATTCAACTCTTGTACGTGATATATCAGTTACCTACAATGGCCATATTTGGGAGATTAACGCTAAGTAAACACACCACAATTTATATTTGGTGATGCGATCAGATTTATCAACAGAGCATAAGTCACTTTTCCTTTGTTTTATCACGTCTTTCCAGCAATAGAGATCACTCAGAGGAGGTACAATGACTAAAGTATTTAACGTTTCCGTTCCCCTAGTCATATTGAATGTTGAACTTCATTTCTCTGCTGACACCTTTTAGAAAAATAAACCAAAACATTTAGTCAGTACTGTTTCATTTGTTTCCTAACTAAAGATTTCATGAAGAAGTAGGTTTTGCTGAGGTTCATGCCTGATTTCACAACTGTAACAAGCATTGAATCACCACATTATAGAAATAAATCTATTTTCCACTAATAATCTATCGTTCACTATTATTCCCACTAACAATATGAAAAGAAAGAAGTGGCAGATCAAAACATGATAATAATTGTCACTTTTTTACAGCGAAATACATTGTAATTTCACGCTCATACACAAATATATATAACAATGAACTCATACCACAGTTAATTAAAGGATAGAAATAAAACTACAGCAATATGAAGCCCTGTTTTAAATATAAATGCATTTTATAGGTGGAAGAGGATTAAAGGAAATGGATTCGGGTATTAGCTTTCACACCGGTCTTTGTAGCATCACAATAGGTGATCTTAAAAACCAAGCCCGGCCGTAACTTTCTACTTTATTCGCTGCGTCCGCCCGTCCGTTCAGTCTGTCTGTCTGTCTTTCTGTCTGTCTGTCTGTCTGTCAATCAGCGGTCCACAAAACATCTATTTGCCTCTTCAAATGACATTCCCCTTTTTATGCAAGTTCTGGTCAGCCGAAATTTGAATATGTTACAAATTTCGTCTCGCCAAAGACGAGACAGATGTCTTATAAATTGAAAAACGGCTATGTTTCTTACAGTCGGCATTCTACACGCAAGACACATTCACGCTCGATTCGAACACTGAGGCAAGTCATTTCTCGCGCTATACTGCACCCTGATCAAAAAGGTGGCAGCCTGGCAGCAGTCGTTTTTGACGGGTGCTTCTTCACAAAGGCAGGGGAGTCCTGCTTCGGCTCCCTCTTCATTCATCGTAAAATTTCTCTAAACGTGAAGAAAACGTCTTCCAACAGCGAAAAGACGTTATTTCTTCTAATGATTAATTTTACACGTAAGTCAATAACAAAAGCATTGTCTTCTTTAACATATGAAGACATTCCAACAAATATGGAAAAATCGCAATAATGAACAAAATGTAAATCTTCTCAATCCACAGATGTTTCGAGAAATTTTAATGAGATTTTTTTTAAAGAAAATTAGTTTCTAAATTTTCAGTAGACGGAAGCAAAAGAGAAATTCAAGATTCAGACAAGAAATAAAATTTATCGATTAAATTGTAGGTAAAACTTTGTATTTTACCATTTTCAATATCAGACACGGATTTTACTCTCAAGCAAATTGAAATTATTTATATTTTGAATTATTCGTTGATATTTGGCCGCAAATTGTTTCACAGAAATAATTAGACATTTTCCTACTCTAAACATTTATAATCATCTTTTTTAAATTATCCGAAACAATATGGCAGGTGACATTTTTGCATTCAAGGTGTGAATGCTTCTAAACTAAATGTATTGCACACCACAATTTTTCTTTACTAATATTGGTTTAGTAAAACAAATGACAGCTGGTTAAACTAGCCTCTACGTTTGATGTATTTTAACGCGAAGTTGTTCTTTTAAAGTTGATCTCCTTTTGCATATATGTAGGCAATGCTAAAGAATAAAGTGTTCGCCAATGGTCCGGAATATCGGAATTCAATCCCAGGTCGACTCTTACAAAAGTCTCAAAAAATGGTACTGGATGCCGCCTTGCTTTACATTCAGCAGTATTAGGTAAGGATCAAGGGTAAAAAGGAGCACTCGGTGTTGTAGCTATTGAAAACGGAGCCTTCGGGTCACTCTCGACTAAGTTCGCCAACTTTCATTGAGAACAATTTTAAAGTAAAATCAGATTATACTTAATTTGAATAAACATTATCTCAGTGACCTTGAATATTTGAAATCTTATATATAATAAATGTTGTATTTGTTAGTGTCACGAGTAGAAATGTCTAAAAAGAGACTTCATATGGGATATTTTTTTCTAAAGAAAATTTAGACTTATTAACATTTTCACAGCAAACTTGAATAATTGAATCTTTATAACTTCATAAAACTACTTATGATTTATTTTCTTGAATAATATTCATTTTTGAACTATTAAAAATGACTCTAAAATGCATTTTCGTAATTGGCTTACTTTTATTTTTACAAACATGCCATATAAAAGTGTTTGTTTTTTTTATCTGAAAGCGTTAGGAGTCGAGCTAAAAACTAAGAACACTTTTGCCGTAGCAACTGCCTACATGAAAAATAAGACTTGTTTATCAGGCAAAATGAAAATAAGATGTACATGGGATTTGTATGCCAGTAAACATGTTGAATTTGAAAATAAGCTGAAAATAAGCTGCAAATAAAGTTTCAAATCGGTATGGATGTGGAACTTTTAAAGTTTACTTTTAAGTGTTAAGTTTCTGTGATTTTCAGAACACTAATAAAACTGCTTGATATAAATAAAAAAAGGAAATCTCCATGGTGCAGTGGGAAAATATAATGGGCTGCGACATTGTAGTTAGCGAGTTCGAACTCCACTTACACTATTATGTTCTCATTTAGATTCATAAATTTGGGAGCGTTATGAACTGATAACTCCAAAAAATGACTAAATAGTATTAATACGGTTTTATCTACATCGATGGCTTTGGCATCAAATAATACAAAAAAGTTATCCAAAAAAAAAAAAAAATATCAAACCTAACAAAAATTTTAAAAATGTTAAACATTCCTACAGTTATAGTTTGACAATTCTATTAAACATCTTCAACAAATATTTATAAAAGAAATATACGATATGAAAATTATTACATGCAATAATGATTCTCTATAAAAACACCAAAGTGAAAGTACGCTTCTCCGGATGGAGACACAAACTGATTAGACATTGTAGCAGGAGTACTGGAAGAGGACACACTAACCCCATACCTTATCATTCGTCTAGAGTACGTGCTTATAACATCGATTGATAAAATCAAAGAAAACGGCTTCTAACTGACAAAGAGAAGAAGCAGAAGGTACCCCGCAAAAACAAATACCGACGCCGACTACGTCGATGACATAGCGATTCTGGCAAATATACCCAACCAAGCCGAAACACTATTGCATAGTCTGGAACGAACCGCCGCAGACATTGGCCTCCATTTCAATGCGCAAAAATCGGAATGTTTGTGCTTTAATCAAACAGGTGACATTTCCACACTAAACGGTATCTCTATAAAACAAGTTGACAAGTTCATCTAACTAGGAAGCAGTGTCTCGTCAACCGAAAAAGACATCAGTACGCGACTAACAAAGGCATGGGCAGCTAACGATAGGCTAGCGATCATATGGAAGTCAGGCCTGAACGATAAAATGAAAAGCAGTTTCTTTCAAGCAGTGGTCGTGTCGATACTGCTATATGGATGCACTGCATGGACGCTAACTAGACGTATGGAGAAAAAGCTTGACTACAACTACACAAGAATGCTGAGAGCAATTTCAAACAAGTCCTGGAGGCAACACTCCATAAAACACCAACTGTACGGCCACCTACCTCCCATCACATCACTATCAAAGTTAGACGAACAAGACATGCAGGACACTGCTGAAGAAGCAAGGACGAGCTCATAAGTGATGTTCTCCTATGTACCCCCTCACATGGCCGAGCAAAAGAAGGGCGACCGGCACGAACCTTCATACAACAGCTTTGAAAGGATCCGGTATGTAGCCCTGAGGACCTGCCAGAAGCGATGAACGATAGGGGGAGTGGCGAGAGAGGGTCAGGGATATCTGTGCTGGTGGGACGAAATGATTATGATGATAATATATATATATATATATAATCATTATGTCACGCAGCTTGCACCGATATCGCTGATGCTCTCTCAGAATTCGTCTCTCTCATCCATCACTTCCAGTAGGTCTTCAAGACTGTATACTATGTCCGTACAGAGTGGCTGTCGATCTTGCACATCCGCGTGAAGACGTCCTCAGAAGAATGGCGCTTACGAGTTTGTCCTTTCTTCTTCAGCCATGACTGGCATTTCTTAATTGTATGATTTTAGAGATAGGAGGTAGGTGGTCGTACAGCTGCTGTTCAGTGGAATGTTGCTTCCAGGATTTATTCAATATAGCTCATAGCTTTCTCTTGCAATTCAAGTCTAGCTTTTTCGTCCCTCTGGTGCATCCATATAGTAGAACTAACACAACTGCTGCTTGGAAGAAATTGCCTTTTATTTCATTGTATGAATTTATTCCATATTAGCGATAACCTATAAATAGCAGTCCATGTCTTCGCTAATCGGATATTGATGTCACTTTTAGTAGATGAGACTCTGCTTCCGATGAACGTTAACTTGTTTATTAATTACAGAGAACCACCATTTTTGATTAAAACATATGTACTCCGTTTTGTCTAACTTCACATGAAAGTCAATGCCTCCTGCTGTCTGCTGCAGACTAAGATGTAGTGATTCGGCTGGGTTTGGTGTATTTGCCAGAAGCGCTATGTCATATACGTAATCTTCGCCGGTGAAACTTTTAGCGATTTATCGTCTTCTTTTTATTTTAGTCCAAAGCCATTTTCGAAGTACGTAGTCTAGGCAGGTTATGAATAGACACACACACACACACACACACACACACACACACACACACACACACACACACACCTTCGCACACTCATATGCGTCAAACACACGTGTGTCTATACACAGACATAATACACACAGACACAGACACACCCCAACACGCACACACTTTTTTTTCTGTTTTGTTGATCCAAGGAGAGAAAAAATAAATATTCTAAAATTAATATTTTCGCAAAGAGATTTATATTTTTTTAATTATTCATTTTGTTCTTTCTTACACTTGTTTCTACCTTCTCGGTATCTTCAGAGAATTTTTGATAATTTTGGCTGGTTTTTGGTTCATATAGTGGCGATAGTTCCGATGGGGTTTTCTGTGATAAATTTTCTGCAAGTATTGATTAATTCTCTGTCTTTTTTCTTTTTCCCTTTCTTTCTTCTTTTTCCTTTTTCAAGAATGTGTTCTGTGTTTTTTGTGGGTGTATCTTTCCTTAATAAATAGTCGATATCTGATATGCCCTAAAGTTTATTCTCTGTTCACCCAGGGTCACTGTGAGTGTGTATGTTTGTGTATGGTAAGTTCTCTGTGTATAGTTAAGTTCTATTGATTGTTAAGTTTTGATTTTTTACTCTTTCATTTTTTCTAAGTGTGTGTGTATGTGTGTCTTTATTTTTTTGTTTGTGTGTGTGTATTATTGTAAGGCCATAGAACTTTTATTAGTTTTCTCAGGGAGCAATATGTAGTCAGTTGTATTGTACATAGTCATTGTTTTAAACGCATCATTGCTACATTCGTATAGATGTTTAGATACATTTAGTTTTCTATTTTCTGGGAATGAAATATTGTTTTTCTGAAGCGATATTCTGGTATTGAGAGATAGTGTTGATCTTATGTATACTTTTTTACATTTTTTTACATTCGATTCAGTAAACTAGGTTTTTTGAATTGCAGCTTAAATTTTTATTTATTATGAATTTTGTTTCGGGATTTTCGAATATAAATAATTTTCCTTCTATAATTATATTGCATACCCGACATCTTTTATTCTTGCATTTTTTCACTCATTTTCTTAAGTTTTGCCCGAATGTAGAAGAAGTAACTTTCAAAAAAAAAAAAGATTATTAGGTGATGTCTGACTTTTAAGGACTTTTGTAGTTTAATATTTCTTTAATTTTGTCATTGCTTTTTAGGTCCTAGATTTTTTAAATTATTTCTGGGAATAGTTCAGGATTGGTTTTTGTAGGTTGTGACGTATACAAAGGCTTTTTCATTGTTATGATTTTTGGGGGTTCGTAGATATTTCAATGGTATTTTTTCTGCTAATTTGAATTCCTTATTTATCAGTGTTGTTTGAGTAACCTCTCTGGTAAAGGGTTGTGTGTTGCTCTTTAAGGTGAGGTTTCCTGAGGTTTCAATGAATAGCATGTTTTCCATGATTTTGAATCTTCTCTTGTCATTCATCAGGTACCTAGTTTATTCTTCTCTTGTAAAAATTCTGTTGGTTTATTTACAAAGAAGTTTTCCACAAAAGTTTTGACTTGATCTTCTTAAGAATTTTTTACCATTCAGAACATTTTATAGTGAACCAAAAAGATAGAAATCACTTAGTACAAGGTCTAGTGAATAAATCTAATTTTTTTTTCATGATTATCGATGAATATGGCCTTGCGTTATTAGGAAGAAAGGCAATAATCCTCTTCGTAACGAGTGCGGGACATTTTCCGTGGAGAGATTTATGCACACGTTGTAGCAGTTGAGAGTGTAAGTCTGCATTTAATGCCAAAATGAAGTTTAAAAATTTAAAATGAAAAATACCGCGGTGACCCAATCATCAATATAGCATATCTTTGTTTTCTGATATCCCGCCTCTGGTGTCGGCTGTGGAGATTCATCCTTGTCAATGCACTGCCTTTTGCGTTAAACATTGTCATAAAAGACCCATTTTTGGGCGCGTACAACGATATTCTTTGCTAACGGGTTATTCCACTGTTTTGAAAGAATATATCATCTTCCTTATTATTCTTACAAATACTATGAGGAATACAAACACCCAACTTGACAATTTTGTTTTTATCTTTTCCAAGTACAGTAAGATTATGGACTGAAATACAATCGGGTCAAGTGCTAATTCTTGTGTATTGTTCACACATTGCATTTACCAATTCTCTTTAAGTATCTTGATCAAGATCTGAGGAGCATTCTCATTTAGGTTCATCTCTCAGTGAAGTATCACCAGGATGAAACTTAGGAAACAAATTTCGCATTTGACGGAAGTTATGACACCTTGACCATAAACACTACATATTAGGTGTTTTTGTAGTTTTTTAGTCTTTCCTAAATTTCCGCAAAATTAAACATCGACTCTGCCCTTTCAGTTCCTTCCTTTTAGCAAGGGGAGATCATAGATTAAATAAGAATACCCTCTCTTTCGCAAATAAAATTAGAATGAGCGATGAAGGTATTCTTTATTCAGGTAATTTCCGGCTAAGTTCAAAGCATAGGAAGTTTAAAATACACAGTTACTCTTGCTTTTACAAAACGGAAATTATCTAGGCTTCAACCAGTATATACATATTTGTACATCGGGCAGGATATGACACAAGGTCAATTTTTTTTGACTAGTTGCCTCGCCAAGGCTGAAGAACCCAGTCTGTCCTACTATTTACCCATAGCTGGAGGGAGAATAATTGGATTTATACCTTTCCCAAGGGTATTAGTGCTATGTGAAATGCAATCAACCTCGTCCAGAATTTGAACTCGTGTTGCCGTGTCCATTTCCTACGACGATAACCATTACACCACGGGCACCTCCTTCAACCCAGTATATATATATATATATATATATATATATATATATGCCATACACACCACCGTGAGTGTATGTACGTGTGCGTATCACTGTTACCTGTTACATAGTGCTTGTAAACAAGACTGATCCATCTATTATTTTGCTTCTCTTCCAATGAAAATCAACGCAATTTCGATGACCCTGGTGCCCCAGAAAAAAATCCATGTATGACAGGAAAATACTTTTGACATCTTTCACGAATGCATTATTCTAATCACACATTATCATCATAATCCAATTCGGAGATGCGGTTTCCGAGCAGGAATATCTAAGACCAAACGAAATAGGAAGATGTAAGTAGTTAATCGAATCTTAGTTCAAAATCTAGGGAGTTATGTACTGATCCTGGGACGTGGGCCTGGCTGGAAATTTTTATCTTAAGCAGAGGCTGAGTTACCGAAAAAATAAAATAAAATACCCTCTTTTATGGATACTGCTCTGAATTAACAAGCAAGTACTAACAGGGTATCTCTGAAACGATATGTATTTATTTACACTATCTAGATTAGCTCTGTTGATAGAACTTTTGGAATTTACAATCAGAATTTGAAATCTTAGATAGTGTCAAGATTCGTACAATGATCATAGGTGATACTAAAAAGTTCACAATTACTTTAGCAATTAAGTAGGACCTAGTCAGATACATCAGTCGATAGGTATGTACTGACCTAGTTAAATAGAGAAATAAATTTTTTCAATTTTATGATAAGTTCTCGTTGTATTTTATATTCTTTTCTCAAGATTTATTCCAACAAAGCGATGAATACTATGTTTTCTTCACTTGACGACAAATGGACGTTTGTATTTACAGGAAACAAAATATATGAAGGTAGCCCTAATCAATGAGAATAACATTAGTTTCTCATGGTGACGACTTTCTTGGCTTCGGATTCTGTCTGGCTATTAATGATATTTTTGCCACAGAATACTGTATTCTCTTAGGTAGCTGAATAAAAGACCATCCATATTCCTACCAAATTGAATTTGCTGTCTCGTCTTTTATTTAGAAGATACGAAAAGATAATTTTAAGACTTTATTTTTGGCATCATTGGCAAAAGCAGCTGGATATAGTATGAGATAAGAGTAGTCGAAATAGACAAAGTGCAAGAATCAAGGAAAAATTGGATGAACTTTAAAAAAATATACGTGTTTAATATTTTGTTCACCAGAAATTTTGAATATAAGTGACGCCTGAAAATTAAATGATTTCAAATGCATCATTTCTCTCCGCTGAATTTTTCGACTTGATTACGAACGAAAATAAGTAGATAGATAGATAGATAGATAGATTGGTTTATTTGGAGAGATATTGACAGAAAACATTCAGTATCGTTATGGTAAAAATACGATTTAAAGGAAAACATATCAAGGGAAATCATCTTATTTCAGAGTTTAGATGGCCTTTAGTTGATTTTTATTTTTTCTCAAAGGACACAATATTAGACAGCAATAAATGACTTAATCAGTGAAGATATTGAAAGAAATCCTTATAAAAAACGCTCATATAGATTTTTTAAATATGTTTGAAACTAAAATAAATGACCAATTTTATTGTTTGCATAATATCTGTATTGCTTGAACGGTGTAATTCTACTAAATATTCTGTCGTAATAGTTCGATATTCTTCTTTTAGATCTATCATGAAATCACATATAATATCTATTAATTGTTTTCGGCATATTTTTATTACATAGTGGGAAAAGATTCCTGAATTCATCACTTCAAATACTGATTATCTTTGTAAATAAAACATGATTTTCTTGTTGAAAATGCCTGCTCGATATTGAATGGTTTATTTCAATTGAGCAAAGAGGACTTGGAATTCGTCAACCCGAAGGATATGTAATTACTTTTTGAGCAGCTGAAAATCACTTTCACTGCGAGTATTATTGCACATTTTTGTTTAGTTTCTAAATCTGGGACACGTATTTAAAACTATCGTTTGATTAACGTAAGTTTTACTTTCATTTTGTCATTTAAACTTTTCAGTTCTTTACAATTTTGTTTCCTTTTTCTTCCCCTTTTCTTTTTCTTCGATACTCTCCGGCATATTCTTTATAAAGCCCATTAACATGTATATATATATATATATATATATATATATGTGTGTGTGTGTGTGTGTGTGTGTGCGTGTGTGTGTGTGTGTGTGTGACTTCAAATAACCTTCTCTCATAACATTACAATGGACAACTTGCTGGAAACATTCATGATTTGGTCATTACTCCCCTCGCTTTAATTCACTCTTATGATCAGGTTGAATTCAACATCACTCACTCCTTGCACTTTGTAGGGAGATTATCAGATGACAAATTGACAAGGCACATCCTATCAATAGAAACTGTTACACATGACCAACAAAATCATAAATCTCTACCTGATATTCCCAAACTCTTAAACAATGTGTATTCTCCATTTCGATGTTGGTGTCTGTTGAAATATCTATTATAAATGTTGGAAGTGTCTAAGAAATACACTTTATAAATTCCAATCACATGATTTCGAATTTATTAGTCATAAACATCTGGACTTCTTCGATGAAACTACAAATGTATGTTAAGAACCCAGGCACTAATAAAATGAAAACAATAAAGAGCTACAAAAACATTTTTGTAGACGCAAAATGAAGCCAAAATGAGTGAAAAGCGCAGTATCAGGTGAAAAATAAAAATATTAATGGTATATTTGAAATCGATGTATTCTTTGTCGAATTTTTCAACGGTAGTTTCCATACTTATCGCATCGACATTCCTAGGTGATGAGTCTACACTTTCAGAATGTTTTCAATATGCCTTCTACAGTTGACAGCTCAGTCAGGGTTGACATCACTCGAAGGCTTGTCATTGGTGAACAGGTCAATACCCCATCCATTTCTGAAGAGATATCTGCCATCAAATATCTCTCCGAAGTTAAATCCCCTAAAAGGATGGAATCCTGGCTGAAATTGTCACATAGGATAGCGAACTTGTTGAGAGCAGTATTAAACAAGTCCTGGCGACAACACCCCACGAGACTCCAACTATACGGACACTTGCCCCCCATCACGAAAACTATACAAGTTCGACGAACCAGACACGCAGGACACTGCTGGAGAAGCAAGGACGAGCTCATAAGCGATGTGCTCCTGTGGACCCCCACATATGGATGTGCAAGAGTGGGACGACCAGCACGAACCTACTTACAGCAACTATGTGAGGACACAGGATGTAACCCTGAAGACCTGCCGGAGGCGATGAATGATAGGGAGAAATGGTGAGAGAGGGTCAGGGATATCCGCGCTGGCGGCGCGACATGATGATGATGATTGATATGGAAAAAAGGTTGGTTGCCTACCATTTCAAAGAATCCAGCATCGCATACCTTTTCAAGCACAAGGAAAGAAAGAGTTAGAGTGATAATCATCAAGGTATTTCTTTTTTTCAATTGCTGGAAACATCCACCCTCATATTATTATCAACCATGTTAACAGTAGTCTAGTGAAATCTGTATACAGCAAGGTTAAATGTGTCTTTTCAACGGGTCACAATACTGTGGATATAACCTTCAACCTCAGTCAACTACAAGAGAAATCTTGAGAACAAGATAAGTAGATTTACATATTCATTGACATAACAAAAGCTTTGGAGACAGTGTCGTGGTAGGGATTATAGAAGATAATTTCCAAATCTTGAGTTCATGAAGAGATACAAAATGAAATAATCTCTCTTAATGAAGGTATAAAGGCACCGTGTTATATCAAACGGTGAATTATCTGATGAGTCTGAGGTAAACAATAGCACAATGCAAGATCTCGCTCTTACCACGGGTTTTATTTTCTTTGATGGCTCTATCTCAAGGCTCACTATTTCCAATTACGAATATCGGATTGAGTACCCAATATATAACGGCTGTCAGGTCAATCTTTTGTTACAAAATTTCGAGTTCTTGGGGCAGGTGACTTATTTATTCATTCGTTTGTCACGGCTATTCCAGCTATAATAAGCAGAATTGTTTCTTTTTGCTTTGTTTTGGTCTCACCAAAGCGAACAAACTAATATTTTAACCAAAACCAACACCTTTTATCTAAGCCAACCGTATAAGACTTTCAAAAGCTGTTCAATAATTATTTTACCTGTGTTCGACTATTATTTGTGACACATTGTTGGACAAAGTGATCAAGGCCAGTATATGTATAGCTAAACCATAGATAATAGTGGACAAATGATATCTCATTAAAAAAAAAAAGATTCAAATCAACAAAGCTGTGGTGATTACCAAACACTTAACACAGAGGTGAATCTTGGACTTTTAAATAGGAAGCATATTGACAACTTCCATCCGTGCAGTGTGAAACAATTATCCGGATTATCTTGTTGAGACAAAAAGACTGACTCAGTCTTTCATACCACGTATGTCATCTTTGAGATAGAATCTTTTTTTAAGATATATGTAGGATGGTGTTGTCACATTGATCAAATTTAAGGTTGTTGTATCCTAAAGTAGCTGCATATTACGTTTGACATCCTCTCGTGTGTTAAAAGGATAAAATCAAGGACACTCTAAAAACAGGGTGTTTGCATTAACATTTGGTGCAATCTGACTTTGGATAGGAAAGCAATCAGGGTAAAATGTTATGCTCATGTCCAGGCTTTTGAAAGCACCAGATTTTATAATCATGATAGTTTGCACAGAAACCACAAGCAAAAGTGTGTAAAGATAACCTCTAAAAAGGTTTCTATCATGAAACAAAATATTGTTTCACATTTACAAAGTACTTTTTCTTCGTCCTTGTTGGTATATATATATATATATATATATTGGTGACCGTAGTCGAGGGCTACTCAAAAGCTCCCTTTTCAATAGGTATTACACTGAGGTGTAGGAGAGGGAACTACTCCTTTCCATGGATTGCTCCACTTAACCTTGAAACGTACCTTATAATGCAGAGTGTTAAGCAAGGAGGTATCAAGTACCATTTTTTGAGTCTTTGGTTTGACTTGACCGGAGATTGAACCCCAGTCTCCCGGGCCATTGGCGAGCAATCTACCACAAGGTCAATGGCCGGTTATTTATATATATATATATATATATATATATATATATATGTATGTATGTGTGTGTGTGTCTGTGTATATATATATATATATATATATATATATATATATATATAAAAGTGACGCATCAAAAACGGTGCACCATGCCGAGAATTTGAATAAAGAATACATGTATAATATTCTTACTTAGCGAAGCTGGATGTTAATTTTGTGGAGTTTAAACCGGACTAAACGTTATTTTTAATTCGTTAAATCCACATATTCCGAAGATAAGGATAAAATACAAATTAGAAACCTCTATTTCTTCCTAATAAGAAGCATAACTTCCTTCTCGGTCTCTGTTACAAAGGAGACACATAAGGTTCACAAATCGGTAGTTCCATTTAATTAAAATAAGGATTATGTATTTGTCTACACCCAAATCAACGTCACTACTAACAACGCAAATGCCTTAGTTATTAACGGCATATTTTCAATGATTATTCAATAATAGATATTCAATATTAATTAACATCTTATTGTAATTGTGTCAGTGAAATAAATGTTTACACAGTATATGGTGCAGATATTTTGCATACTGCTTTTTACAAAACCAAATTTGATAAATAATCACTTGGTTTTGTTGATTTCTATTTTAATAGATATTATATTTTCTGAAAATTATCTATAGCAATTCTCTAAATAATCTTATATTAAAATAAAATAGACAAAAATGAAAATAAGTTAAATCTTTTATATGCATTCTAATCTAGTTTTTCAAGATTTCCTAATATAAAATAAAATTTTATTACATTAAAACATAAATACATGTGTTAGTGGGGTGGGACATATTTTAGCTACTATGACATAACGTATCATTATCTACTTGTTGCCAAGTCAGTTATATGTTGTTGTTATTGTTGTTGTTGTTTTACTGATTTATTTATTTTTCTATTAGTCAGAGTAATATTTCTGTCTGACCCAAGAAGCCAATGGATACCAATTTTTTGCACCAAGTTTACAGTCAGTAACCCTAAACACACACACACACACACACACACACACATATATATATATATATATATATATATATATATATGTATATATATATATACTTTCTCTTTTTTTCTAAGAATAATTCTACAAATTTTCATCAGCATAGGAACCCTTTTCCCATTCTATTCGTTTACACATTACATCACTTGCACATAAAAATACGCCTATTTAATTCTTTTAAAATAATGATATCATTTTAACAACATCAAAACTCTTACTTTCTTGACAATGACCAATGTTTGTAGCAAATAATTGGACTGTATACTTAAAAACTATTGAAGGCCATTATTCACATCATAAAACGTCAATAAATCTTGCAAAAATATCTTGTGTGTTATATTAAAATAATATACAAACACTCGCGCGCAAGTATACGTTTATGATATGTGTGAGAGTATGGGTATGCGTGTGTATGGGTTTATATAAATTTAGTAAACATATTGGCTTTAAGATGATGATCGTCACGTCATGCTATTAACACAGAATCTCTCGCTTTCTCTCTCTCTCTCTTTGTGTCTCTCTCTCTGTCTGTATGTCCGTTTGTCTCTCTTTCTCTCTCGTAATCAGCCCCTATCGTTTATCGCTCCCAGCAAATCCTCTAGACTGCATCCGGTGTCTGCACAAAGCTGATGCATATAAGCGTTTGCATGTGGGCTAGCTCTGACGTTTTCATGTGTAGGACACCATAGGACACGTCGTTTATTATTTAATTCCTGCTTCTCCTGCAGGGCCCAGCATATTTTGTTCGTCTTAATTGGTGGTTTGTAAGATGGAAGATAGGACACCATATAGCTGGGTGCTGCTTTCAAGATATTTTTAAAAAAGCATTTAATATTCTTGTATATTTCTCATCTTGATTAAGTATAACTGAAATGCAAAATAAAAGCAAACTCTACTTTTACAGCAGTAGGATAGAAAGATAGTGAGCGAATATATATATATATATATATATATATATATATATATATATATATATATATATATAGAATAAACTTAAATCGCGAGTCGAATATCTTCTACTAAAGTTTCACCTTAACAGATCATCAGGAAGTCTACTTTCGACTAAATTCTAAGGAAAAATCGCTTTCTTTTATTCACTAAAAACCCCACCTAGCCCAGAATTTGCATAAAAAATAAATAACTAAATAACTAAATAAAAGATGCCATATTTTTATTTGAAAAAAAAAATATATATGGTATCTTTTATTTAGTTATTTAGTTTTTTATTTTTTATGCAAATTCTAGGCTAGGTGGGGTTTTTGGTGAATAAAAGAAAGCGATTTCTCCTTAGAATTTAGTCGAAAAAGACTTCCTGATGATCTGTTAAGGTGAAACTTTAGTAGAAGATTTTCGACTCGCGATTTAAGCTAATTCTATAATTGGCTCGATTGTATTGTGTTGAGCACTTTAGTAACTGTAGCATTGCAGCATTCGCGGAGGGTTTTTTGGTTTTCTTTTGACCACTGACTGCGTACCCCTTGATTTTTTTCAAGGAGTCGGTCGAGGTTGGCCTTTTCTTTCTTTTTTACCCAAAAAACTCTTTTCTTTTTCTTTGGGCGGTAATTCGAGATACTCTTATCACTTGTTCCTTGCCAGGGTTTTTTTGTTTTTTTCTGGTACCGTGAATACTGGTAGATATTAGATTAGTATATATATATATATATATATATATATATATATATATATATAGTGTGTGTGTGTGTGTGTGTGTGTGTGTGTGTGTGTAAATACTTGCCTAAATTGAAACTTTAAAAATTTTCGTTTGTATATTTTCTTTGTGGTTCTTCTTAAGTAAAGGAGATTTTGTATCAAGAGATGTGGTTTTGTTATGACTATACTTTGAACTGGTCATGCTATGAGTAACATAATACTAAATCCTAATTCCTTGACCAATCTCTAAGACAGATAATTGCAGATAGCTAGTTCCTCCTCCAACTTTACCATCTTTACCAAACAGACTTTTTCCATGAATTTTCCTGTTTAACTTTGGTTATGTTGCTTTGTCAAAAATGTGTATCCAACAAATATTTAGAGGGTAAATTACGAAGTCACGCCTTCACTCAATATTTCACAATCACGTCAGTTGAGGGCGATCGTGAATCAACAGACGAAGATCCGCCTTCTAGTCTCTCACAGCTGAATTTTCAAACTGGCTTTATGCCAACTCCAACTAATGAAGCACGCTGGTTCAATTTGCTAATTTTTACTGCAGTATAAACTTTCATTTCAAAGTGAGCATAAAGAAACGGCCGGGGTGTCCGTTAGAATGTCTATAAAAATGTATTGTGACACAAGATTAATAAGAATGGCTCGTGTTGTGAGTCGTAGACATTCTATATTGTGTACGAGTTGTCAGTGTGCAGGCAAGTAACTGGTATTGATCATCTTATTTTAGATATTTTTTACCAGAGGTTCCATTTAGACTGTATCTAAAATATCAATTTTTTTTCTTAAGTCTCCTACGATCTGGAATAATATGCGACACTCACATTTTAAAACAAAAAATGTGATATATTACTGACATCAAGGTAATAGCACTTTAGTTACGAGCCAGAGGAACTCCACCATATGTTGTATCCTCTTATATAAGAAGAACTAAAATAAAGAGATGAACGAATTGCTATATTTTATGCAAAGCAAGGTCAATTCTTTAGCCGAGTAAGGCTGGTGTGAATTTAGTTTACTCTCTTCCAGACTAGCTTCGCAGCCAAGGCTAAAATAAAATCAGTATGTTCTACTTTATACTGATATTTGGGAATATAACAGATCAGTTCATTATCAAATGCATGAGCGCGAAGTGAATTGAAAACTGCCACATCCAGGATTTGACCTCGAGTCGCCGATTCCTTTTCTCACAAATTATAATTGCTTCATTAAGTGCCTCCAACACTGCTGTCTCTCTCTCTCTCTCTCTTTCTCTCTCTCTCTCTCTCTCTCTCTCTCTCTCTCTTATTATCTCCGTCAATATATACAAATATATATATATATATATTGCAGCAGTTTTTTGTAAAGTGAAAACAAAAAGAAACCGAAATCATTATACCTACTGTGACTACTTAAATGCCTGTATTTCTACTCGATCGTCCGGCTAGAATACAAAATACACCGTTCTCTTCACTAGAAAACATACACAGCCGACGGAATAAATGCAAATAGATAATTCCTGAGATTTGCAAACTTAGAATGATGAACTCACGCAAATTAAATACAGACAAAGCAATTTTTTTCAGTTAAAAGACAAAAATCTTTTAGCTGTTTACAGAAGCTGGAAGTCGTCAATTTAGTGTCCAGTTTAGATACGTAAAGAGTCCCGTAAACAGATTAATTCTCTCGTCACAGTGAGTGAAAACAGAATTTCTATCTCCTCTAGGTTAACTGAAACGTCATTAACCGTCTACATAGTGTAGAATCGCGCTTGAGGTAATGTTTATTGTCGTGGGAAGTAGAGCAGCCGAACCGAGTTCTAATGTTTGCGCTATCAAAACCATGAATCTGTCAATCCAGACTCCAGGTATGGGTAAAAAAGTAAGGAAGATTTCTAGAGCCATGGTAAGACCTTAGGCCATTGTAAGGCAATCATTCTAGAAAAATGAAAACTCTGAATTCAAAGCAGCATTACTCCAATTAAATGTGTCATTGTGTCGTAGATTGGTTGGGTCAGTACATATTGTTGTTCTTAATTTTTTTCTCTTAAAATATTTCCAAAGTTAAATCACATAACTCGTGGCTAGTCACATTATTTGTTTAATATACATTTGTACGGTTTTGTAGGAAAGTTTTTTTTGTGAAATTTATTATATTTAATACACTTGTGTTCATACTATATTTCTTATTGAATGTTATAGTTCTGCAAGATATTTACAATATACTTTATTTGCACTGTCACTCTACAAACCATTTTCCACTAAATTTACCTAACACTGTTACAAGGGATAAAAAAGAAATTTGACACACCTACGGAGCATACCAGACATTCTACTCACTTCTTCAAATTGGTTACTTCGATATGCTATATAATCCACAAGACAATATTTTCTAAAGAACCTACTTCACAAAGTCCCATTAGAATAAATATAAATCCTATCATCTCTCACTTTAACACCACTCTATAAAATGTCATGGCAGTTTCTATTTTAAAAAAGAAAAGACGAATCCATTTTTCTCTCGATAACTTGAACCATTTCAAATATGTTTTTTTATGTTAAAGTTAATTCAAGTTAAATTCGAGATAAAGTTCGGTTTTACTTAATATTACATTTGTTGATTTGTTATATCAAACAAAAAGGTTTGTTATATTTCTGATAGGCAGAAAAATGGATATAGTGTTCTATCCACAGAATCTATCACTGCTTTTATATTAAAGTTCTCGAATAATATACTATAATAAATGTGTTTGACACATCCGGACTGTGATTACTTCATTGTTATCTTCTTTAGATTTTATTCACATCAGCTTTAGCTGATGGTCTTTCACTGGAGATTGAGTGACAGCAAGTCTCCTCAAGTCACCAGGACTCTTCACAGTATTCTGGCCGTTCTCAATATTGCTGCCGTTTGGATGGTCTCAACTCCTCCGCCAACGTCCAACTCCTCCAGTCTCTTTAATAATCCTTTAGTTACAGTACCAAAAGAACCAATCACAATTGGTTTAATGGTCACCTTCTTGCTGGACAGTTTTTCAGATCTCAAGCAAGGTCGAGGTACTTATCCTTCTTTTCACTTTCTTTCAGTTTTATTCTGTGGTTAGCTTGAACAGCAAAGTCGACAATTTTGTAAATTCTCTTTTATTTATTGATTATTTTAAGGTATGGTCTTCTGGCCGAGATTAGGTGATCCGTTTGTATGTCAAAGTCCCATAGGAGTTTATGTGTGTCATTTTCTAGGACATGAGCTGGGTTGTGCATATATCATTTGTTTGTATGGTCAAATTTGAATTTCTTGCACATTTTCCATATTATTATTATTATTATTATTATTATTATTATTATTATTATTATTATTATTATTCCAAGCCATATATCTTACGTTCAACTTTGGTGGAAATTGTCGGTTTTAAGTAACAAAATTATCACTGACAAAGAAAGTTTGAGAACAAACCTTGGTAAATAACCTTAGCATTAACCCTGCTCAAAGCAACTGATGAAAGTATTGTGATTATCGTTATCGAAATATTTAATAAATATATTCAAAACATTTATTCAATAAGAAACTGCAAACACTGCAAAGATAAAGAAAAGCTTTTAATATAAAATGGTGTGTTCATGAAACCAGATAGTTCCAAGAATGTTGGTGAATGATATTTCATTCCCAAGAGTCATAAAATGAAATAAAATAAAATAAAATAAATGGAAATTAAACATAATTTATCCTTATATTTTATTTTCTTGATAGAGGTGGGAAACGAACAGTTTGATTCAAGGATATATTTTTTGTCTATGTTCTATAACATAAGCTATAAATTTTCCAAGTATACATTTAAATATAAACCATGCATATAGAAAAATTGAGATATTTTAGTTGTTATTCCATTGCCTTTAAATTTATTCGGACTTTAAGAGGAATCGAAGAAACAAAATTGACAGCAAAGATGTACTTAGAAGAGACGTGCTAACAAAAGCGTGCCTAATGTACTTCTTGGGTTATGTGAAAATCTCAAATGACTTAAATGTTTACAAAGTCAAAAGTCATTTTCCCAGAGCCAAGAAAGAGAGAGAAAAATAACAAAACGTGCTGAAAGCAAGAAAATAAAATAAAGGCTAACTTACATTCCTGACTGTGTGTGGTCAAAAGTCAAAGATACCGAGTGGCATGTCCACGAAAATATATTTAATTAAGGGCCAGAATAAATGGTGTGTTAGAATGTAAATAACATTTTTTCATGACTAAATAAACAATAGCTAAAGAAACGGCACAACATCCATAGATTTAAAACAACTATAAAAGAAAATGATAGATAGAAAAAAAGAAGAAATAGAAATGAATGTAAGGAAGAAAGAAAAGAATGATAACGGTCAGATTCGGTGGTAAAAGCGAAAGGGAATGAAAGGTCGACAGGAAAAAAAAAAAAATAAGTGAACGAAGGAATAAAGGAAGGAATTCAGAAAGCAGGAAATCGACATGGAAAAAAGAAAGAAATTAAGAATGACAGAAATACTTCAAAGGGAAAAAAAACAATGACACACACACACACACACACACACACACACACACACACACAC